>JAINUG010000008.1:5755400-6210400 GCA_029706075.1 Aldrovandia affinis | reverse complement strand
TCAGTGTGTGTGCGCAAAATGAGGCATGTGCTGGCCGCAACAGCACGTCTAAAATACACATATTTAAAAAAATTTTTTTAAAGAATTTGTTTCTGATTTTATCCCATTTTCTCCCAATTTAGTAGCCAATTACACCCACTATTTTTCATGTCAATCCCCTCCTCGTATTATGAGTTCGCTGCCATAGCCCTGTGACCAGCAGTGACAAAGGCGAGGTATCGTCTCCTCCGAGACACCACTCGCCAGGCTGTCGACTGTCGCTGGTGGCACTCCCGGCCAGAGCAGACTCTGGCACGGCCGGTGGAATCAAACAACGGTCACAGTGGCCAGCGTCGAACGTTGTAACCACTAGACCACCCGGGAGGCCCAAACAGGTCATATCTTACCTCAAAACTAATTTCTGACACTTCTAAAGCATTTATGACCTGCTTTCAAACATATAAATATATATGGACACTGTTAATGTCAGTGTACGGAACATTTTACAAACCATGCAAGTCACACACACACACCCTGAGTTTTTCACAACAGTTTTTCCATGTAAACACACAGTTCCTGGACCCTCACCTGGAGCAGAGGACGAGGCGGCTGTGGCAGCCGAGCCGAAGGTGGGCGTGGCGTTGGCCTGCTGGCCGAACGTGGTGCTGGGCTGCACCCCGAAGGCGGGCGGCTGGGAGGCAGGGGCGGAGAAGAGGGAGGGAGCCCCCGAGCCGAAGGCGGGGGCGCTGGGCTGGCTGGAGCCCTGCCCGAAGGCGGGGTTGGGGGTGGGACCCGCCCCGAACACGGGGGGCGCGGCGGCCGAGCCGAACATGAAGGGCGTGGCCGAGGAGCCGGACGCTAGAGCCGGGAGAGGAGCAAAGAGCCGTCTCAGTACAGACAGAGACAAAGACATCTCGCCTGTTTGTAACCGTTTACATTTTTTAACCTTCATAAGCTAACGTCTTTATCGCGGACGACCAGAATAAATTACATTTCACATATCCATTTATGCAGCTGGATATTTTTATCTGTGGTGCTCGACATTTACCATCTGCAGAAATACATTACATAAAAATTGGATCCAGTGCTCAAAGCCCTTAAAAGTTAAACACACCATCCTACGCATTCAAACATACTCTTGTGAAGCGCAACGCTTCATTTGCTAAATAGTATTGCATTGCTAGGTCGCTAATGCAGAATCCTGACCTATACCACACCAGATGAAGACGATGAACGTGCGTTCTGGCTGAAGATACGAAGGATACACCCTGGCTGTAACACCCACCCGTAGAGCTGGCTGTAGAGGGCACCGCTGCCCCGAAGCTGAAGGAGGGCACGGAGGCGGTGGTCACCGTGCCGAACAGGAAGGGCTGGCCTGTGGAGGGGGCTGCCGCGGAGCTCTGTGGCGCCGCCGGCTGGGGCTTGCCGTCCTGCTGCTGTCCGAACATGAAGGCCTTGGCCGGGGGCGCCTCGCTGGGGACGGCCTGCCCAAACACGAAGGTGCTGCTGGGGGCAGGGGTGGAGCCCGCTGCGCTGCTGGCTCCAAACAGGCTGGGCGCTGGGGCCGAGGAGGAGGAGGAGGAGGAGGAGGTAGTGCCCGCCATGAACCCAAACGCTGGCTTAGCAGCACCTGCATCTTCACCACAAACACAAACATCACGGGATGAACAGCGGGCCGGGAAACCGCACAAACGGCAAGAAAACAACTTAGAAGCTACGGCCAGAGAGTAGCGGTAACCAAGGGCCAATGAACAGTTGCGATCGCAGCACGTGCTCGTCGAATACTCGTCCGTTGCGCTCACCTGTGGGGGGCGCCCCGAAGCCGAACGAGGGCTTGGAGGGCTCGGCCGCCTCGGCCTTCTCCACAGGCTTGCCGAAAGAGAAGACGGGCGCGGCCTCCTCCTTGGGCGGGTCGGCCTTGCCGAAGGAGAACCCGGAGGCGGCGGGCGGCTTCTCCGCCTCCTTCCCTCCGCTGAACAGGAAGCTGGAGGGCGTCGCGGTGGTCTCCTGCTTCTCCTCGGCTTTGCCAAAACCGAAGGAGGGGGCGGGGGCGAGAGAGGGGAGGGTGGGGGCCGGCTCGGCCGGGTCTTTCTCCGCAGGCTTCCCGAACGTAAAGCCCCCCTGAGCCTGGGCCTGGCCCCCGGGGGGCTTGGTCTCTGGCAGCTTCCCGAAAGAGAAGGCTGCTGCAGTCTCGGCGGGGGCCGGGGCCTCGGCCTTGTCGCTGGCGGCGGAGAACACAAAGCCCAGCCCGGGCAGCGTGGGCGCTGTGGTGGTGGTGGTCATGGCGGTCTCCTCGGGTTTGGAGCTGGACTCCTTCGCCGGCGCTTTGCTCGGTGGCCCGTCGGTGCTCTCGGAGCCGGAGCCGGAGCCGAACACGATTCCTCCGCCGATGCCGAACTTGAAGCCGCCGGCGTCACTCGGGGGCTCGCTCGTCTTGTCGTCGTCTCCTCCGGTCGCGTTGAACTTGAAGCCGCCGCCGAAGCCCCCCGACGAGGCACCGCCGAACTTGAACCCACCCTGATCGCCGAACTTGAACCCCGCCGAGCTGCCGGGGGCGGGGTCTGTGCTGGAGGACGACTTGATGCCGAAGGTGAAGGCGGAGGCGGAGGCGGAGCTGGTGGAGGAACCGAAACCTAGAGGGCAGGTGGGAAACGGTGAATGAACCGCTCCACTGTGGCAGCCTTCACATGAACACGTGGGTGTGAGCAGCCCTCTGGGACCAGGGGGGTTCGGTGGCCCTGCTTTAAGGCTCTTACCTTTGGGCTCCACTTTGGCTCCGGGCTTACCGCTCTGACAAGCCACGCACTGCAGGGCGTCGGCCTTGTTCTGCACACAGCACACGTCGCAGTCCCAGGCGCCCTCCGGCTGCTTAAACTTGTCCCCGAAGCCCAGCAGACCCCCTCCTGACACACTCGCCACGGAGGAGGGCACCGCTGCGGCAGCGGGTGCTGCTGCTCCTGAGACACACGGACACACGTGTCAACTTATCATGAAAAAGCGCCGTTCGAAAATATACCGATTAAACCTCAAATTCGAAATACCTTTTAGCATGTATATGCATTTCTTTTCAAATCAGTTTGCTTCACGAATGCGCTCACACAAAAATAAACCACATGTATCAGAAATATACTTCCCTCCACTACCTGAGCATCATCAGATGGAAACCAGTTGGAGATATCCCTCTGTAACCCTAACCCTAATGTGTAAGCATACCTGGCTTTGTGCTCTGGCAGGACACGCACTTAGAATCCTGGGCGTTGTTCTCCAACATGCAAGTGCGGCACTCCCACACCCCGTCTTGTTTCTTAAACTTGTCTCCAAAACCAACGAAACCTGACGACAACGTGCTGGTGGAGCCGCCGCCGCCGCCATTGCTACTGGAGGGAGCGGGAGCAGTCTGGGCCTCGGTGAAGGCAGGCAGAAGCCGGGCAGGCTTAACTCCAGTCCCTGGCTTAGGCGTTTCGCAGGCCACGCACTTCACCACCTCTGCCTTGTTCTGAACCAAGCACGTGTCGCATTCCCAGCTCCCCGCGACAGCAGCGGCGAACAGAGTCCCGAACCCGGGCGAGGGCGCCTCCGGCAGGGAGGATGGGGCGGGGCCGGGGGCGGGCTTGCTGTCCGGTTTAGAGGAGGAGGAGGAGGAGGAAGAGGAGGAGGAGTCTGTGCCGGGCCGGTCTGCGTTGCAGGCAGCGCACTTATCGAGCGCCGGGCCGTTGCTCAGCAGGCAGGCGTCGCAGCTCCATGACCCGGCCGCCGGCTTGACCTTGTCCCCCAACCTGAAGCCGGTGTCCGAGCCGGAGCCAGAATCTGAGGACGAGCCCTGGGTTGAGGGCGGAGCCTTGACAGGAAATGAGGCGCTCCCTGGGGATGAGGATGCGAACCCTGCAGGTTGGGGGGGGTTAGAAGATCAACTCCTCTTTATATCACATCCTCCATGGGTATTAAGCAGGCAACAAAACACACCCCATTCTCAATTCATGTTCTACAGGTTTGACTAAATCATTCAAAATTATTTTCAAGCTCCAACCGATTCTTCATACAGAACCCTCTATTACATACAGGTCCGAGTAAGTTCATGCAGGTGAAGCCCTGACTCCCTACAGAAGGTTTAACATTGCTGAAAACCACCAAAGCGCCAGCAAAGCTAACTCAGCAAAGGAGAGACAAGGAAGCAATGGAAAGGGATGCGAAGCCCCTCCTAGAAACTAGCTGAAGTTTACTCTGCAGACTCTTAAAGGCAGTTTACTCTTGAATGATCCTTTCACCACAGAGCTTTTAGCAGTAGCGCCACACACAAAGCCTCACCTGGCCCTCTCAGGATGTCCAGCACACTGCCCTGCTTCAAGGTCTTCGCTGGCTGGAAAGGGCCTTCAAACTCCTCGCTCTTTGTGGCTGGAGAGTCTGCAGCAGATAACGACTTCACTACAGAACACAGGAAGAAGGACCTATAACTTCTGGGACACCTCGACAACCATTAGACAGCTATGGGGTAAGAGTTCCTGTGGGAAGCAGTCGTGACACTTTACGGTGGTTGGAGTGTGACCGCTAACCTTCTGTGGTTAATGCTTACCTGGGGTCACTAGTGGGGTTGCCGTCCCACCCAAGTCCAATAGATCAGGTTTCGCAACAGGGGCACTGAAGGTGAATCCAGACTGAGGGAGAGACATTTTACATTTAATTTCATTCAATCAACAGTGAGCATAAGCCAAAGAATATTTAGCATAGCAATATTTGTTTAAATAGCTGTATAATGCAATTACCAATAATAGATATTTACTTACCATTACAAAAACAACATTCCATAAATATTTCTGAGCATGTATGCTTACCAAACATAACAAACGTATGTTTTTATATAGTTAACTGGCGTAGCCCATAACCAAAACTGAGCGGTGAATGAGTGTCTGAGTGTCTGAGCTTTCTGGGAAAGCAAAACTTACCAGTTCCTGTTTTTACCAAACTACTTAGAATAAAAGGGCAGTTCTTTTTTTACTGGCAGCATGTCATGAAATATATACATTCTTTTATATTATTCTTTTTTGGGGGAAACTACATACCATGAAGCACTGCATTCCTTCCATAAAATAATTCACATCTGTGTGCTGAATTCATGGCGATCAGATGAATCCTTCACTTTTGTTATTTTCCAGTGAACCACATTTCCTTCACAGCCAATAATCCTCCAATCACTTCTGAGCGAATTAACATTCTTTTATTACTCTCTGCTAAACATAGCAAATAAGGCAAATAACCAATTACATAGAGATGTGCAATGATCACTCAAAAGGGAAACTATGCCCAAAAAGAACAAAACTACACACCTAATACGCATGACAGCTTTGCAAAAGGATCGAATGATTTACAATTTACGATTATTTTAAACATTAGCTTGTTGTTTAGGAAATAATATTACATTTTTTAAAAAGATGAATGTTAGAATTTCAGAAATGTGTGACTACGGATCTAACATCACTCATTGGAGACTCTTACCGAGGGGGACAGAGGTAGAACACTGGGCTCTGTGGCTTTGACGATGGGGGAGGCGAAGGTGAACGGGGTGCCGGGCTTGCTGGATGTGGTCATAAGGACCTGCAAAGGCAAAAAATATGTTTAATAATGCAATTTTTTTTTTTTTTTTGATTTGTAATAATTTTTTATTAAATTATTAATTCTAAATAGTATGATAAAACAGGCTCTGGTGAATTCTGTTTCAAGTGTGTTAGTCAGGACACCAGTTCCTGTATTAATGGTGACAACATACGCAAACACTTGTATTTTATGGAATGCTAAGTGGTAAACAACGTAAAATGGATTTTCCAAACCAACAGCTGGTCTGACATTTCTTATTGAGGTCACAAGGTATTCCTTAGCTAAAACACTATAGAAAATGTTCACTTGAATTTCTTTGGAATATATTCTGATATATATTTGAATAAAAGGGAAACTTTCATCTAAGTTTGAACTACACAATATTTGATCCAATATATTTTATACAGAAATATGTTTATGAAAAATATTTTAAATAAATACAATTTAAACAAATGGCAAAAGAGAATGAAAAGCCAGGAAATGACAAAATCCAGAAAGACGGAAGCTCTACATACACAATACCCATATATAGTTTTATGTTCTGCCTCACCAAGGTGTGCGCCCATTATAATGTATAGTAAATAGTACTGGAATTTCACAAAGAAACTGAACTAATTATGCTCAACTGGAGGCAGCTGCATCATTTATTCAACGGGCAGACAAACTATTTAATAAACACATACACACACACCGCTATATATCAGCACAAACACACCTTCAACAGCACATTTATTTCATAAACAATTTACAAAAGATTCAAACTAGAAATGTCAAACAAAGATTAGTATTCAATGATCAGCTTGATCATTCTCGGCATCCTTTTAGCCGCAGCATAATACATTCTTTTAATCCGTTGCCTAAAGTGAGTAAATAAAAAAACCTGTTCACAGTTCTAAGGTCTTCAGTGATTAACAAGTCGCAAAGCCTTGCAACTGGTCGTGAGAGGTTTCATGGACCCCAAATGGATGGCGTGAGCAAGTGCAATCAATGACTATTTGAATTTTGAACCAATCGTGTTTTTGTTTGCAGAGCAAATTCTTTTGATTGGTTCATAAGAGTCAGTGATTGACAGCAGCTGGTTGGTCCACACATTACAGGGTCCATGAAGGCGTCGCTCTCCCATCACTAGCAGGTTCTGCTTTTGTCCTGTGGAGGTGGGACCTACCTTGTTGGTGAGGGGGGTGCTGGAGGCAGAAGGTGTTATGGTGGCAGTGGTTGGTTGGGGCGGTGAAGAGAAGTTGAAGGTGGGCAGGGAGAAGGAGCTGATGGGAAGGGAGATGGGGGGCAGATCTGGCTCCTCCACAAGCTGCAACACAAAGACGCATTACATGGATTTCAAGGCCTATATATTCTTGATCTACCACACTGAAACACCATCTTCCCTGAAACTGAACTGTATTTGAATCGTCGATGGAAATATGAAGCCTCGTGAAGCACAATATGGGCAAAGCTGCCATGTATTATCAATAACTGACTGTATGAACGAATCCAGTCTCTCCATTGCAAAACAATGATACGACTGGATCAATGAAACAATGGTTCATGTCAGTGAATCACTCAGAGCACAGGGTGGCTCCACCAATGTTAGGGCTCACGAAGCCTCACTCTGCCATCCCTACTCCATCCATGCGCTGGATAAGGCTGATCTATGTAATAATGATGATGATGATGATGATGATGGCCAGCAATGGCCACAGGGGACACACCTCATCCTCCGGAGCAGGCTTGGAGGACGCCCGGATGCCCCTCTCTCTTTTCATCTTCCCTCCAAAACCCCGGGAGTCTGTGCCGTTGGCTGCAGGGGTGCTGGACAAGGGGTAGAAACTGCTGGTACTGGAGAGGACAAGCATACGGTAGTGTTAGATCAGGGTGTCCAGTCAACAACATTGATGAGTGTTATTTTTACAATTTCTTGGTAGACTTGGAGGCATGCTTTGGATCTTGATCAAACTGGAACGTCCATTTTGGACCAATTTTACACCTCCTAGCAGTGGGTACAAGTTTTGGGGAAAAAATTTGCTTGAATGCTTGAATTCCCTGTTCCCAAAATCTGGTCATTGGGATCAAAAGAAGCAAAGGGAAAATGCGTAACAAGGGCAGTGTTCTTCACATTATGTGCCGTACCCTTCCGATGCCGAACATTACAACGAGTAGATCCATAGAACTCAAATCTTTGTGACAGTTGGGTCCATCTTTTTGGTCAGAAAATTCATATCACCTCTTTTCAAGTTGAGCCTTAAAGGCTTTTCCCTCAACCCCGCAAACATCTGATAAATGTAGTTATTGTCAAATGGTTTCATTATTTGAAGACACTCTTTCCTGATGATGAAATGCATGGAATTTAATAACGAAATGGTTACTTCACAATCTGTCTTTAGTAAAGTGATAAAAAATGATGAGGATTGACCACGTCACTCATCCTGATATGGTTTGGTTTTACATGTTTGAATGAAACGTTACAAGTTCTGAGTGACGCATACTAAACAAATATCTTTGCTTGGCCATTCTTTTTCTGCATATTATCATTCATGCTTCTATGCTCAGGATAGGGTGGATAAAGACCAGTTAAACACAAAGATCTTTGCGTTGATGTGTCTGCTACATCGGAATAATTCATTGAAAGGCAGGTTTTTATGAATGACAACAACTTAGCTGTTGAATTCAGTCGGGTGACAGATGGACGATGCAAAGAAAACCAATTTTTACAGGTGACACGCCTCCTCCCCAAGGAAAAAATTTATTTCTTAAATGTATGCTTTTTTTCTACTGATTTGCAATGCCCAATCATATTCTTAAGCTGTGCTCGCTGCAACTATCCGCTGTCAATAAGGGAGTGTAGACAAGCACGTGGTGGTCTCCTCCGAAACACAGGATGTCAGCCACCCCTTCTTTTCACACCGCGGTTTACAAGTTAAGCTTGCAGCGGACACGAGTCGGAGGAAGACGCTTCACGTGGTTATTTATACCTGCAGACTGCAGTCACCCGGTTGGCCAGCGGGGGTCACTGGTGTGTGGCGAGACACAGCTGACTGAATCGCTCCCTTCCTGGGCGGCGCTACTGTCGCTAACAACTGTGCATTTCCCCGTGGGGCTGCTAGCCACAGTCAGCGCTGGCAGGGGCTGGATACAAAAGCATACCACGGAGCACACGCTAGAATAGTGCCTTAACAGGATGAGCGACACAGCAGCCCCACGGGGACTACATCTGTAACCACGGTTCTGGGGAAACTGATCCAACTCGAATGTGATCCAATTAACAAGGCAATTTTCTGCAATTAAGAATGACCTTTATTGCTCAGGCTGCTCTTAAAGCTAGCGGATTACCCAGTGTGCCCGGTTCTGCTAATTGCTCTGATGCAAGCCCCCCCAACTTGCAGGCTGACTGAAGTTTATTGTGTAAAATCGGTCATTAGGAAAACATTTCAAGACATTTCTAGACTCACCTCTGAATGGGCAATACTGGTGCCTCGGCGGTCTGTGTTGATTGTCTTGCAGACTGGAAGAGATCAGAGAGACGGACACAGACTCAAATGCCATGTTCAAATCCAACCGACTCAAATCCAAGTAGACGTAAGCCCAGCGGTATTTGGGTAACAATCAAAGCACAGAGACAATTAGCTGGCCGAGTGCATCCTGTAAGCGCCTCTATTACAGCAAGCCCACTTGCGGAAACTTGGCAGTCTGCCACTTTGTTGACAAATTAGCATTTGTACATTATTCAGGATGGGTTTTTTTTTTTTTTTAAATTTTTTTATCTACCCACAGTCTGACAAGTTCTGACAAGTCCTCCTAATTAGTCTGTGCAAGATCAAAATTAACACTCCTGAAGAGTAGGACTGAGTTTATATATTCCTATCGTCCTGCTATGTCATCACTCATCTTCAACCGGTTACCAAGCATTGCACTTGTTTGATTAATATTTAGGTTGCCATGTTATGATGTATAACATGATTTTCATAAATCAAATGAAACTCCTCTTCATTATCATCCATCCGGTGTATATATATATATATTTTTTTAAACAAAACAGCAGCAGTGTGGAACCGAGGTCTTCGCAAAGCTCATGCCCCGAACCATAGCGCAAATGTGTGTTCCAATTCTATTATTTCCCACAAAAACATCTGAATGGTGCCCACACCTAAACGTCATCAGTATCCCAACATGCCCCTCACATTTCCCACTGGCTCAGGGATGCCCGAACGTGGCAAGACTGGTCCTGTCGTAACCTAAATCACTTCTAATAGCCCAGTTACAGTGACAGGTGAGGTCCTGATGACCCTGCCACTGGAGGCACTTGCACTAATGTGAGCCCTTGATTGAGTGTGGGGAGATTTGCAGGGGAATCTGGACAAGGGCAGGTCACACCCATTGAATTCCATTCCATTCCATTACATTACAAGCATTTAGCAGACGATCTCATCCAGAGCAACTTCTGGTTCACATTTCTTTACATATGACCCATTTTTACAGGATATTTTACTGAAGCACTTCAGGCACTTCAGCTCAAGCACCACCCACACCCTTACCCTGTCTTTGCTGTTCCGCCTCTCCTGCATTCCACTCTGGTTGCTGCAGGGCGTGAGGCAGGGCCGGAAGGACATAGAACGATTCCCCGCCACCAGGGCAGAGACTGGGGTCACCAGTTTCTGCACAGGGGGTAACTGGGTGTCCATCTGTGGGACACAAGTGTTAAAGCTCAGTCAGGGCCTGTTAAAAGGCACCGGAGGACAGGTGAAAACACAACCCCGGGAATCAGTTTGGGGAGACATCATTCTTCGTCAATCAGCCTCATAAAGAGTACTGCTTTTGTGTGTGCTTACCATGTTGTTAAAGTAAAATCTTCCATTAGATACTTGTCAACAAAGGATAATGAATAATAAACATACAACTCTTAACATTGTTCAGAAAGGACCATGGTGCTTTTTAAAGGAGCTTCACATAGAAAAGTTTAATTAACGGGGAATAGATTGTCTAAAGCTGACAACCCTTGTCCTAGACTGTCAAAAATGTTTCTGATATTTTTGTTCCATCTGCGCTAGATTGCACAGTCCGAGTTGCAGGAATATTTTTAAATGTGTCTGAAAGGTGAAACACAGAGCTTCCAGCACATGGTCACCTGCGTTCACCGTATTAGGTCAGTAAGCCTACTAATACAATTAGCTCAAGTGCTATAACACAACCAGTCAAAACCAGAGTTCAAATCCGGTCTGTCAGAGGTCAGATCTCAAAGGGTGGTTGTTGGGGGATTATGGCACTTCTAGAACAGCTGTAAACTGAACTTGTAAATGCTACTAGCCTGGGGGACAGGCTGGCCAATTTCACACTACCATTCTTAAGAGGGCAGCCTGTGCAATGGAAGCATTGTGATGCTCTGCAAGGAGTTTACAGAACTGAGCAGCTGTTTAAAGCCAGAGGGCCCATCCAGCTGCCAAAATGGCCATGAATGGCTGTGCTTGACAAAAACAACCGTTCATCACATGCACCGAAAAGGCGCGGTGCATTTAGGGGGAGGGAGACAAGGGGAGGTATTGTGTAACGCGACAGGACGAGCGGTGCACGGCATCGCATGCGCGCTCACCTTTTTCCTTTTCGGCTGAAAATGTGCGACGCCTATATCGGTTCTGTTCAGCGCCTGCGGAAGAGAGGAGAACCCAGAAGTGAAAATGAAGAGGGCGGCAAGAAAAGTACACAGCTTTGTGCCAAAATGTCCTACTTACTGTCGGCATAGCCAAGGAACAGGCTGATGGGATTCTTTTAGCATCCTGCGAAGAAGCAAAAGCAGTCAGACGGTCGTCAAAATCGACCTAAATGTTCCCAATTTCACTCAACTCCCTTATATTAGTGTGTCTCAATTCCAACATATTCTTTTTTTGGGGCACATTTACCGAGGAGCTGTGCGTTTTTCAAAAGAGAGTGACTGACTCAAAAGCCTGGGCTGATTCACACTAGACAAACAGACCTTACAAATGCAACAGCGTGTTTTGTTCACTTTGACCTAAAGGAAAAGTACGGTTGTCCTTATCTGAATGGTTAATAAACACGCAAACAGGACAGAAGTTCGACCGCCACGTCTCCCCAACTAACCTCGGTTAAAAAAACCTGCCTATGACGGCGCTTTGCATTTTGAACCCACCTCTTTAGGTTCACCGGAACAACTGAAGTGAATCGAGTGTTAAAGCACAGGGAACAGAGCAAACAAGTTCTGTAAACCCAGTCACACGCGCAACAACAAGTACTTTGGGTGCAGCTATAAACATGTTTGTTGAGAGGCGCTTTATTTCTACTTTAATTTGAAGTTTAATATGACCATCATTGTTTACTGGTCTTATTACACATGTATCCTCACCATCAACATTAAATACCCTCATAATTGACATTCAGAAATGTTAAGATCCCATCCCCCTAGGGGGGTGTCTGCAAAGCATACGTCTGCCACAAAACAAAACGTTAATTGCTGTGGGAACACAAGTGTAACGATGAGCCTCGCGGCCACGATAGGAAATATTTCAATGGCCGCATTTCCTTCCCCGTGTATGTGTTGCATTTGTAGCATTCGTGGCGTTCAAATGTCTGGTTTGAATGAGCCCTTGCGCCAACTGCTGCTGCCATCTTACCAGGATGCTCTTGTGCTCTCACGCAAGGACACAAACACAAACACATGGATTGCACAAGCCGGGACACGTGGAGCAGGACCCAAACTCAAGTTGGAGAGTCACATTTTTTAAAAATCAACTCAAAAGAATTGACCCAATTGTGGTCTTGTACATTGTTTTGTGGGGTTGTCCATCTTCACATGGTCCCATATTTCATGTACAACTTTCACAGCTAGCACAAAAAGCCAAAAGTCCCATTATTTTGACAAGGCTTCAGTGCAGTTAATAATGTGTTATCCCAACCAATCCCAAGCGAACAGCAATCACAAAGCAGATTGTGCTACTCCCCAACTCCTTATGACCTTATGGCGCATTGAAACTTGTGAATGATTCCAGCAGTCCTCTCACCAACTCAGATGAGCTGATTAGAAAAGTAACTTTCAACAGTAGTTTTGCTATGCCTCATGCTTCATCACATGCCTTAGGGCACACAAAACAAATGCTGCTAACAAATGCAGATTTAATCACAAAAGTGTTATTGGATGAAGTGCAATGCAGTTTCAATCACTTCCCCCACCACCTGGTGTTATAACGCAGAATATGAATATACAAAGATATTATATCACTGTGCCTTTTTGGATGCATTCCCCCGGGGATTCTCTTGTACAGCACAAACTGTTATTAATGAATTTACTTAGCAGACTATATACTGAGAAGCAGTATAATTTCCCTCATACATAATCTATACAGCTGGATATTTCCTCAAGTCATTTAGGTTAAGAGCCTTTATCAGGGCACAACAGCAGTATTCTTGATAGTCAAACCTACAACTTTCTGGTCGCGTTCCACTAACCACTACAGTCCTCGACAACTTCCGATGTTTGAAAAGGAAACAAACATTGCGCTGTACGCTGTGCTGTTATGGCATTAATTAAGGACGGCAGAGGGAGCTAAATTGTTTTGTAAATGGAAAAAAATACTTAACATTCCTCCTGACAAATAAATAAATAAATTTATCATAAAAAATAAACAGTGTAAACCTGGCTCGAGACTGAACCAAACCGTGCAAATGCACTGCTCACGATTGCTTCCTTTATGTGCAGTCATAGCCTAAGAAAACAATTGATCCTTTTATCTTGCCTGATGTACAAGGCCAACAGCCTCTGCTACTACCCCAGCCTTCTGAAGACTGTCAAACCTGATAACAGGGCAACGATGATGAGCAGTAGATTTCCTGCAGCAGGAAGCACAGCTGCTGAGATACAACTCTGGCTACAGCCATTTGCAAATTATAATGCACAAATTCGTAAATGCCTACAGTTAAAATGTAGTCATCGACTGCTCGGCAAACAACAACTTCGTAAACGCATTGCTTTAAGACTCTGCTTGCACTGTGCTTCAAATCTGGTGGGAGCAATCAATGCATTTGCACAGCAGGTGGGAGGGGGGTCTTCTTTCCTCCAATGACATGTCCGAGGCAGCGTGTAAGCAGTGAGGGCACAGACGTGCAGCGATTGGGTAATGGCGGTGAGTGGAGGTGGGAGAACTTACTGCGAGGGGGCTGGACATGCGCTCCAGGGACTGCAGGATGCGGCGAGCCGTCAGGCTGGTGACCCCACAGGGCTGAGATCCCGCCCCCTTGGCCTTGATCTGCCTCCGCACTGGAGCCTGGGACACAGGGAGAGAGATTGAGCACGGGCCACTGATGGGACTTTCATTATGAAGGGCACCGGGTACGCCACTTAGATACTCCTGCGCAGAATAACTTGCATGCATAAGAAAACAAACAAACAAACAAACAAACAAACACCAACAAAAAAACTTTTCAACAACTGTGACCTCTAGTGGTAAACTGGTTTTAGTCTGTCAGGGAGTGGGTGCACCATTAAGGCTGCAGCCAAAACATACATTGCCCAAAGAAAAGAAGCACATGAATATTACATTTTAAAATATTTGTAACTGGAATCACAATTGCTGGGGGAAAAAATGAAGTAAATGAATATTAAGTGCTAGTCAACTTATTCATAATTTAGTTATTACCTGGTACTACGCAGTCCTATACACCTTGACATGTGGTCTACAATGCACTTTTTAGGGATGCAGTGCCATCCCATGACAACAGGGCCAATGGGATGGCACTGCCAATGACAAGGTAAACAAAAATTAAAGCAGTGCCACACCAGGTTTCAACGATAGGGCTGAACATTGAGCATCGGAGTTTAGCGAAGGGGAGTTCCTAGAAGTCAAAGCGGGACACTAGACACAATCTTTGCTTTGGCATCCATCTCTGGGCTTGCGTTGCGTTAGTGTGTGTGTGTGCGTGCGGAGACAGCTGAAAGCGGCTGTGACAGCATGGCCGGCGGCCCTGAAATCTGTGTGGCAGGTGGGCTCACTCCACAGTCCGCACCAAGACCCCATTGTGCCCCTCAACCACAGGCCTCCAGCCTCAACGGATAGCACGTAGAAATGACATGTGCTCTACATTTATTTACATATACACACAAGGACCCAGTCTCACAATAATCCTACAGCTACTACTGCAGACCAGCGTGTATTCTATGCCCGGCCACTAAAAGGGACAGGCACTCTGCGTTTTAATTGTTTTTCAAATTATTTACAACGTAGCAGCAAATTTTTTACTTAAAGAGCAGACCCAAAGTCCCTCGCATGAATTGGTTTTGCTGGCACTTCAAAGGAAACTTTGGTGCTTTGATGAGTGTGCCCCTTCCCGTGGGAGACTGGGGAAGCTCACCTGGTACGGTGTGTCAGCTCGAACCCAGGTGCTACTCCGGACTGCTGCTCTGCCTCCGTATGTCGTCTTGCCCGGATAGAAAGGGGAATCCCCCAGCTTGCTGGAGTTGAGTATCAAACTGTTTGATGGAGACTGGACAAAAATGACAAAAAAAACACAAAACGCAAAGGTTGAACAGTGTCACCCGAAGCAATATTTGAACATTCGACTGCTGTTTCTTCTACACCAGAGGTTTAAAAAATAAATAGATAAGCTGCCACTGTTGACTTCAGTATATCCAAGTGCATGCTGCCCAAGCCTGGGGGCGGCTAAACAAATTATTGTTTCAGTTTAATCAAATCTGAGCAATTACAATATGGGTGAATGGCAGTGAATTCGGCGGTGGTGCCGATTGGCAGATTCACTCACAGTAGAGGAAGTCCCAAATACAGACAGGTTGAAGGCAGGCTTCTTGAGTGTGGAGCCTACTGGCTGTGGGCCGGGGTGGGTGCGGTCATTCTCAGGGGACCACATGAAGGGCACATTCTTAGATGTCGTCACATCTGTCAAGAGGGAAAAGATAGGCAATTACTGCTTATGATGTTACATTTCTGTACCCCGTTTGTATCTGTTTGAGACGGATCGTCCTTTCCTCGTGCGTTTCAGTTACAATCTGTAGATGGACCTCATCGTCAATGCTTATCCATGCGCTCGTTTGGCACTGCCAGCGGCGTATCCCTGATGCAAGCTGCATAGGAGGAGGAGTTCATCGAACTGTTTGAAACAACCGCTGTTTGAAACAATTGCCTACAATACTCCCATGTTGTTTGTGTTGGCCATGTGCTCAATGTTTACTCTCTGAGCGGCTGATCCAGCATATGCTATGGGGGTGGCATATGCTTTATTTATTTATTTTAAATCGAGCGCAAACTCCACCCACCCAGTACATCACTAGCGTATGCCGGTGTGCAAAATGAGCACACCCAATGTAACCAATGAACTGAATTTTATTTAGCCACACATTTACATTTTAAGCATTTAGCAGATGCTCTTATCCAGAGCGACTTACAAGACCCTGCACTCTCACTACTTAGCCCCTAGAGCCTCAAAAGACTGTGCTACCTCACACGACCCCGCGCTACCTCACACGACCCCGCGCTACCTCACACGTCCTCACCCCTACCTCAAATGATCTGTGCTACCTCACTGCCTCGAACACCCTAAGTTACCTCAAATGACCCTGTACTCCTTTACACAACTTTTCTGACCACAAGACAGCAGTGCCTTACCGCCCCAGGCCAAGTGACTTTACGCCAAGCTACCTCACACAAGTCTCCCACCTCACATGACCCCCCCCCCGGCGCTACCTCCGTCCTACACTACTTTGAACGACCCCACGCTACCCCATTGCTTCAAATAGCCCTGCACGACTTCATATGTCCAAGTGTTCCCTCAAAAAAAACCCTGTGCTAGCTCACTCTGCCCAACACTACATCGCATGGCCCCATGCTACCTCGTCACACACTACCTCCCACGACCCCTCGCGCCACCTCACACGACCCCGTGTGCAAGCTCACTCCACCTCACTGCCTTTCCACCCAAGACCACCTTACTTCACGCAAACTTACATCACACAAGCCTCAGGTGACCTCGCGCCACCTCATTCAACCCCACACTGACCTTTGTCTGAAGCGCGGGAGGAGAATCCACTGGTGGTGGAGATGTTGTCATCTTCATGTAGGGAGCTAGAGTCCTTGATCTCCTTCACCAGGGAGTATCCAGAGTGGCCCACGCTTGTGTACGGGGCAGATGAGGTGGAGGGCTGGCTGAAAAGGGTGCTGGCACCCCCCCTCAGAGCAGGGGAACTGTCCAATGATGGGAGGTGTAGGTGTGTACGATTCAGGGGGGGCCTGGCCAGCATATCCTGAAAGTTCAGAGCTGATCGACTGGTGGAGGGCTCTGTAGAAGGAAGGACGATAGACTTATTACATTCAGCACCACAAAACGGGTGGAGCTACCAAGTACTATGAATCATTCACTAAAAATGAACCAATCAAGAGACTTTTCTCTCCACAACAAAACAGTATGATTGGTTCAAATCATAGTCCCTGAATAACAATGGCTCCAACTATTCTGGGGTTCATGAATACCCACTCTCCCATCACCAGGGGGCTTATCCACTATAGAATCCACCCCAATTCTACGAATGACAGCACTGTTAAATTTCTTGAACATATCTTTACTAAACAGGTAATGATAGAATACTTTATTGTCATGACATTTCTAAATCTTCGTTTGTTTGAGATTAACATTAGCTTTCACAACTGCATGCATTAGCAAAATGACAGCTGGAACAAATAATTTATATGTACCCTTTATAGTTTAATTTGAGATTCCAAAGACTCCCAAAGTCTGAATAATAGAGACTAAATAATATTTAACAAAACATCCAGATATGATTTCATCCTATGAAGCAGAGAACACAGTTAAAAAGTAAAATGACACTATTCTAGAAGTTGCATTATGGGCAAGAAGTTGCATATGTACAAAATCTATGACCCAACCCTCAAATATTAATGAGGGTTTTCCAACTGAGGCCTGTTTTGTCAGCATTTTATTCTTTTTCAAAGCCATCTGGTGAAATTGCCTTTGTAGGGATTTCAGATTCATTGTGCATTATCTACAACATTACATTATGTACCATAATAATCATGTTATACAAGGGGACAGAACAGTGTTGCAAAACAAGATGGAATTGAAGCGTCTTGGCGGTCAAACTGAACTCTCCCCCACATTCTCAGATCAGTGGTGGTCAAGCAACACCATTGAAAAATCGGCTTAAGATACTGGACACAGATCTGAGACCATGGAATTGTCAGGAAGTCATGGCATGTGTTGTTCAGATACAGAAAACCATGTAGTGGCAGTTATTTGTCATCCCAGTGTGAACTAACTTTTTTGTTGCAATCTTATTAACAGGATTCACACCACACACCACACACCACACACCCCACTCTCCACACCCCCCCTACACACACACACAACACAGAACTCTGCCATAACCAGCACTCCACACACTGTAGCATCAACTGCGGCGCTGCTCTCACCTGTGTTACTGGTGCTGGCCTTTGGTTCGTGCTCGTCTGGGAGGGGGGAGGGGTCCTCCACGTCGATAGGGAGGGCGGGCTGGCTGTTCTGGTGGGTCTCAGGCTGTTCCTCACCTGGGCCGGGCGCCTCGGCTGGCTCCCCGTTCCGAAAGTAACTCTGCAGCCATGAGGGGACGATGCTCTTTACTGTGTCCGTCACTCGGCTGATTAAGCCCTGCTGTGGGACGGGGACGACAGGAGGAAGTGAGGGGAAGTTGCAGAGGAGGAGGATCATCAGCAGAGATTACCAAACACTTCACTTCCTGGCACACGTCTGCAAAGTCAGCCAGGGCTGTGTGTCAAAATGCTCTTCACGGGTCATGATACACATGTGGCACTCTCCATAAGGGCACAAATATAACCCCAAAAATCATCCACAGCTTATATGCAACATCGGGGTTTATAATAACATTGTATATTATGTATTATTATAGCAGTCAGAAATATCCTTTTGTTCTTCCTGTTTACAGAAATTGTGGAGGGAGCTTTTCAATTTAGCTTGCTATAATTTGCAATCTTCCTAATCACTAATACAATGGCTTGATCCTCAAAATTTCATGGCCGAATTTCCAGATCAGCATGCCTTTATTCACAGCGTAAAAGGCTGAAACTCTGTGTTGCGCAAGCAGATGATCAATCAGTTGATAAGGTCATCATAACGGCTTTAGTATTACTACCAAGTCCTAAAAGGCCAATGCCAATTGTTAGCCCTACTTTTCTTGCAGCATATAAAAATGAAATCCCTCAAACATTACCCACAACAAATACATCTCTTCAGATGCACAGAACAAGCATTCTGTGTAATGAAAACGAATAACTCCTGCATCTTTGCTGATGTGGATGGAGGGAGAAAGACCTGTTCATCACCCACTTCAAATAAACGCAGAGAACAGAGTCACTCTCAACTCCTGATAACAAAAGATCCCCGACACGCTGGCACTGCAAGACCCGCCCCCTCAGAGCTCAGCTCTCTCACGCAAGAGTTTCCAAACTCTGCTTGGGACACAGAAATGGGTCACCAAATATCAATCACAGGCTTGTGGCAGGATTATCTTGTATGACGAAGGAATTTGACAGCAGTTAAAATGAACAAGAATTATTCACAGGCTGATTGGAGTTTTACTTCGATGGTTTCTCCAAACATTCTATTCAAGGGACGTTCTCGGGCCAGGTACAACACTTTTTGAACTCTTTAAGAGCTCTCAATGTCCAGTAGCAAGTGAAGTGTTGGCAATGTGCATCTTCATTTTACTGGATTATGTGACCAAAAGGTTTTGAAGAACTTGGTTCTCATGCATGGCACTGAACTTGACCTCTGTTCTGGGGTCATGGTCCAGGGGGAAAAGAGGGAGGGGAGGGGTCCAGTAGAAACTGAATAGTCTGTTCCACTGGCTCTGGGCCCCTGTAAGCCCTATGGATGATTATAAGGATTTGTCAGCACTGCATTTCTCTTGTGAATGAGAGTGGGGAGGTTGTAGCATGCCACCCATTGTTCCCACATTACGTGTTGGGGTTTCTGTGAAGCCACACCTCTGGCCTTGACTGCAGGCACCTGTGAGGGATGTTGTCATTTCTAAGCCTGACATTGACCTCCCACCCTACAAGCGTGGTTTATGGTAAATTTAAGAAATAGTAAGGTAATTTCCTAAAATGTAAATACAGAAAATTAATTTAGGCACATTTGACTTCATACCATTTGACATTAATGTCAAATTGGTAAAAATGACTTATGGTTGAGACAATTACAATAATTTGTAGAAGATAAACTTAACACTAGTGTTGTTAAACTTGATTTAAAATCACCTCAAATACATTGTAGCATACCGATGTCTTCATCTTTTGTTTGAGGTACAGCACAGACAATGTCATAATGTAAGGTGAATGCTGCAAGTGAAGCAATTACTTTATGTTCTTCTTGTACGGCTGTAAAGAACCATACTTGGAAAGTCTGCATCTGTGTTGTCTGGTCAAAGACACCCTCACATTAAATGCCAAACTGACATCAAACAATGGCCCTAAGTAAAGCCAATGTTCTTTTTAAATGCAGAGAAGCTTCAGCTTCTACATTACTTTACATCCGTCCTTTGTAATGCAACATGGCCAATGGAGCACACCTTTTTGTCAATTTGCCGATGCTAAACAGCTTTCCATACCTTCCATCTGAGCTAGCTATATTACATCATTGTTTCTTAAACGTGAAAGTATTTCATTAACTCCAAGTATGGACCATTTACAGACACCATGCATTTTGGCAGCTCCCCGTTATAAAACCCCATGTCCCATGTAGTCATCATGAGCCAATGTAACGCTATTTAGCAAGCTAACATACATCGTTAACTTTACACTAATAAAGTAAGGCTACAGATAGGCTCGTCAGGCACCTGACTGGACGATTCAGGGCATTTTGTTTGTTTTTTAATAAAATGGGATTACGCACCTAGCTAGTTTAAATTCGTAATTACGTACATTTAGAAAGCTCTTGTAGATAAACACAGCTAACAACCCACAATTACGAAACCGTAGCCCTGTGTGTAATCTCACCATTTTTGTAATGCCGTATGTTACGTGGTAACCTTTTTGAATGTTACTTGCGCTTTGTGCTTGTTTTGCAAATACTTATTGGAGATTTCATGTTTGTTGTTAAGGTTAGCTATATAAGGTAGTTAAAGTAACGAAGTTCGAGAGAGATAAAATATAAGAAATCTAACGTTGGGTTAGATTGTATCTAACCAGTGTTAGCGGGTCGATTGGCTAGACAACACCTTGTTAACCGCCCTGGAAACTGGCCTCTCCATTTAAATGGCAATACATAGCTAGCTAGCAAATCACGAATACAGTTAGCTAGGCTAGCATACCAAATGAATAGTTAGCTAGCATGTTAGCGAAATAGCTAGCTATCATTAGCTAGCAAGCAGCACATTTCTGGGACAATACAGTACAGGGGCCTGTGTTTTCATTACATTTCTCGTGAGCCCTTACAACGCATAACGGGTTTAACTTAGCTGCTAGATTAGTTAGCTGGCCAATTTAGCTAGGATTTTTTCGAGTTTCCATCGGTCGGTCACGCTGCGACAGAGAAAACCCGGGAGATTTGGTACCGGGTACCCATGTGGGGGAAACTGTCCACCTTGCCGGATGTCCATGCTCTTCGATAGCAACCTATCCATCTACGCATCACGGAGTTAACGCCGCTGTATGAACAAAATACGTTGCGAAAATCATCTGCCATCTCGACACTAAAAAAGAAACATGAGCGCAAAGGATTTCTACTTAGCTACGCGGGGTGTTATTAACAACGATAGCTGGCTAACGTTAGCTAGCGTGTTTGCCAATGGCTCATTTCCACAGTAGGCGCCAGTAATGCTAACGTTAGCTAGCTAGCCAGCACGCTTGCCTGCTGGCTAAAATGTAAACAATGTCCCAATATCGTTAGGGAGTTCAAATGTGTAAAATGCAGCGAACTCACTCGCCAGGTGACTTGGCATTTTCATGGCCAACTTTCATCGCCACACGTAGCCGTAGTGTCCTTCAGCACCAGAGGCCCCACGTCTAGCCTCCGAGCCGTGGTTTCGTCGTACAAACGTGCAGGCCGTGTGGTCTAGCTACCAGAGACCGTGGGCCTAGCATGGCTGACGAGTTTAGCAAAGGCCACATAATACATCCGGATATAAAACAACACACAACGCAATAATTACCTGGTTGAAAGTGAATGTGTTTGTACACGGCTTTATGAATTCATTCGAAACGGGCGTTCAACCTACCTGTTTGCCTTTGGCGTAGGGTTTAGAAGCGATGTGATATCTCCTGCTTCTAATTTTCCCTCCTCCTGCGGACGCCATGGTTAATTACTAGACTGTGCTCTATGCCTCGACTCGGCGCCGGCGGTGAGTTCTCTCGTAGGTCTTCCAGCCAATCGGCCCACCGAAATACCGTCACACACTGCGTGTGGCGTTTCAAAAAACAAAACATAGAATTCTGGGTATTGTAGTTTACTGCTTAAGTCTGTCAAAAAACAAACAAACAACGCACGGCTTTGTGGTGATAAACGGAGATATTAAATAACAGTAATATCGCAATGTTCCCTGGATGAACACCGATTGTTTCTGCTGTAATTTCAGTTGAACTTTTATGATTTGCGAACCCTTCATTAAAACCTGGCATTATGCCTCCTGAGGTCAATTTCAAAGCTTTTCTGGTGTGCACGCGGAGAACCTGTGCAGTGCATAGTCTGTGTATGAATTGTGCCAGTTCTTTTTCTGTAACATTTTTGAGATTTATAGAGCGAATAAATGATGGCTCATCATCCACCCCACAGCACCCACCCCAAAAACGACCTGTTATGCAGACAAGTGTCGTTATGCTACTATGCACCTGATTAAAATGCAATTTCCCCTTGTTTTCCTCCATATGTTGTCATGTCTTTTTTATTTTAAAAACAATGGATCTGAATGACGCAACAAAAATAAAACCCATTGAAAGCCCCAAATAATTTTTTTATAGGCACATTGCTTTAACTCTCCAGCTGGTCTTACCATTTCGTACTGTAATTGCTACTTATCCATACCTTTTGGGTAAATTAATACGATTGACCACTACTTATCTTGTGATAAGAAAATACATTCCTATTAGGATTTGCTTTGGACAATTCAAGTGTTAATTTAGGCTACTTTATATCAATATTATATGGGAACTGGTAATTGGCAAAAACAAGTAGATTTATACTGTAGAAAAGACGGCATTATACTGTAAAATAAAAAAATGCAGAGATCAAATAGGAATACGTATCCATAGAAGTACGTGAGATATTCGTTTGGTATTAAACCAGGACATTCTTGAAGAAAATACAAATGTTATGTTCTTAGAGCAAAATGCTGCTTTGTTAAAATGTGTGCTCTAACTAAAGTGAAATGCTGATCAAGGTTTTATTTGTAAAAATAAAAACGCGGTATTGATATTGTACCCCTGAGCAAGATACTTAATCCGATTTGCTTCATCAAATATATCCATCTGCATCAATAGTTAATATGTAAAAACGTATAAAAGAAAAAAGAGATAACAGCTGTTATAAAAATGTAATGATGTAAAAAGCTTTGTAGCAAGAGTATATTAACAGAATGAATGACCAAAAATAGTCAAGAAAACCACTGCACTCCTTTTGTGAAAATGTAAATAAATCTTTATTAAATAAGCTTTTTAACATTTTCACAAAAGGAAAGGTTAGGTTTCCTTGACTATTTTTCTGTAAGTAGCCCTAAACAAGTCTGCACCTGTAAAGCAAACAATGGAATATCCAAAACGCATTGTGTTGAGAATAGTTGAAACAGGAAATCTGCACGCAAATCAAGAAAAGCAACACAGCCATTAGATTGTAAACGCTCTGTATTCTAAAACACTTTTGCATCGATTAAAACAGTTTGCTGAAATACAATATAAATTACAATTCTGTACATTATAATATAGGAAAACACTATGTTCATATAAGGATGTATTTACAACTCCTCATGAAGGAAAGCAGCTTTGTCCTCTTCGTTAAAGTAAGGTCCTGGGTTTTTCCTTTCATTACTCAAAATTACAGCATTCGTTAACTCCTCTGACTTTTCGTCAGATCCACAGATTTTTACACCATAGTCCCTTTAACATTATTACTTTTTCAAGCAGAGTGCAGATGACCCACTATCATTCAGTATACAAAACTATTATATATACACATATTTCTCAATTTCTTGATATTGCCCCTCACTACCCATAATTCCTTCCCTCTAAAAATATATATCTCTATATATTTGCACGAGTACCTTTACGTAGAATTAAAAACAAGTAGTCACTCATTCAGTCAGGCACACAATGAATGACTTGCAGTCGCAGTAACACTGTTTCAGACATGCTGACACACAGACCAGTGAGTTCAATGTTTTTTAAATGCCCCTGGGCATTACATCATACGCAGGGTGATTGGGCATGTGTCCTTGTTGGGGGCAGCGTAACGTGGCACTATGTCCGCAGAGCGGTCTCTCCACATGAACAGGGCAGTAAGGCATTACAATGGGTAGGCCTAAAATTAAATCAGTTGCTGCGGCAATGTGCTAATCGCACAGTAAACGCTCTCACTGGTGGCTCCCATTCTCTTCTTCACCCCCCCCCCCCACCACCTATCGGAGGCTTCTTGATTTGCTTTGCGACTCGAACCAGGCGGAACAAGTGTGGTTCAAGCCCTCTGCATCAGCGGAACACAATTTGGTCAGCAATGCCAACACATACCCAGGTATCCCAATGTAGAAGAGTGTAGTAATCACTTGTCACTCCAAAGAGTGACATTATGCCTGCAGGCACCATGTCAAACCTCGAGGAAGATATCTGGCTTGCAATTTATGATTTGCACAGGAGTCAAAAAAGTTCACACATGAGCTTTGCCTTGATTATTAACAGAAATATGGCACTAAGCTTTACACACACACACACACATACATACATACATACACATACACACTACCCACAAACACAGTATTAACAAACTTGGAACAATTCTAACAGCAGATAAGAAACTTGAGTTCTTTGGTGACTCATAACAATGACAATGACGTAAACCACCATCATAAATATTCATTAGTTAACAGCAGTGGTATATACTTAATCAAAAATCTCCCCTCCTCTCACCTGCCCCACACAAACTTTTCAGGAAGTACATTCTTCCCTCTGAGAGAACATGGTGTTTCTGATTAAATATTTGTGACAAACAGCTTCATTACTCGTGGCATAAAAGAAACAAAACAAAACAAAGACAGTTGTTGTTGAAGCCACAGCTCTCTGGTGGGTGCACGCAACTGGAAGTGGAAGATAACATGAAACGAAAAACGGACAAAAGAAAATAAATAAAATGAAAAAGAATGGCAAAAAGTTCGGATTCTGTACGCGACACATTCGGTGACAGAACAATCTTTATGGGGAAAAATGCACTCATCGGGTTTATTAAAACAAAAACAGGGGTTAAAAAAATGTATCGCTCGTTCTGAGCGTGCATCACAGGATGTGATATGTAGGCCTGCAGGGGCAGAAGCATGACATATGATAACAGAGGAGAAGTGCACATCTCAGCTCAGCTGTTCCAGGATTGCCGATGACCTCGGGTGTGTCTCAGGACCCCTGCTGTTCCACCCTGCTCCTCTCCTCTGCCTTCCGCTGGCGGCGGGCGGAACCCCTGCGTTTTTCCTGGGCCCTGGAAGACCACGTGGGGTTGCTGTGGGACTGGGGACCTTTGCCCGAAGAAGGGGGCTCTCTGGAGAGACGCGACGGTTTGACAAAGACGCCATGGCCAGCCGGACAACGGAAGTACACTCGTCCCTGAACGGTGCCATTGTGCTTGCCTACGAAGACAGGAAAAACACGAGACCTGTCATGCTAAACACGAGCTTGTCTGCCCGTGGAGAGGCTTCCTGCTGCAATGTCAACCACCACCCAAAATTACCCATGTCATCTGTCATTTCAGCCACTGTCTACCTCATTCAATGTTACTAATCTGTATAATTTCCAGTTTTTACAACTAAAGCAGAACCTCAGAGATACAAACCTCAAAATCATGGAAGTTATGGTCAACCAAACAGGGGGTATGAAACCAGAAGTGGTGAGCAGAATTATGTCTTATATATCAATATCAGTGCCTAAATATACATAATATAATATATGCCATTTAGCAGATGCTTTTATCCAAAGCGACTTACACTAACAAATGCATACATTTTTCAGTATACATTTTTCAGTATATGTGAGCCCCAGAACCAGGCTCTTTATTATTACTGGTAAAATTGAACCAAACAAATCAACTTCCCATTGAGGGGTGATGTCTGGGTGAAGGGTGGCTATTGCTAAAGAATACAATGCAATAGTGGTTGACGCTCTTATTATTTTAAAAAAATTAAAAAAATAAGATTTTGTTTCTGATTTTATCCCATTTTCTCCCAATTTGGTAGCCAATTAGACCTGCTATTTTTATGTCAATCCCCCCCTAGTAATGTGAGTTCGCTGCCGTAGTCCTGCGACCGGTAGTGACGAAGCGAAGTAACGCCTCCTCCGAGACGTCACTTGCCAAGCTGTCGACCACAACCCGGTACTACAGGGCCACTCTTATGCGCAGCGGACGTCATGTCGGCTTCCCTCCCACCTCCTTGGGGCGCTCCCGGCCAGAGCCGACTCTGGTGAGACGGGGAATTGAACCCCGGTCTCCGTGGCCAGCGTCGGACGTTGTGACCACTGGACCACGCGGGAGGCCAGTAATATTTTCAATGCAATACTATCACTACAATATTAACTGATTGAATCAAATTCACTTACCAGCTGGAAAGTCCAGTTCCACTCCCACCCAGATCCCCTCAGCGAACTCCACCCCACCCACATAGTGCACCATCCCGACCTTCTCCCCCACCCACACCCGCTCCCCCGGGGCCATCCAGTCTGGCAGCTGAGCCACGGGCGGCCCCTCGTCCCCGCTGGAGGAGTCCACCGGGTGATTGGGGCTGGGCGGGCGGTCCGCCGTGGCCGGGGGTGGGTGCACCTGGGAGAGAGGCGGGGCGTTCTCCTGGCACTGCGTCTCCTGCGATGCATTCTGGGAAGCCAGCGGGTGGTCCAGCTGGGCGCCGACCGACTCTTTGCCGTTGTGCATGTGGCATGTTTGCGGTTGGTCCCCATCCCGTTCGTCCTGACCTGAGAAAAGGCACGTTTCCCCAGACTGCCACCCCTCCTCCTTGCAGCGCCCCAGGTCCCCGTCCTCTGTCCCGTCATCGGCGCCCTTGAAGTCGGTGAACTCCTGGCTGACGCTGAGGATGCACTCCCTGGGCAGCGGCGGGGAGTGCCCCTCTTTCGGGTCGTCGCTGTCCGAGCAGTTCGTGGTGCAGGCTGAATGAGGGGGAGGCCGCGCGGCGGTGTCACCGGGGCCGCCGTGCACGAGCGAACACTCTGCCCCCGAGGGAGCGCTTTTGGTTTGGAGCGGGCCCCTCCCGACAGAGAAGGTCAACTCGTGGAGGTCGGCGGGCTCGCGGTTGTTGCCGCTTAGCTGGTCCGAGCTGTCGCTGCCGGTGAACACGACGTCCGACAGGGTGGCGTTGGAGGCGCTGTGGGAGAAGTAGCCGCTGGTGCAGCTGCTGGCCGTGGGGCTCCGGGACACCTCCTTCTCGCAGCCCCGCCCCCCAGCCAAGGCCTCGCCCACAGCCAGCTCCGCCCTTCCACACTGGCCACTCTCCCGGCCCTCCAGGCTGGCGTTGTACACCTCGAAGTTGGCAAAGTCCTCTGGAATGTAAGGCTGGAGGTGGTGGAACTCCTGTGAGCCCAGGCCCAGTCCCAGCATGTTTGGCTGACGTGGCGGCGTGTCCGGCTCTTCTTCCTCAGAGTCCTGGACAAACGGGCAGCAGTGAGACACAAGACAAACAAGCAGGACTACGGCGAGCTGCCCCTTCCCACTGTTGAATAAAGATCGAAGGGCACAAGCAGAGCTGCCCTCTGAAGAAGCACCACACGACCATATACATGCAACGCGTACATGCCATAACACCTCAATTTTGAACATACATTGTATTCAGAAGGAATTGTTTTACAATTCACTAATTCATACAGGAAGAAGACCAGAATATACACCCACCACCATTTACCACGTGAAAAATGTATGTTGGTTGATTCACATTAACATATTTATAAGGCTGTTGACTTCATTTCAACAGGATCGCATTTTAAACAAATCAATGCAAATCAATCATCCAGAGTTATTATCAAAGAAAAATGGTTATAGGTTTTAAACATTCGTAAATTGATAGGAGGTTCAACAATAGGAAAATTAGCAGTGCATTTCAATAGTGTTGACAAAATACCTTGATACTGCTCTGCATTGTCACCAGTTTCGAGAATGAACTGAAAGATTTAAATGAGAGAATGTCTGAGACAAGTCTGTCCTCCATTTCTCATAAAAATGACAGACACTACTGAGATGATCAAGGGAAAGTAGAGGTCAGGATGACTTTTAAAATTCCCAATTAAAACAACGAGTCACTCCAATCTCCAACTGACCTCACTCCTTTTCATATTAAAATAAAAATACTCACAAATGTTTGTTTTCATCCCCAAACAGTAGAAGTGAGAATTCTAGACATGAGTGACCACTCGTTTGGGCAATATAAGGGGGTCAGTTCTGACCAATTTAGAAAAAACATTCCTACAGTACCTACCTTATTATTATATCCTAGTCCCTAACTGGTTTGATAAATGAATTTTGTAATGTTGAAAAGATAATACACAAATTTGAATGGGCCATTTTCCCCACAGGGAAACATTCATGAAAATTCAAATGGCTGCAATGGCGATGAAATGAAAAGGAGACAATCAATTTAATTCAGAACGACACATATATAAATGTATATGAACACTTTCTATACATTCTTAAATCACGTATGGATTTCACATTTAAAACATTTTAATACTCAACCCATATTACATCAAGAAATAACCTGTTTGCAAGATTTTGAAAATGATTACAAAAACATGCGCTTGGTGTGTCCCACTGGTTGGGTCACTCCTCCTGTCAACAATTGAGAGGTTTGTGTATGATGGCCATGGGTGGAGCAGGTGACAGTACGACGGACAAGGAAGTAAGCAACATGGAGGTGGTTACATATTAGTTGTTTAAATTGTGGAATGTGTTACTGTTGTTTTGAAATTTGTACAGAGTCTATTTAAATCCTTATCGTCGCTTTAAATTGTCGATCCCTGATGACAGAACTTGTCGCGGGGGCCCTCTGGGTGTATCGCTGCGTGGCCCATGTTGAATCGGGAGACCACGGCCGAGCATGCGTCTCCTCTGAAGCCACCACTCTGCAATCCACCAGCTGGGGTGTGCAACCGTTGTGCCGTAAAGGCCTCTACATGCTTGAGCGACAGCAACACAACCAGGGCTCTGCAACATCAACGCAACCTCTGTGGCCTAAGACTGCGCCACACGCACAGCTGGCATAGGAGAATACCGTGTGCTGAAATCCTCCATCCCTGGGTGACACTACAGCTGGTTGTGCATTGGCCTGCAGGACTCGCAGCCACAGTTAGCACTGGTACGGTCAGGATTCGATTCCACGCTATGAAGTGGGCTACAGCGCCGAGGATTGCTGCTTTAGCAGGACGTGGCACTGTGGAGCTTTTCTCTGTGTATGCTTTTCTTTTTTTCATCCTTTTTGCCTCCCCTCTCTCCATATGATTGTAATTTGTGGTCGTTAAAAAATATTCTGCACATATAATACTGGACTGAAATGAGGCTGTGCTTTCAATTTCACCACTTATTTGATTATTTTTCGAATAATAGTTTGTTAGAGCTATGTCCAATCTCCTACGTATTACTTTATACATTCGATCACGTTGGCTTTCACCTCGTGTCACGGCACTCGTGCTTATCGGAACCATTGTTGTCACTGGAGCACGTCTTTATCCTTTCATCAGCCATTTTAATAACGGAGTACGAATCCAAACACGAGAGAACTACAAGCCAGAGCACATCAGGACACTGGACTGTCGTAACACGCACACTTTCCCTGATATTCCATCATGCTGTCAGGCCTCAAGCGCAGGGATCCATCGCCGTAAGTAGTGGCACGGGCGTAGCCATAAATCAAAAGTGAGTCGAGTCGACCGCCAGAGCGACTCCCTCTTTTCCCTTGATTCAGCAGTTTTGAAGCTATTAAAAGCCAGGGTGTGCGTGTGCGTGTGCGTGTGCTGTGTTCAAGCCGTGGCGGCCCCCGGTGAAAGGCGCCGCTGTATGAAAGCAGCCAGGTGTGACCTACAGGTGCGGTGCGGTGCGGTGCGGTGCGAGGCCGGGAGGCGCGTCTGTACAAGCGGGACTTACAGCGGCGTGCTGGTGTATGTGTCTGAGCTCTGAGCCTAGACTGAGCTGCCTGCCGCTGCCCCCGCCGCCGCCGCCGCTGCTGCTGCTGTGGCCCTCACTTCCCGCCCGCGGGCGTCGCCATGGGCAGTGAGGGGCCAGCGCGTTACGTTCCGCAAACGGGCGCATGCTCTGCTGTGGGGTCAAGACACACAACAGACGGTAGCAAACGTCACTCACGCACGCAGAGCAGGCCATGGGCAAGGTGAGGGTTATCAAACAAGATTAAATGCACACGGGCGTCTCTAGACGTCATGCGGTTAGAAGCAAATGGCAAGTAATGCATACATGAAATATACCGTATATACACACACACATATGCACTCACACACATACTGTCAACAAGTCCAACTTAAAGAATGGCCATCAATTCACCAATTCCAACAACAACCCCATATACATTTGCTACAGGAAAGACACATATACTGTACAATGTACTTCCTCATATTTCAAATATGTGAGGAACAGAATGTTATGGTTAAAGCAGTAGGCGTTTTGTGTGGTTGTGGGTTTGAATCGGAGATTAGAACCGGGTGGCGTGCCCACAAGCAACCCACATCACATTGATTTGTTCCGTTCAATAATGTTGTAATCACTGAATGCAAAAGAAATGACACATTCTAATAAGAGGGTGTTGCCCATACTTGACCCACATTTGAATTTTAAAACATAATAACAGAAAAAAATGTAAACCGAAGAAAAAAATGTTTTGCTTCTCTTTTGCATTCCACTTCATTTGCAATTTGCATCCCCATTTGTTGTTTTAACCCCTTTCCCAAATTCACTAACATTATCATGCATTTAAACATTGAGGAAGCACCCATCATGACTGTCCAGCTGCTTTTTTACACCGCGGTCAAACAATGGAAAATGAAACCCATTTTTAAATGCCCCTGAAGCATTGTGAAACTGTTGTTACTGCATCACCGGTGACTCAGAAAGCAGAGTAATGGGAGTTACTTTGTGCCTCTCGCAAAGTGTAGCGAAATGTCAACCAATACACACTCTCTCCAATGTTATTTGACTTGCCAAAACAACTGAGCAATGTAACATATTTAACTAATAGTACGCTAGATGTTGTGCAATAAATTGTGTGGGTGAGGAAACAATTCAAATCTATTTTGTAATTCTCAATTTGAAAATGGAAATTCAGTTGACAAAGGTCAACAGCAGTAGGGGCCCTACAGTGAATGCCAGAGTAGAGAGGAAGCACAGGTGACATATGGGAATTATTCCTGTGCTTAATTCCTTATACTATAGTGATTACATAGCCATTTTTGTTAGGGGTTCCTAGTCTGTCCTTACTGCGCTGTACACTCTCACACATTGGTTAACCATGCTCATGTAATTGATGTTATGCCAGTTAAGCTCAGCTCACAGGCATCTTTTGGTCCAGGAAAGGATATCACAATGGAGCAGGAATTTCCCCTTTTTTCATGTTGCAACGGTGTGTGCGGGCTGAGCCAAGATAACCAGCAATTATCAGTTGACTTAATAAAATGAGGATGTGGTCTTGAGGTTCACTTAAAATGGAGGAAACTCGATGTGTGCACGAGAAATGGACATTGGTGGAAATGGAAATACGTTGAACCTTTAAACAAAAACCTAGAAAAGAAAAATACAGCACAACATGGAGAGATAGAATGATAAAATAAAGAGGGAGGAAGAAATAATAGGTAAGATGGATAAGGGGACAGAGGGAGAAAGGGGGACAGGAGGGGCGGGATGGTGAAAAGCAAGCAGAGGAGGGAGAGTGACAGAGCTGCAGATGTTACCTCTTGTCCCAGCAGGGGTCGTGCCTCCAGTGATCGCTTGCACTTGTTCTCCTCCTTCACCGGCATCAGGGCCTTCAGGAACTTGGGGGGCTGGGGGGACAGGGTCTTGAAGGGGCTGGAGTTGAAGAACGTGGGGCTCTCTGGGACCAACCCTGCAGGGAACATAGATGTTCGGTTTGGCTGCTGAATCTTGTCCCTGCATCTAGGACGTTCGGTTTCCACCCGAGCACTGAGCTACTTCATTTGTCCAATTACTGCCTCAATTGACCCAATTTAATCGACGTAACTATTAATGCGATGCAACTATTAATATATCACTTACGGGTGACCTGCTGGCCTACAGCAGGTAGAAATGTAGCCAAAACACGATTCGATGGTCTGGATATAATGCACCAGGCGTGATAAGCTTCTGCAGTACTTCTACTGTAACTGACTCGTTAGTGCTTAGCTTCAGCGGTCTGTAACTGAAATATTCAGTAGTATCAAGCTTCTGCCATCTGCTTCAGTAAGATTCAGCAGTGCAAAGCTTCTGCAGTCTGCTACTGTAAGATTCGGTTGCGCTAATCTTCAGCGGCAGGTTTTTACCGGGATGATCCTTGCTCTTGAGGGGTGAGTCCCTGGGCAACGTGGCACACATTGACACATCTTGGAAACCGCAGTCGGCGATGTCAGGCTGACTCTCAGAATGACCCTGGTGTCCAAACAAAACACAACGCCTCAGGGAAGGCACAGAGCCACAGCACACAATGGGGGAAACGTCTCTAGCCAAAGTGTCAAAACGTAATTCACGGGAGCTCTTGGGGGTACATCCAGCTAAAGCAGGGGTGGGCAATGTGGAGGGCCAGTGTGTATGCAGGTTTTTGTTTCTACCAATTAACCTGGCTCAATTTGCTAATTAGTTGGATTTAATGCTAATGCTGGTTTACTTGTAGATTAGACCACAGTAACATGTTTCATATGGGAACTCAAGAACAGTCTTCAGCTGTCATTCATGGGCTTATCAAGAAACTTAGTGAAAATGTCAGATCACGTAAATGATTGGGCTAATAAATAGCCCAAAAATAATAAATAATTAAGAGCAGAAGTTGGCATGAAATCCAGAAACGGATATGACCCTCCTTGCCCACCCCTGAAATGCACCCCACAGTCAGAAATAAAACTCTGCCCATGCCAGTTCTGACTTTGGCCAGGAGTCCCGCAGGGCAAAGCTTAAATGTCCTCAGCATTGTCAAGGGAAAGAGGATTTCAGTCGGCAGGATATTTCCACCTCATCTAACTACATTGACTCATCTGATCAATCGGGCGCCTGTAGTTTGACTGCACCAACTGCTGAAGAAGTTCAGCCCTCTGGTGCAAATGGCTACGCAGCTCAGCTGGTGGACTGCACAATTGAAAAGAAGTGGCAGGTGGCTACCTTGACTTTGGATGACATGCTTGCTAGTTTGAACGAATAGACAGAGGACTGCTGAGTCTGTAGGAGATGAGTCTGGCATACAAATTGAAGAAGAAAAAATAATTGGAAACTGGAAAAATAATCATTGAAATAATTCACTCAAATAATCTTTTTGTTTGTTTGTAATTGTGATTCTCTTTTGGGAAACAGGTGTAAACGCATACAACTAATTAACTGATTGGAGCAAATTAAGTCAGAAGAGTCAGTTATACATTAGGTTACATACAGCTTACACATCAGCCCTCAAATAATTGATATGGACACCCCTGGTATTTTACTAAAATATATATAAAAATTTAAAAAGATAAATGAAGTAAAAAAGAGAATACCTTGCTAAGTATTACCTAGTGTTCACAAACTACAACACATCTCCGAAGGGTGCAGACAGAGAGCATATTACTGTATTTAAAAGCATGTTTAGGGTTTGGGGTTTTACATTGTCGTGCATTGAAAATAAAGAATACCTTGAAATCCTCATCTTCACACCCTGTTAAGTCAGTTTTGCTGCATGACACCTGAAACACAATAATCAGGCACAGTTGCTGAAAGGCCCACACACCACTGATATTGGTTATTACAGTGCAATTTCAGAATGTTCTAGAATCTCTAGAGAATCTCTCCTCTAATTGTATACATTTAAGAGCCAATGAAACTACAGTTCACCAGAGGTCTCACAAACACTCTCGAAAGGCTCGTTTGAACGATTTAATACAAATAGTTGTTATATCTTTACAGTACTTTTATTTAGACTGAGATACTCAACTCTCTTCTCTGCCTGTGTGTGCCACCTCTGCCATTGAGACTGTCATGTAACCTGACAAGTTTGGCACCAGGTCAAAAAATATATATAAGACCAATACTCCATTTGCTCTAATGACAGTAGCCTCCTTATAATGACAGATGACACATCGCTTCACCCAGGACTACTTTTCCTGGGATCCCCACGTTTTAATTGTATTCACTCACTGCAGTAAGTGTATTCCAGTGTGAATTCCAGTTGGGAAAAGTGTCAGGTAGTATGACAGTACCCATTGCCTACTTTACTGGCTGCTTGACCTACTTCTCCAGTGACTCTCTGGGAAACCCCGGGGAGCTTGGTTTACTTTCCCGAAATCTGTGATGATTCACTGCATAACATCAGGTTTGAAGCCGTTTACTTGGGAATTACATAATTACACATTACACATACTTATCTAATTGACAAGAAATTTAAATTGGAGGTGTCACACTCAAACTCCAACATTACATTTTCAGCACCTCCATGTCAGGGATTGTGAACATTAACTTGCTATTCAAAATATAACGTGGTATGTCCACTGAGTGTCGCATGATGCAAGGTGAAACCCCTATACCTTTGCAAAAGGAAAGTCAACAAGAGGAAAGCAGGTGTTTAATTTTAAACAGGTATGGGAGGATGACTATGTTGGAATATCATGTAGAATATACCCAGGGCACGTCATGAAGGCTAGTCCTGTGTGAAGAGTGTTTATCTATGCTCAGAGGGATCAGAGGGCTCAGAGGGCTGCAGCAGCCAACTGCATTATGGGAAGGGGCCGAGCTAATTAAGATCTCAAAGGCTCCATGCCCGCCAGGCCCGGCCCGGCCCGTTTCTTACGTGCTGGACGTTGGGGGTACTGATGCTCCTCCGGATGTGTCTTCCTTTGGCAGTGAGGGCCTCCTTCACCGTTACCGCCTGCAGACACACAGACACACAGACACACACACACACACACAGAGACACAGACACAGACACACACACACACACACACACACACACACACACAGACACACACACACACACACACACACACACAGACACAGACACAGACACACACACACACACACACACACAGAGCAGTCAGTCAAAGTGGAGATCCGCCTATGCCAGCAGCTATTCCCCAGACCGGGTTTCAACATGTACGTTCAACTCCCACAGGGTGAATGGAATATTTCTAAAGGACGGAAAAATACAATCATCTTTGTAAGTGGCCTTCTGTAAACTGAACTCAGATCAGTGAGGTGTGAGTAAGTGGACGTTGGTGAACTGCCCTGAGGTCAGCGCTGTCTCAGTCTCTCCGGATTGACACGGAGTGAAGCGTACCTGTCGCAGTCTCTCCAGACTCAGAATGTTCTCCACCTCCAGCACCCCCCTGGTGTACTTCTCGATGTAGGTCTCTCCGTCCTGGGCACCCTCCCTCTCGCCGCGCGCCGCCATGAGCGCCAGCGTCTCGCGCTCCTCGGGTTCCTCCGACGCCTGCGGGTTCAGGGGACATCTTTAGTCTTTCTTTCTTTACCTCTTCCAAAACATGGATCTCCATTCAGTGATCCAAAACTGAGGTAAGTTTCATTAGCACATCAGCCATGAGTTCCCCCAAAATTTGTATAACTTTATAATATATACTTTATACGTTTTAAAGGTCAGGAAATTGCTGCTTTCACATTCCACAATTTATTCAGGATATCCGTGACCATGTAATCAATGAAAATCTAACTGAACAAAGTGCACATGAATATATACAGCAATGCAGAGGAGCCTGATAGTGTTCAGGACTACTGTCATGTTAAGGCCCAATACCTTTGGTATGTTGGACACAATCTCATACGTCACTCCACAGGAGTAGAGCAAATTCTTCAGTGACATCCGTCTCTTCAGACTCTGGGTGAAACTCTAGGATGAAAGTGAACTTTACATGAATGCTGTACACCTGAAGTATCATAGGCAGGGCTGCGTGGTGTGAAGGGAAAGCAGACATATGCTAGCGATGACAGAAATCATTCAATTAAACTGCATAAAATCATAAAAAGAACAATCGATTATAAATAAAACTTGAAGCAATAATGCCCGTCGACTGGCGGTGAGTAGGACTCGGTTTGTACTCTTGAAGTGGGCGGAGATGTGAGGGAAGCTCTTAAGGAACAGGCCTTGTAAGTAGAAGACTATGTGTTTGTTTCTTGGGTGGGAAACTGCTGGTATGTCCTTGAGCAAGTCATTTAAACTGAATTGTTGAGCAAACGTCCAATGGCACTAACAGATAATGTGTAAATTCCCTGAATAATGCAAAGTAATAATAATAATATGATTGGTTCTGTGTGGCTCAATAGGTAGAGTATGGCGCTGAACCACACAGAACCAATAATATTATTATTGATATTATCGTTAGTTTTGCATTATACAGGGAATTTACACATTATCTGTTTGCTCAACAATTCCGTTTAAATGACTTGCTCAAGGACACAACGCATAGGTAGTGGGTTCGATTCCCACTGGGACCGCATATGCTGAAAAAATGTATACACTCACTACTGCAAGCCCCTTTGGATACAAGCGTCTGCTAAATTACATACGTTATATGTAATGTTAATAATATAATAAATGCAAAACGCATCCTGTACCATAAAATTACATGGGAAAACGAAATGCATCTTCGCTCTGTATTCACACTCTGCTGTTGAGAAACGTGGAAGGAGCGTGTCTGTTCTCGAGCGCGGGTTTGACAGGGTTACCTGCTTGTTGTAGATGTTGACTGCGATCCTCTTGCGGAGGACCAGCTCCATAGAGGCGGGGTGGCTGAGCTGCACGGTCACCTTAATGATTAGGTAGATGCGCTCGTTGGGCGAGGTGACCCGGTTCAGGTGGACCGAGTCGTGGATGGAGGAGTCCCAGGAGCACACGGCCAGAATCTGGAGGAAGAGGGCATGAGCACAGATCTGACGTCCCCTCCAGAGCCTTAATGTTGGACTGCATGTAACGGCTGAATACTATACAATACAGCTGAAATGATGAAATACCAGTAACTGCCCAAATAAAGGAAACACCAACACAAAGTGTATTAATAGGGCTTTGGACCACAAACAAGTCACCAGAACAGCTTCAATGTGCCTTGGCCTAGATTCTACAAGTGTCTGGAACTCTATTGAAGGGATGCAACCACAAGAAATTCCATCATTTGGTGTTTTGTTGATGGTGGTGGAAAACGTGGTCTCAGGTGCCGCTCCAGAATCTCCAGAAGTATTAAATTGGGTTGATATCTGGTGACTGAGATGGCCATGGCATATGGTTTACATTGTTTTCATGATCATCAAACCATTCAGTGACCACTCATGCCCTGTGGATTGGGGCATTGTCATCCTGGAAGAGACCACTCCCATTAGAATAGAAATGCTTCACCATAGGATGAAGGTGATCACTCAGAATGGCTTTGTATTTATTGCCATTCACCTTTCCCTCTAAGCGGTTGAGTGGACCTAAACCATGCCAGGAAAATACACCTCAAATCATAACAAGAGCCACCAGAACCCTTCGTTTACTCAAATGTTTCCTTTATTTTGTCAGATACCAGTAGATCTTAAATACATTAATACCTCAGGGTTCAAGCCTTAAAAAGCATTAATAAATCACTGGAATGTACTCTACGAACAACTAATAGCCAGTGAAGGGAAAGGGGAACATTTTTAAATGACTACAGTAGGGGGGCGCAGGCAGCATGGGTGAGCTGTACCTCTTCATCACTGTGTCGGATGATGGGCAGATAGAAGAACTGGCTGCCGTGCTCTTTGGGCAGGATGGAGTTCACTCCTGCAGCGTGGGGCCCGCTCATCTGATCACTGACTGTCAGACTGTCCGCTGAGGGAGTACAGGGGAAAGAAAACCCATCCAGACAGATAAAGATTTTCATCTTACTGAAGCAAATCCTTGAGTGAGGTGTGTTCACGTAACCCCTGGGAACATGTTTAGTTGGATATACCAAAGAATATATAGACTTAAGAACCATTTACTTTGTGTGTGATTGGAATCTAAAGTTGTATACTTTCCCTGCCATGTGGGGTTCACTTTCTGAGACGTGATCTCACCATTGAGATCCAGGAAGAGGACAGGGATGTGAGCCTCCATTCCTGCAGAGGGCGCCCTGAGATAGTCACATAAATGCACACATTAATCAGCCGTGGTCATCCAGTTCCAAGTGAAAAACAAACAAAGAGAAAATGCTGATTGTAAGGGATGGACCATACATTCTGCCAGACATCTAACACTCCCAGGTTATCTGGTCTAGGTAAGAGGCAGTTTGATGCATGTAATCTGATGCACAATCCGCATGCGGTGTGGGGCATGGTCAGTGTGTAGTATAGTTAATATGTGTAGTGTGATGCACAGTCAGTCTGTGCTGTGGTGTGATGTAGTCAGTGTGCAGGGTGATGCACAGTCAGTCTGTAGCGTGACGTACAAAGGCGGGTGGTTTGGAGAGGCACTCTCACCAGTGTGCTGGGGCACCAGGGATGCAGCTGCCAGGCGCTGGCACCAGCACTGCATTCCTCTCCTCCGTCAGACCCACCCACTGCTCCACCAACCGGGCCTCCCGCTCAACATCCTCCTCGGACTTCTCTACAGAACGAGGGGGCCTCCCGCTCAACATCCTCCTCGGACTTCTCTACAGAACGAGGGGAAGGGGGCAAGTAACAAGGGAGGAGAGGGTGCGGGATAAAAAGAGCAAGAGGTAGTTACCGAGGGAACAGGAAAAGGAAAAAGAATGAGGAAGAGGTAGTATTGAAGTAGGGAGGGAGCGAGACAATGAGAGATGGAGGGGGAGAGGGGTTGAAACAGGAAAGAGGACAGGGGAGATATGTAAGGAGAAAAAATGGGGGGAGAGTAAGGCAAGAAGTGAGAGAGCGAGGGAGTGAGGAAGAAAGGATGGAGAAGAAGATGCACAATGAGAGAGAGAGAGGGATCAGGCAAGAAAATAGAAAGACCAAATAGAAAACAAAAGAGCAGAGAAATATAAAGGAGAGAAGGTGGTAGTATAGGCTGGGCTTCCCCTGATCAGAGAAGCTGCAGGGCTCTGACCTTGTTTGTTGATGATCTTTTTAATCTGCTCATCCAAGTACTCCCTGCGTTTGACCAGGGCGTCGGACCAGCGCTCTCGGACACAGTTCAGGTCCTCCTCCTACAGGGGGAGACAGAGGGACATGGAGAAGACAAGGCAAGACTCTTCATCGCCGGGAAGGCAAACTCAAGGGGGAGATGACAGCATTCGTGTGCACTTGCACTTTACAGCAAGAATGGGAGAGGTGCCCAGACGGCTGAGAGTGTGTCATCAGATTTTGGGCCTGTTTTGACCTTCTTTTTTTTACAACAGAGTCAAAACACTTCAGAGACAGAATCAGAAGTCACTGAAATTCTTAGGGAGTCAAAAATCATTATCCAACATTCAGTTCCAACAACGGCCAGCCTTCTCCCAAAAGGAGGATTGTCAAGAATTATGTTTTTGCCCACCCCTCCACCATACACACACACACCCACACGCATATATCCATCCTACCTCAACGCATGGGAAGTCCACTCCCAAGAATAAAGACTGGCTCAAATCATATCACAAAGAATGGAGACCCATTCCACTGTGGGTTTTAACCTTCCCCCATTCCTCTCCAAATGGTTTTAGCCCCCCCGCCCCCTCCTGTTATTCCAAATGGACTCCCCCATGCAGGTGAGTCATGCAGTCATGCGTGGATCATGTGATTGAGTGAGGTTCATTAAATTCTCATGGTTCTTCAGTGGCAGGAAGCAGACAGCCATGCGTTAGTGGATGAATCCCAGGAAGGGATTACTTGGTGAGTTGGGGGCGGGACTGAAGAATTGGGACTCAAACTCTCTTCCTCTGCCAAGACTCATTTCCTGGAGGGCTGGTGTTTGTTGGTTTTTGCTCCAACATCTGCTCTTAATGACTTTATTAGTCCAATCATTTCATTTGTTTGGTATTCTCTTTATAGAATGATACATTGCAGCTCAAGATACCCTATACTCAAACGTAACATTTCTCAACACTGGTCCTGGTGGTGGTTTTAGTTATAACTGGGTTCAATTCATTTGGTTTGATTTAGGTTTTAACTGCATATTGATCAGGATTTGACATCACGTGACACATACCTCTTGTAAGTTCATTGTGAAAGTAAAGTATAGGCAGGGGTGCTTGTGCAACTAAAAAGACAATAATAGGGCCCCTTGGTGTCTGTAACGGCAAAGGCACTCGCCCGGAATGGAGGTTGCCCACTGCAGCCGGGGTTTGATCCCTGACTTCTCTGGTCCGGAGTCTCGTTTAGGGACAGCGATTGGCTGTCCGTCCCTGGGGAGCTCGCCGCGTGTAAGAGTGGGTCTACAGTTATCGGCGGTTCATCGCCTTTGTCACTGCCAGTCCCAGAGCTGTGGCGGTGAGCTCGTAGTACGAGGGGGGGGACAGTTGACATAGAAAGAGGGTACAATTGGCTACTAAATTGGTAGAAAAAGGGGGTAAAAAAATCTGAAACAAAATTTAAAATGTAAAAAACAAAAACAATAATAAAGGTAGTTATCTGCTTCTCCAACAAAACCAGCTGTCTCAGGTGATGGGGAGTTATTTGTTTAATTGTTCCAGTGCGTATTGGTTACTAACAATAAATGATCAGTAATGTAATCTATATTTTGTATCTATAAAGCACAAAATAATAGTTGAGAAATATATTTACATTTTTAATGCACCTCCAACTGCACATTTCTTCCACAAATGACTAAAGGCAGATAATGTTCAAGAGATGTGAATTGATTTAATTGAGCCCAGGTCTAAAACCAGAACACAGTGGCCTCGTCGGAGCAGGTCTGAGAAACACATTGGCTTTGGTACAGTGTCTTTTGGTAAAAGCATCAGTGCAAATGTATACAGGACATGTCATTAACTAATTAGACCAATTAAAGCTGGAGCGATTGGTTGACACAAAAACCAGAATACACACCAGACCACCAGGAATCAAGTTTTCCTCCCCTGTCATAAATCGGAGGCTGATCTAATCTAGCATACTTGGAGTTGAGCATAAAACGGTATCTCTGTGTCACCACTTAAAATACATTTTTGGGTGTTGTGTACTGTGTTAACGAAGCCTAAGGAAAACATTGAACTGCCCTTATGACAGTAAAATTTGCAGCATCCAAAACATACTGTATTGGGATATAAATGAAAGTCTCACTGTCTCGTAAATGAAAAGAACTGTGGTAAAGCCAGATATATTCACCATATACATGAATCCCCCAACCCCACTGTTAAAAATCAAGACATTTCAGCATATTGCAGCGTAAAAATGATCGAGTGCACTTTTCCTCAAATGAGATTTGATTTGAAACTTCCTCATCATTTGGTAGAAATTATATCATTTTACATTTCTCTTCCGCAGTGATCGCAAGAAGCCTTACCTCTTGAGCAAGTAAATGTAAGTCTAAGCAACTTTTCTAAACGATTACTGGAGTGAATCTTCCTGGTGAGCTCAATCTGTGTTTCCCTTCTGGAGTGACCCAAGACCAAATGGGATACCGAAGCAAATCTCAAAGGGTGCAAGCTGAAAATCATCAAAAGGGAAGCAGGGAACCCTCACCCGCTCCCACAGGCCCTGCCCCCAGTTGTGCCCAACCCCACCCCACCCCGCCCCGCCCCACCCCACCCCACACAGTGGCACCCTCAGTCTGAAAGCATGGTCAGCAGATTGGTTTTGGTCATGCCTCAGTATTGATAGCGGCAGAAGCGGTCTGAGACGGTACCTGATAACTATCCATATCGTCATCCTCCTCCCTCTGGCAGAAGAGAACACACACTGGTGTCAAACAGCAGTGCACGCGGCACATGGAGATGACCACAAGATAGCGACCGGAGAGTGAAGCTTCATGAGCCCCATAATGAGCGGAGCCGCCATGCGCTGTTCATCACCGGCTGCCATCGACCAATCAGAAGAATTCGCTCTACGCAGCGAAAGACTATGACTCGTTCCGTTCTGTGGATCGCCGATGACGCATGACCGCTCCACCCATTTTGGAGTTTGCGAAGCTTTGCTCTCCCGTCATTACCAAAAGATGAAAACTCCTCTCTTTTAGAACCCTGGTCTTTGTGGACAGGGCATACCCTGAACATTAGGCTGGGCTGGAGTTCTGTCCATTTTAAATAATTTGGGGGCAGCACCCATTTTGCACCCAGCAAGGAATAATTCAAGTGAATGAGAGTGAGCTATGATTGTCATTGATAACAGTTTTGGTGTTGTGCCTTTTCAACCACTTATTAACCAGTCCAATCAACATTTACAACCCATGACCCAACTGAACATCTACTTGATAATCTGCCTGATGGATCAAGGATGGTTTACACCTCCTTGGTTGCGATTTTGATGCTTGGGACTGCCTCAACCAAGACACAGATGCAATAAGTACTTCCAACCAGGCCAGACTTGAAGTCCACACCTCATGTCAAGCTTTGAGTAGGATACGCATTTTCTAGACATTGGTGTCGAGAAAGTTAGCCTTGCATTAAACTCCAAGTCTCTGAACTTTAGATTCGGGAAAAAAATGACACCGCCTTAAAAAAAGTAACAAATCAAAAGCCTTGTGTGGTCGTTTTCACCTTTTTAAAAAAACTAAAATGTCGCGTTTCATGTGGAAAACACCTCATTTTATGGAAAGCTGTGCTCTGGTTATCTTAAAACATTCCAGCGCTGCACCGGTTGTGAGTCATTGTGACAGGTGTTTGAACACTAGCCAACTAAACCGATCTTACAGCACGTGCACTCCAGCGCTTCCCCAAGATCTTTATGGGTGTGGAACAGTGCCATGGCTCCAGTACAGAGCGCCGTGTTTATTTCACTGGGGAATAAATTGTGCCATTTGCCATACTATAAGTGAATGGGCAGCAGAAGCAGGGCAAGAAGATGAGATCAACGGTGCCACCGATATTGATGTTCGACTGAGCATCTTGTGGCTGGCTGTGACATTTAGCTGTAAAAGCCAAGTCTTCATCGTTCTACAGAACAAGTGGCAGGGACAGTACAATAAAAAGAAACCATAATATTAATTGCTATTTTCCAAAGATAAAAAAATATGCATGTAAAGCACTATAGAACTAGATGGCTACAAAGATTAGCTATTCCCCAGATAACGGACTATTGTTTGCCTTTTTCCATTAAAGTAGAGTAAGGTGTCTATACTTTTGATTGCATTTTGACTCAAACTGTTGTTGAACAAGAGTTGCTTTTTTAAAATGTATTAAAAAATTTTTTTACAAACTCACATCATGTGATTATGGAAATGTTTTTAAATACATTATGTGGAATCTCTGTGTGTTAAGACTTGGAATTTAAATACAGGCCCAAAATATAACACCGTGCATTAGATATACTGCCATAAAAGCACTTTGCTATGATGGAAGAGGGTGGATCAAAGTAAAGATTTGGTCATGGTTCCAAATTACGATGTAAACATTTTCAGGAAAAGCTAACATTCATATTCAGGTAGACATAATATTTCAATAAAACAGCCATGTTGTTTTATTGTCAAAGGGATTGAGGAACACGATTCAAAGGAGTATATCCAATGTTATTTATCTACTGTATCATATTTTCAACTGTATTTTTATTTTAAATAAATCAAATACGCACAAATGCAGCTTACCAACTCACGAGTCATGTAGCTGTGTCCCTATGTGTGTGTCCGTGTGCATCTGCCACCATACCGAACCCATACAGTCAGACCCTGTGTGTGTGTCTGTCCTGTACTTGTCTGAACCCATACATTTAGACCGTGTGTGTGAGTCTGGACATTATGTCTGTACATGTCTGAACCTATACAGTCAGACTCTGTGTGTGTGTGTGTGTGTGTGTGTGTGTGTGTGTGTGTGTGTGTGTGTGTGTGTGTGTGTGTGTGTGTGTGTGTGTGTGTGTGTGTGCACGCATGTGTATTGTCCTCTCACCTGGTAACTGTCGAGTGGTCTCTGCAGCTTGGTGGAGCGGGCTGACACACAGCCAATGGAGACTGACAACACAGCCTCTACCAGCAGGGGCAGAGTGCCAGACTGCTGGACCGGCTTCACACAAACCTGCAGGCGCCGCGAGTGACCCTGAGAGAGAGAGAGAGAGAGAGAGAGAGAGAGAGAGAGAGAGAGAGAGAGAGAGAGAGGGGAGAGAGAGAGAGAGAGAGAGAGAGAGAGAGGGAGAGAGAGAGAGAGAGAGAGAGAGAGAGGGGGAGAGAGAGAGAGAGAGAGAGAGAGAGAGAGAGAGAGAGAGAGAGAGAGAGAGAGAGAGAGAGAGAGAGAGACAGAGACAGAGAGACAGAGACAGAGACAGAGAGACAGATAAAAAGGGAAAATGAGGGTGGAGGGAGAGGAGAAAAAGGGAAAATGAGGGTGGAGGGAGAGAAAAAAAAGGAAGAAAGAGAGAGATAGAGGGGAAGAGGGAGGATGACAGAGAAAAAGGGAAAATAGAGTGCGATATGGAAAGAGAGAGAGGAATAGAGAGATATGGAAGGACACGTACACAAATATGTGGTTACGCACAGATTGAAATCATACATTAAGTGCACACACACAAACATGATGCCACAGCAATTAATACAATTAAAAAGACAGACACACGTTGTTTTTATTATGCTGAGCCACGGCAAAAGTACGGTGCGGACAAATCATGCGCTGGTGCCACCGCAGTGGGAGACGACGGTGCGGAGCCGGGCTCACCTGCCGCAGCTGGAACACGCCCCCCGGTGCTGACCTCCTTACAGGGCTGCAGCTCCACGGCAGAGTACTCCCCCTGCTCGTTCAGCTCCTGGATGGAGCCCCACAGCTCGATCCGCCGTGACACTTCACTCCACCTGCGCAGGAGGGCGACGCAGGGGGGGGGTGAGGCCTCCCGGACAACGAGCGGCATCTCGGCGCGTGTGCGTGAGCACGTGTGTCCGCACGCGCGCCGCATCACGCACAAAAGCCTATGACTCGATATTTCTGTGAATGTCCTCTGCCTTTCCATCTGTGTGAGGGTGACTGACATGTCTAAGCGAGTGTGTGTGTGTGTGTGTGTGTGTGTGTGTGTGTGTGTGTGTGTGTGTGTGTGTGCGACACACAGCCAATGGAGACTGACAACACAGCCTCTACCAGCAGGGGCAGAGTGCCAGACTGCTGGACCGGCTTCACACAAACCTGCAGGCGCCGCGAGTGACCCTGAGAGAGAGAGAGAGAGGAGAGAGAGAGAGAGGGGGGAGAGAGAGAGAGAGAGAGAGAGGGGGAGAGAGAGAGAGAGAGAGAGAGAGAGGGGGGAGAGAGAGAGAGAGAGAGAGAGGAGAGGGGGAGAGAGAGAGAGAGAGAGAGAGAGAGAGAGAGAGAGAGAGAGGAGACAGAGAGAGAGAGAGAGAGAGGATAAAGAGAGAGAGAAAATGAGGGTGGAGGAGAGGAGAAAAAGGGAAAATGAGGGTGGAGGAGCGAGAGGAGAGAAAAAGATAGAGAAAGATAGAGAAAGAGTAGAAGGGGAAGAGAGGAAGGGAGGAATGGAGGGAGGGAGAGGATGACAGAGGAATAGAGTGAGATATGGAAAGAGAGAGAAAGAGGAAGGACACGTACACAAATACGTGGTTACGCACAGACTGAAATCATACATTAAGTGCACACACACAAACATGATGCCACAGCAATTAATAACAATTAAAAAAAAAGACAGACACACGTTGTTTTTATTATGCTGAGCCACGGCAAAAGTACGGTGCGGACAAATCATGCGCTGGTGCCACCGACTGAGTGGGAGCGACGACGGTGCGGAGCCCGGCTCACCTGCCGCAGCTGGAACACGCCCCCGGTGCTGACCTCCTTACAGGGCTGCAGCTCCACGGCAGAGTACTCCCCCTGCTCATTCAGCTCCTGGATGGAGCCCCACAGCTCGATCCGCCGTGACACTTCACTCCACCTGCGCAGGAGGGCAACGCAGGGGGGTGAGGCCTCCCGGACAACGAGCGGCATCTCGGCGCGTGTGCGTGAGCACGTGTGTCCGTACGAGCGCGCATCACGCACAAAGCCTATGACTCGATATTTCTGTGAATGTCCTCTGCCTTTCCATCTGTGTGAGGGTGACTGACATGTCTAAGCGAGTGTGTTTGTGTAAGTGAGTGTGTGTGTGTGTGTGTAAGTGAGTGAGTGTGTGTGTGTGTGTGTGTGTAAGTGTGTGTGTGCGTGTGCATGTCCCGTGCGTGTGTGATTGAAAGAGTGTGTGTTTGCGTGCATGCAAGAGTGAGACACTGTTTGTGTGTGTGCGCATGCGTACGTGCACAAGCATGTGTGCTTGTGTGTGCGCTTGTGTGTGTGCGTGTGCGTACCGGTCTCGGAGTGTGCGTGTCTTGGCCTGCAGTGCGTCTGGCTCCCACAACGAGCGTCCGTTCCCAGCACAGCGGTGACCCCACACCTCGATAGCCAGAGCCCCCTCGGAGATAAACTCTAGAAACTCCTCAGTCACATGGACTACATAGTCCTGCGGGGGAACAGAGAGCAGATCATTGGGAGATACGGTGAGGAAAACTACCTTACAACTGCAAACCTACAGTTTACAGAGTTTACAAAGAGTCCAAAAAATAGGACAATTAAACACTGGAAGGTGCTTAACAGGTATATTTAAAATGATAATTTAGTTACATGTAAAAAACTATTGGCTGTATTATCTGGGAACATGTTGATAAACATCCACATATAAGGGCTGGAATCTATACCCTCATTCTTAGTGATTTCAGAAAATTCTTGCTCACTAATTAGCATGTCGTCGAGTCGTGGTAATAACTCTATTGGGGGTGATAAATGTAGTTAGCTAGCATGTGCTTATGTCTGTATGCTTATTTAGTGAAGTAAAAAGACATACTCCGTAACCCTTCGTGCTTTACAAATGACACATTTCTTCAAATGAATTCACGCTGTCCCCTCCCTGAAAACCACCCACCTCTTTCAGAAATGACCACAGAACAAACGGCTGCCATTGTACACAATAATTAAATGTGCTTTTTTTGTGACAAATGCACTTTTAGTGATTAGATTAGAAATCTTTCAGTGATTAGATTTTAATCTAATCTAATTTTAATCTAATCACTGATTAAAATGCATTCCATAAAATGGTAGGGAAACTATTACAATTAAACTTTTTCCCCCCACTGGCAGCAGAGCCTGTTGTGTCTCTCACCTTACAGTGGTCGAACCGGACAGTGAACTGAGAATCGGGGGTGTGAGGGGAGGGCGCGTCCGGGCTGACCATGGGCGGGGCCACCGTGGGCTCCGCCTGCTCCCAGAAGGTGTACTGGCTGAAGACGAAGTTGGACAGGTTCAGGGGCAGCCCGGTGGCCTCTTTGATCCGTACCTGCAAGGGGCACGAATGGGGAAACGGACATGCTTAGTGTGGTCAGGCTCAGTGTGCAGAACACTGCAGGTAAGATATGGTGCTCTGAAGGCTAACTGATAGGAAGATTGTGCACATGCTTTATTAGTGTTATCAGCATTTATGACAAGCAGTTCACGATAAGGTATCATTTTGGAGTTAAGGCTACGGAGTTGATATGTTGAATAATAATATTCTGTGCAAAGATAATAGGGTCCCTATGAACTTATACCCAAATAATATTAATATTAATAATAATAATATTTATATACACACAAAACACTAGCTCTAGCATCACTATAATAACCATCACAGAATGATAGCAAGAGATGAAAACTGAGCAAAAAGGAGAGTGACAAAACCCTGTGAAAGACAGGAATAGAGGCAAATACAATACAAAATTTAAAAACTGTGTTGAAGTCACTGCTACAGTACTGCTACAGGCACTGCTCAGTACACATCTTTAGTAAAACAGGGTAAGCATGCTTCTGTCATTGCGGGCCGTACCCTGCAGGTGAGCTTCTTGGCGATGTGGACGATCTCCCCATTGGTGTCCATCACCTCATAGCTGCTGCTCTCACTGGAGTTCTCAGAGGAGTCGTCCTCCCCGACCAGACGCTCCGGCACAGCACCACTGACCCGCATCAGCTCCACATGCAGCCGGCCTGCCACCTGAGACCAGTACAGACACACCTGAGACCAGTACAGACACACCTGAGACCAGTACAGACACACCTGAGACCAGTACAGACACACCTGATACAGACACACCTGAGACCAGTACAGACACACCTGATACAGACACACCTGAGACCAGTACAGACACACCTGATACAGACACACCTGAGACCAGTACAGACACACCTGATACAGACACACCTGAGACCAGTACAGACACGCCTGAGACCAGTACAGACACACCTGAGACCAGTACAGACACACCTGATACACACACACCTGAGACCAGTACAGACACACCTGATACAGACACACCTGAGACCAGTACACACACCTGATACACACACACCTGAGACCAGTACAGACACACCTGATACAGACACACCTGAGACCAGTACAGACACACCTGATACAGACACACCTGAGACCAGTACACACACACCTGATACAGACACACCTGAGACCAGTACAGACACACCTGATACAGACACACCTGAGACCAGTACACACAGATGATACCTGAGAGACAGTACAGACAGACACACCTGATACACACACCTGAGACAGTACAGACACACCTGATACAGACACACCTGAGACCAGTACAGACACACCTGATAGAGACACACCTGAGACCAGTGGTACAGTGGTACAGACACACTTAATACAAATGCACGTGGGACTAATGCAGACACATCTGATACAGACAAACCTTGGAGACAGACCTGAGATACATGAACAGCAGACACACTATATACAAACAAGGCTGCTGTACACCTGGTGCACACGACACACCAGTACAGACACACCTGCACACACACACACACACACACACCTGAGACACACAGCACACACACACACACACACAGTGCACACACATACACACAACTTCAGACTACAGGCCTGAGATAGGAGAGGTACTGTAAGCAGTACAGACACACATTTTGGACAAAGGCACACTTCACACAGGCATACTATCTAAATTCTGTAAGCAAGCCACATTTTGTCACGAATACTGTCTAAATTCGAACAGACAGAGAGCTTGGCTAACTTGGATTCATTTGGGTAATTACGCGGTCGCCTGTGGTTAAATGAATGTGATTACAGAGCACACAAATATCTAACAAGGAGGTCTGGTGACCACATTGAAACCAAGTTCACAAGACTCTGCTCATGGCTTTGCAGATATCACAACTTTACCTCCCCCTGCTGGCTAATGATGGGAACAGCATATTGCAACTTGACATCATGGAAGAGGCACTCCAGGAAAACGTTGGCCACTCCAATGAGGTTGTGATTCTCCTGGGCTTCATAGAAGGGATCGCCACGCTTGTTGTTCAGCTTGTTATTCTGGAAAAATGGGGCATAACGGTCTGAAGTTAATGCCCCCACAGGGCTACATTGCTATGTTTTTGTTCCATGCCGTAGAAGCAAGAATTTATATACACAGTACTGCAAAGAACACTTCATGAACAATTCTGCCTTGGATAATAATCTGGAGCAGAGAGAGCATCAACGTATGATCCTTTAACCCTACGGACACAAATTCAACATGTTTATAGCAGGGGTCCGTGAACACACTGCTATCTGAAGAATGAAACCTTTCTGTGTGAGAAACCCTTGACGTTTAGACCGTGAGAACAAAGTTGTTGGTCTTGTCTGCAGTCAACGTGTTGTAATAATGACTCAAAGACCACATTTTCTGTTTTCACATACACATTAAACATATACAGTGCCTTGCAAAAGTACTCAGACCCTTGCCCAATTTGCACATTTTGTTGCTTTTATTTTTGACACTTTAATTTAGGAACTAATATCTGTTATAAATACAACCTACTCCATACATTTGTGGGGGAAAAAAAACCCCAAGAGACTATAGATACTTAAAATGAAATAAAAATGGAAAAATGTTGATTGCAAAAGTATTCAAACCCTGTGCTCTGGCAGCTGTAAGTTAATGCAGGTGCAAAACATTACCTTAACGAGCCACACAATGAGTTGATTGGCCTCTGTCTGTGTGCCATAACAGTGATTGTCATGATTTCAGGATTAAAAACATCCGTCTTTGTGAGGATCATTGGTCGGGTAGTGAATTTGAAGGAAAGACACAAAAATAAAGACCAAAGAGCTTTATCAGGAAGCCAGGGATATGGCTATCAAACAGCATAGATTATGAGAAGGATACAAAAACATATCTAAGGGTTTGATATCCCAGTGGTCACTGTTGGCTCAATAATCAAGGTAAACCCTGAAAATGTGATATTCAGTGCATAATGTTAAGTAGACACCAAAAATCCATGGCTTACTTAAAAAATATACATATATTATTTTATTTTTTTTAAAGATATTTTAAAAGTATTTTGGATTTTAAGATGGATTTTTACTGGAGCAATTCAGGTTAAGTTGCTTGTTCAAGGGTACAACAGCAGTGCCCCACCTGACAATCAAATCTACAACCTGTTGTGTTACTGGTTCAGCCCCTTAACCAATAAACTGCCACTCCATATGCTAATCAACATTTCTTCCCCCACCATCTCCTCTTCTTTCTCTCCCCCCTTTCTGTTTCCCTCTTCCTCCTTAATCTCTCCCACTTGCCCTCTCGGTCTCTCCCGCTTTCTTCTTTCACCTCTCCCTTCTCTCTTTCCCTCGATCACCATCCCTCTTATCTCTCTCTTTTCTCTCTCTCGGTCTCTCTCACCATCTCCTCGGTTCCTTCCTTCCAGTCCCGGTAATGGTCTCTCATGTCCACCAGCTTGTTCTCCAGCTTCTCGATGGTCCAGACCTGCGTCCCCTTTCCTTTCCGACGGACCTGGATAGCTGGCTCGCTCACAATGGCACCACGCTGAACAAGGCCACACCCACACACACAACACACACACACACACACACACACAGAGGCACTGGAACCTGAGCAATCAGCTTTGCCAACACTGTTAGATACCAACACTGAAGGATTACTTCTGTTAGATACGGCATGTGTTTGAACCAATTGCAAGTCCAATTCCAAAACCAAGTTATATGCATGTAGTTCTATGAGAAAACAAAATCCTGGGAAAGCCTTGGGTTTAACGTACCAAGCCTTCAGAATTCATCCATGCACGGTCCAGCATTTGTGTTTTTGGTCTGTCCAACTAAGCACTTTCCATACAGTTCACATGATTGGAAAGTATTTTTCCTGAAAACCTAGAACTTATTTCAAGCCAAAATGAGATACTTATCCTAAAAGATTCAAGGATCGAACTTCTTTCAAGATGGCGGGAGATGTGCTGAATGACAAGCATGCCCACCCCACGGGAGCGGGCCGGACTCACCTTGCGGTTGGCACTGAGGTTGGTGGCGGGGATCTGCAGGGTGACCTGGTAGTCCGTCAGCTTGCTCATTTCCTCCCCCAGGAAGTTGGCCTCTCGCACAAGCGTGTTGGCTTTGACCACCTGCTCCCTGAGCCGAGACAAGCTCTGGCGAAACAGCTCGTCCCTGACACAGCGACGAACGCAGACGGAGATTTTAATAAACCGGTTGGGCCGTCTACCTCGTCTGTAAGCTCTGCTCAACTGAATCCCGTCAGAGCCTAATTCATACACGTTTGTGTGTGTGTGTGTGTGTGTGTGTGTGTGTGTGTGCGTGTGGGCATTTATGCATCTGCTGTCCTCACCGTTCCTCAGACCAGAGGCGGAGCTTGCTCTGCGAGGAGTGCGTGGGGAACGACAGGCGGTCAGCGCTACAGCGGAGGTGGGGGTGGGGCCTTTCGGGGGACAGCTGTTGCCGTAGCGACTCCAGCTCCCGCTCGTACATCATGCGCTGCTCCTCCAGGGCCGTGCGCTTCTCCTCCAGGTACTGCTTCTCCAGCACCTGCACCACGTTCTGCATGGGGTCTGAGGAGGGGGCGGGCGGAATGGAGGGAGGGAGGGGGAGGCAGAGGTGAGGATGGAAGAAAGATTGTGAAAAAAGAGCATGTGAGGGAAAATAAAGGGAAGAGTTGCACGGATCACAATGCGGTTTGGGAGAATGTATAAAAGAGTGGAACAGAATAGATTATTTTATTGTTTCAAAACCACTATATGTATCCATAGAATACTTTTCCCCACCATACTTCATTTTATGATGCTTGAATTTCCCAGCCAGCCTTTTAAGCGAGTTAAAACGTATGCGATAACTGATATTGACTGATATTGAACAATAGTCCACGTTTCATACTTGGCACCAACTCATTGAAAAAGAAGAGCTGTCCCTTCCTCTCTCTTGGTTTGAGTGATACTGAATGGCGCGCTAGAGCGATGCTGCCGTAGAGAACAGATGCAATGCTGCAGTTCATCACTACTCAAGACACGTGCGGGAAGTGAGCGGCGCATTGCAGCAGGAGCACACCGCATCAAACAGCCCCACTCTGACACCATCCCCAGCCTTTGGCAGAGCAAATCTGCCTCACGTTTACTTTGCTCCGGTGTATGCACTCCATGGCATATTACATACATCATACAGGAATGCCTTTTTTACTGCCACTGACTTCCCAACAGCTCATCTAGAAAGCTTGCTTAATCTTGCATGAGGGGAATAATTACAAGGTTCAAAATTAAATGTTGAATGAGGTTGGTAAGGAAAATCGGATCAGATCTACTGTAATTGATCCCAAACTCAATTATGTGCCTGGGACTGATTGGTAACAGACAGTCAATTATACTCGATTCTCACCATGTTGAAACTCCGGCCTTAGTATGAAGCAGAAAATGTATGTATTCACCATGGGAACACCAGTATGGATTTACTTGCGATCTGTATTCAGCATGATTAAGCTTTAAATATATACACTTCCCTAATGTCTGTAAATCCCCGAGGGTACTAATGGATTAAGAGGGGAGATTTCCGTACACAAACACTGCTGGATGGGAACAAACTAAATCTCAGACTGAAATAATTACCACACTCCCATATGTGTAAAAACAATTACAGAGAGAGAGAGAGAGACAAGAGAGCAAGAGAGAGAGAGAGAGAGAGAGAGGATGAGAGAGAGAGAAAGACAGAGAGAGGGTGAGAGAAAGAGAGAGAGGATGAGAGAGAGAGAGAGAGAGACAGAGAGAGAGAGAGAAAGAGAGAGAGAGAGGGTGAGAGAGAGAGAGAGAGAGAGAGAGAGAGAGAGAGAGAGAGAGAGAAACCACACAAAACAAATGGAGCGAATGGAAAGAACCCTCTGGGAAAAATACATGAACATGATGAAGACCTCACACATTATTCAACACAAACATCTCAATGCAAATCTGTGTTATGAATACATAATGTTAGCACTTTGTCTTTAGCATGCTGAGAAAATATTTCAAAGACCATCTTCAGGTCTAAGAATTGCCCACTGATTAATAAATTTGTCATAGTGGTCCAAGGTAGTGGAATAACAATTATGTTACTAGATTCAGTCATTCCTAGCCTTCCTATCCACTATGACACGTACATATTATTACTTCTGTACAATCCTGGCATGACTCATGCTAAGGAAAATACTTGTCTGCTCCAGTAAGGGATATTCAATATTCGGTGTCATCTCGACCTTCAACAATCTGAATTTGGTAGCACACAGGAAACAAATCCTGCAGAGGACCTGATTAATGATATCAGCAGGATGAAAACAGCACTCATACCACACATTTACAGTCAAACACATTCAACAGCAAAGAGATGGACAGACACAGGGCCGTGGGACTGAAAGGGAATAACCGAGAGGAAGAGACACTCTGTACCATTGCTCCCCAGAGTCTTCATCATGACCTCCATCTGGGCGAACTCATAGCTGTAGTCCTGCTCCGACGAGGCCTCGCTGGCCGTCTCCACATCCGGCTCCACAAAGCTCTCCCTCGGTGACTCCCTGTCCGTCTCCTTCAAACGGTCCCGCCTCTTCCGCTTCGGCAGGTTGATCCTGACGGACAGACAGATGGGCAAATTTAGCGAGGCAGAAAGAAATGCTGCAGTTGAAATTATATCAATGTTTAATAATGCAAGCTAGCTACAGTGATGCTTATTCATAACTGCAGAATGCTGAATTCAGAATAACAATAATAATAAAAACAAATGAACGTAGGATGTTCATATGGTTGCCCACCCATAAGAGTTGTAACGTCCCCTAGTCTAGAACAGACCTTCAAATGATTTGTACTGACCCCCTGGACCCAGTTCCTGACCCACCTGAAAAAATGGTTATTTCCCCACAGTATGCGGTCACCATGCCAGAGGTGGGCCGTGGAGTGGATAATGGTGCCGTTCACACAGGTTCTGTGGGCCCACAGAAACAAACAAACACAAAATTCAGAACAATTTGTAATAGCATTTCATACAGCATTCCTAAATACACTACCTGCTGTAGTGCATTTAGGAATGCTATAAAACTGGCAAGAGAGAAGACCAGACTGACTCAGGTAAACTCTCTGCATCTCTGCAGTATGATGTCATACCTCTCTGCAGGGATCGGTACAAATGATCTCTGAAAACTGCTGCAGTTTTGAGGACAAAAATCATTAAAAGTCTGGAATGGCAAAGATTTTTCAAAGGACTGAAAGATTAAACACGGTGCCCTGCTGCATATCAGTTTAACTTACAGGAGATGACACTGCTGCTGTCATAAAGAGACCCAGGTGAGCTTACGGTTCCTGGGCCCTCCATTCTGCTGCGCTCCAGACAGCCACTTGACAGGTGAGGTGACGCACGACAGGGTTACCTGGCGTTCTCTATGGGAGTCAGAGTGACATCTCCGTCCTGGCCGATGTCAAGTAAGCAGTGTTCTGGCTGGATCCCGATTCCAAACAGCTGGATGTCCTGAGATGTGTCGGCTCCCACACGCGTGTGATCCTACACACGGGACAACACCACACGCTTTCAGAGAGAAAAGCCCTGTACCAAAACCATTGTGACCACACAGATTTTTTTTTACAAATGCATCCTCCTGTACATTGCCTTCTTTGTATCATATGCAGCAATTAATATGGGTACACCTGTTAGACACACACACATACACACACGCAAAATATACACAAAAAGGTTTCCCGCTGAAAAACAAACCCTGAAAATATTTAGCTCCACATTCCAATTATCATTTATCACTGACGTGGTATGTGCATGGTATTTACAACCAAATACTTTCCCTGGGTGTAATTCCAAAAGCATATTGCCTAGCTTAGAACAAACATTAATTTCCATTTATATATATATACATTTTTTGAGACAATGACCTTTCGACAATGACCCGAGTTGACTTTTAAACTGCAGTAGCGTTGGGTCATCCTATACACTGTTGCCAAATGTCTTTGATGGCACAGACACAAAACAATGCACGCACAGATGCAGTGAGGCATGGCAAAGAGGAGGGCGGTTTAATAATTAAAGAGTGGGTGCTGTTTGACAAACACTTCCCTTAAATAGAATGTCTATACATGCAGCTGCAGTGCACACAACTCATTAACATGGTAATTCCTCCTGAATATGCCCAGCCCAAGGACGCTGGACAGAGGCCTGTTGTTTCTGTGCTGAAGACGCTTGGCTGAGGTTTCTCACGCCACACCCAGCTTGCAGCTTCTCTGAGCGCGATCAGGAAAACGCTCTCTCTCTCTCTCCCTCACTCACTCACGCCCTCTCTCTCCCTGGGAGGGTTGGAGGCAGGCCCAAGGGCCTACAGCATCATTTAATTCACTCATGTGATTCTCTCCTGCTCTCAAATAATGGACTTCCTTGTAGAACCTTTTCTTACAGTACAGGTCAACTATATCTAATAAGCACAGAAAGAGAGGGTTTGTATTAAACATTATCAGAAGAGGCATATACCATGTTTAACACTTTGTTGTACGGCGCTCTGGATAAGAGCGTCTGCCAAATGCCTGTAATGTAATGTAAAAATTGTGGCTTTTTTGTGTTTTAAAATGTTTTCTTTGGCGATAGATATTGTAATACATATGAATTAATTAATAGGTGTCAGGAAAGATCCTTTCATTTGAGACAGAACTTCCTGGAGGACAGTGTGAAAACATGGTGTGGCAGTTCAAAAATAATTATAATATATTTTGAAAGAACTGCAGTCAAACTGTAAAGAGAAAATCTATTAACACACATCTTCAGGTGATAATGTACTGCACATGATATTTAATGTTAAGATGATGAGACACAAAGTGAAAGTGTGTCACCTTCAGGTAGTAGACCAGCAGCTCATTGAGGGCAGGGTCAGCATTCAAGTTGACAAGGAAGCACTTGTCCTCCCCAACCTTGATCCCTGATGACTCCAAAGAAATGCCCATACTCTCCAGCTGTTTCTGACGCTCCTGTACACACACAAATATGCACACATTTGTACCGCACTGCCAATCATTCAGAAATCCCTCAAAGAAGGAAGTCAAAATTATTTTCAAAATGGCTGCCAGCTCTGTAGGAACATTCCTCCAACAGTTTTTATTAGCTAACCAAATAAATTATGTAAAGATTAAAAGATGCCTGAACAACATTGAACACCGCCCCAGCTTGGACAATTAAACAATGAACTCACTAACAATAAAAACCAGCAGTGTCCCAGTCCAGCAGGAACTGAGAGGGACTATCTGCGATTGGGAACGTTTCAGAACATGCTCAGGTGCGGCTCTCACCTGAGCGATCTCCTCAGTCTTCCTCAGCTTCTCCTCCCAGGTGACGGTCATCTCCAGGATCAGCTTCTCGGACTCCTGCAGCTTCTCCTGAAGCTCTGGGGCCTTCATAGACTGAAGGACAGCAACATCAGCATCGTCACAACTGCTCCTGACCTCCACCACCAAACCCAGCCAACGTCCCTCTTAATTCATGACCCTCACAATCTCCACCATACCCAGCCAATGTTCCTGCCCCTTAACCCTTAACCCTGCTAATGTTAACTACAAAACCAGTAAAGGTTCCTGCCCCTTAACCCTTCTAATGTTAACTACAAAACCAGTAAAGGTTCATGCCCCCTCGACACTTACACCCAGCCCTAATGTTAACCACCAAACCCAGTAATGTTCCTATCTCTTAATACCTAACCTCAGCTTCTCTATCCTATCCATCAAACACCAACCCTTGACCCCAATGACCTGACCTCACACCCAGCTAACTGCTGGCCCCAGTGTCCAGTGCCCTGCACCCTGGCCTTCATTCCCCAGATCACCTCCGCCTGGGTCAGCTGCTCCTTCAGCTTCTCCACTTCCTCCCGAAGCTGTCGGATGATCCGGGCGTTGGGGTCCTCGTTGACCACTGCGTGGTTGACAATCCTCTTGGCTCGGTCGGCGTAGCGGAGCGTCGACAGTGTCTCTTCATAGTTGTCTGCGGCGGGGCTGATCGTGGCGATCATAGCAGTCTTGCTGTTTCCACCTAGGTTGTCCTGCGAGGATGGTAGTGAATGGGGTTTTACAGAATGCCACCTACGAAGTGCAGAGCATTGGGTGTCTTCTTTTCATTCTCACTCTCACAAAACAAATACATTAAACTTTATACTGCCTCTAAAATATAGTTCAACCATGAAAATGTATGGTAGCTATGACTGTTGCATTGTGTATCCAAACCAGAATCTCACAGCTCAAACTTTCAAGGGTTGGTCCATAGTATTGATTTTAACTTTCCATTCTATCCTAAATTAATGTTAACTTAGCAGGATGAATATCACCAAGCACACATGAGAAATATCAAACCAGGCTAGGAGATCACATATCCAGCATGGGAGACACCACTAAGTACAACTGAAATGTATTTCTTTAACGCAGAAAAAATCTCCCCTTGGAAAGTACATTAAGAGTCAGCCTTAGGCTCTCCACTGATTTCCTGTATGGGGACTCAGCAGCAAAGGGGGTTAATCCCGCCAGAGTTGAACCCATCACCTGCTGCCTGGTTAATGACTGGCTCTTTTTAACATACCTTGAGTAGCCAGGTGAGGACCGAGTCTCTGTAAGGCACAAACTTGGTCTTCCCTTTCCCGGCAGACTGATCGGCCAGGGCAGAGATGACACAACCCAGGGTCGTCAGGGACCTTTGGGACAAAGGAGGAGCGTATGGTGCAAAGAGAAGTTAAGACAATTTAACCACTCACAGTTCATTATTCATTTATTGGTTTGGAATGTGTCTTCATCCTGAGTGACATACACAGCTTGTGTATTTACGTGACATACATTATCGTTGTTTGGGTTATTATTATGGTTATCGCTGTCCTGCTGTCCTGTTGGGTACAACAGCAAGTCTCCCTACTTATTGGAATTTAGTTTATGCTGCCAATGCCTAATGTTAATGTATTTTGTATTGCTGTTATTTATTGTAACCTTGTTGATGCTGCCAACGCCTAACACCACAAACACAATACACACACTCCACCATGACACCTAATAACAACAAGGAGAAATAAGTCTGAGGACTTTTCTGTGTCATCCTTAATATGTCTTTTTTTAAAATGTACATCGGGATGTATCCATGTATTGTATTCTTTTAAAGTGAAATGTCAAATAAACTAAATCCCTTTGGATTTGAACCCATAACCTACTGCTCAGGAGCACTCTGCCCAGTCCAGAACACTACGCTGTAGCGGTGCTCACTTGTTGATGTTGCTGCCCTCTTTGAGCCTCTCGCCCGCTGCGCCCGTCTTGGACACCCGCTCGCTCCCCGCCAGGTCCACGAGGCTCACTTTGCTCACCTTCTCCCCCGAGTTCTGAGGGCACAGGCGCACAGAAGGGCAACAGCGTCAGAGGGCCTCCATAAACTTCACACAGCAAAAGCTCAACAATAAGCTCAACTCCTTTCAAGAGAAGGAAAGTCTGCCCTCCCCAGGTGCAATAAGTCTCTCGGCTGCTTATCAACGGAACACCACCACGAGTAAAAATTAATCCAGCACCCAATAAGCAAAAATTGTTACTTCTGCATTCACCTCATCAAATCAAGTGCAAACCATAACAGCTTTTGTCCCCAGAGTTTGGTAACAAAAGCAGGATTGCCAACAACGGATTCAAGATTTGCGATTGGCTCAAATATATAACGGCGATACGTCAACATGGCGCCTGTGCAGAGCTCACCCCAGACTGCAGGTCATACAGCGTCTGGGTGATGATGATGCTGAAGACGCCATGGGAGCGGCTGCTCTCCTCGTTCATGTTGGTGGCTGCGACTGTTCGAGATTTGTTCCCCTCTGACATTAATGACTCGATGTCCTGCAGGGGGATAAGAGCACGGAGAAGAAGGGCACAGCATGAGTCGAGGGGGAAAAAACCTGCCCGTCTCCACAACATTCCCACGGCAGGGTGTGTGTGTGTGTGTGTGTGTGTGTGTGTGTGTGTGTGTGTGTGTGTGTGTGCGTGCCCGAGAACCACTCTAAGAGCTGGCAAAAAATCTAAAAAAGCTAACACTAATGGCTTGAGCATTATCACCGTGTGGCTGTGCGCCATTTGATTAAATTGGATCACCCCAGGTAATGGGAGAGAGCTCTGAGAAACTCTGGGCTGGTTATTGTTCTGAGAACACAGAGCAGTGTAGCTGGGATTCTGGAACTCTCAGACTGACCCAACGGTTGCCACCTATACCCAAATCCCCCTCTGCCCCCCCGCTACCATGAAAAAAAAACTCCTCCAGAGCCAAGTCATTACAAAAACTCTACATCACAACTAGTTACCCTGAAAATGAGTGGCATCTCAGCACTAAAGACATGGAAACAACTGAAGAGTCACACGCTCTCCGTAACGGTTTTACATTCATTTTCTGTGCACGTACAAATTCAAAGGTGTTTTTCCCACAACTAATTAAAACCATTTGAAGTTCGTATGGCTCCGGGAGAACTTTGGTGTTACTGCTGCTCGTTCCTCTTTACAGTACCCGAGGAATACCTTTGCACACCTCAAGTGCCAACTCAGCCTAAATGATGACAGTGAAAACACATTGCCCTTATGCCTCCTTCTGATTACATGTGGGTGTGCATACCTCCCCCCCTGACGTGAGAAAGGAAATGTCAGGAAAACCTCATGAAACGCACTGCTGTGTTCCTCAAACACACTTAGTGATGTCAAGCTGTCGACAATCAGTTGTGTTAGCTTTGGTTTTATCGCTATTTTTCTAAGCAAATGTGGACTTCTTCTTCGCAAATAAGTGCCTGTCAAGTCAGTCACTGAAAGATTTTATCCTGCCTAACTGGCAAGCTCGTGCAGACACTTGAATGTCATCTGTTGCAACTTACTTTTCACTTCTAATCTCCAAGGACATTACACACTGTACAAATCATCAATCTGCCACTTTTATGGTACATTCCCTTAGGGTGCTGTTCAGCAATACTCTTTCCAAAGAATCATGAGCCACTTTGTGCTACTTGGCAAATACCATCTTTTTAACTCCAGCAACTCAATGCAAGGCAGATGTGTTATAAGAGTTCTCTTATTGGATTAGCAGTAGTGAATAACCAATAGTAAATGATTCAGTAATATTTAGCATTTGTTATACAGCCCACAATCCATTTGAATTTGAATGCTTTCCTAGTCGCAATTTAAGCTAGACCTTGGAATTTTCAAGATTTCACATGCATCTCATAACTTCTCGGGATTTGTGAACACCATGGCAATATTGTCCTCTTACTTACACACCACATTTTATGGCAATTGCTTACAGTTAAAGAAGGAAATTGCAGAAGGACTGCTACAGAAGGACTCTCACACACACAGGACACAGACAAGTTTAAAAAGCTACAGTATCAAGGACAGATGCAAAGACTTCCTTGAAAAAGTCACGTGACCAGACCCAGCCCACCAGACTGCTCTTACCTCAAAGTTTGTGACGGCCAGCTGGGACAACCCATCCACATACGGACCAAGAACTTTGTGCTCCCGGACCTTCAGGGACTGACGGTTCCTGGGCAGGGTGAACAGTGAGAAGGAGAGAAAGATATTAGGGTTATTTATGTGCATAGCAGGGAAGATAGAGAGGGTATGAGAGGAGAAAGAAGAGAGATGATGAAGAAGGGAACAGAGACCAAGAGACAACATGAAGGACAGGAAGATAGATGGAGAGACAAAAAAAGAGCACTATCGAGACCAGAGTGATAAAAATGGAATGAGACAGCAAGGTCACATATGCAGCTGGGAGGTGAGAGAGAGACATATGGCTGAGGCTGTAAAACAGTTGTAACAGCTCAACTTTAAGCATTTCAGAAGCATATATTATATACCGTATGTATATTACATTGTACATAAGCAGTGTACATGATCAAAAATAGTCCTTCCGCAGAGTTTTATTGAGCCACATTTCACTAAAGGGATGAGATTTGCTCAAATCTGCCCCCAATGATTTCATGAGGTGAATAAAGGCTCCTGCGGTCGCCCAGGAAGGTCTCGAAGTTAATTTGTCAGGCTTCGTCTGGGCCTAGTCCGCAGTCTCGGGCCTGACACAGCTGTGCCCTCCATCCCACTCCTTCCGCCCCGCAGGCCAGCGTTTCCATGGAGACGAAAGGCCCCGGGATTACATCAGGGCCCAGTGTTCACACCGTCCCGTCAACTCCCTGAGCTGGTGGGCCTACCAAGGGTAGTGGCTTTGATTTACTGTGGGCTGGTACTCCCACCACAGCAGAGGCAACACCTTGATCCTAACACACTGTCAAGTACACAAATCAAACGTGGAAATATGTGAGGCGGTCCAGGGCAAGGTGCGACAAAGTGGGCATTTATAACCGAGAAGAAGCTAGACTTATGACAGCGGGTAGCCAGCTTGCTAGCAAACCTCTTCAGCTAAAGAAGGCCACAAGAGACAAAAGTGGTGATATCTAGCTAGGTAACCAACTAGTACAGCTAACAACTGAGCCACTCACTTGTGTCAGTTGTTAAACCCTATGTCTATCCCGAACAAATGACAAATTTAAAATGTCCCAAATTGGAAAGTCTGAATATATTAGTGGGCCCATCCAATCAATGCAACATTCTCCATAAACACAGGGAAACGTAGAGCATTATTTTCACTCTGCAGTCCACCAGCTCAGCCGCATAGTCGGTGCCATGGAGGAGTGCGCTTCAGACCCAGCTGGTTCAGGCAGACTGCCCACTCCACACTTTTACCCACAAACCTGAGGAGCGGGTCTTGCACAACGAGACAGAAGCCCTTTCGAATGACACCCTCCCTCCCCCTCCCTCGGCAACACTATGGCCAACTATTCGCCATCCTATGGGTTTCCAGGCCACAGTCAGTGCTGGCATGGTCGGGATTAAACCGTGTCACTGCATTGGAACCCAGTGCCTTAGCAGCAAAATGGCCCCCCAACAGCCATTTTTGTGTATCTTAAGAATGCAACTTTGTTCCGGCGAACGGTTTACATTTTCGTAAATGTTTTTTACTTCTTCCCTTATACGTGAGCCTCACCCTGTGATATAATACACTCACACTCAAACTACAAATATATAACTTGCTGATATATCCGTTGAAGGGGTGTTTGCATTTTATCAAAAACAATGACATTTTATTTGCACACATATATATGTATATACACAATTTTTTTCTCTAATCCTTGATAAAAAAAACGGAGAATATGCAGAAGTAGAACATTTCATTCATGGATTTTTCCATTGCATTTACCCCCCATGTGCCGCTACAAACAGCAGACACATCAGCTTAATGTCCGCAAATGGCAAAACAGCTACTGAGATATTAATCAACCCATTAACAATATTAACCCACCTGTAAAATAATACAACAGTGCAATTTGTTTTATTGAAAGTGAAAGTCCTTTGCGGCAGGGAATTTCAATTCATACAGTGACAGAAAGTAACGACTTCAAATGTAACATCGAAACCCACATTAAGAACGACTTTATTTGGAAGATTAAATTCAACTGCATCAGGACCAGGCCTTAAGCCAGTAGCCGTGGCTGGAAATTACAAATAAAAAAATTCCAAAACAAATGCTGAACACTTCAGTCAGTGGATTGAATCCCATACTGGATATACCCTTAAATGAGTTGTGAGATCAGGGGTAAAAAGCCACCCCTGTTACGAAACCATTAAGTTTCACTAGATGGAGCACAGAGGGCCCAATGAACCCGATCCTCATTTGGCCGTTACCCAGAGGTCTATAAAAAGCAGTGGATCAATCACTGCCGACGTAGGCTTCTCCTGCTCTACTGAGACACTGAATCTGGCACAACTCGAGTTCACCGCCCCACCTCTTTCCATTTAGATCGATCCCCCTCTCTCCTGACCTAATAGTGAGAGACAGAGGTTTTAGGGATAGGGGGTGTGCTCTGCAGGACAGCAGGCCAAATGATCCAAAACAAAGCCAGAGGACACGACCTTAACACTTCTTAACCCAGAAACGCATGCACTGGCACCAGGATAAGATCCGACTGCCTTTTCTGACAGGCCTCTGTAGTGCGCAAAAATGTGCTACACTGTTGTTTCTCCACCCAGTCTCCTTGGTAAGCTCCGAGTATCAGCTAAGAATGTGCTGTTCCCGTTACAAACAGATGTTCACTGCAGGCATTTCAGCTCAGCCTCTTCTGCAACTCATCTGCCAAGCAGATATCAAACACCTTCAGGTAGAAACGCGATATTCATTAAAACAGCACTGACCCCGCCCCCTCCTGCTTCTCTGTGAGATCGTGATGGTACCTGTCAGTCATTACTTGGTTACATAATACAAAGGTCATCAAACATTCAGGTAATTATATTTAATTTTGTTTTACCCTCTGGTTAAAAAATGGCACAATAGTAGGGTAGACATGAAAGATTTTGCATCGCTTGACTGCAAATTAATGACATAATTGGAATAGTTTTTTAGTTTTTTCACACATGGTACCACAAGAGGTCAGGGGTGGGACAAGGGACAGACAAAACCACTTGAAGACTTCAAATGTGCCTTTGAGATTACCTGTGCTCATACCCCCACCCACTATATGTGTGTGTGTGCACAAGCAATCAATTATAACTACACAGTTAACAGCAGTTAACAGCTCTCACGCATTAGTTATTTGCAAAATAGACAATGTGTGTTTGTGTGTGTTACTGAGTCCAGTAACTCACTGTGCGAGTGTTGGCTCACCCTTTGGGGTCCAGCAGATCTCGAACCTTCTCGTTGTAGATCTCCATGAAGGACACCTCCACCTTGAAGGAGTGTGCCTCGTTGCCCTCCCTGGAGACCCTCTCGAACAGCGAGCAGCAGAGCCGGGGGATGAGGCCCGGCTGGTCTCCGTTCCCCATCATCGAGAAGGACTTCCCAGAACCTGCGAGCAAACCGCTCCTTATTGGCTTAACTATCTGGTCGCCTCCTCCGTAATCACAACAGCCGCCCTGTCAGGTCTAATGGGTGAAACATCATGCTGAAGAGATACAGGCCATTCTAAACCAGCGGTCTGAGCCAACAATCCCCTGGCAATGTTATGTAAACATTACTGCACTCCAGCAAAGGATTTAGAACAGGGGTTATGCATTATGGGCAACAGTCATGGAAGCCCGTACTGAATGTGGAGGGAATATCTTATTTAAGGGTTCTTGTTTCTCTTTTGAACCAAGTGCAGAGAAGACTGAAGCACTCTTCACGGTGAAAGGCTCCCTGCCCCAGCCTAGACCATATATTCTTGGTCAGGCCATAAAGAGAGGATTTAAGGAATCCAGACTGAGCAAATTCTCACGCTACCAATTGTATTTTTGTTCACCAGGAAAAACCCATGCCTTATTTTGCACAAGAATGTTTATTATTAGGGAAACAACACAGGGTGTTCCAGTCAATGTTTAAATTGTTTAAGGGGCTCCCGTGAACCTTGCGAAAGAAAGGCCTCTCAACGTAAAGTATAATAAGTTCAACATTTCTTTTAAATGTTGGTAGCCAATTTGGTAGCCAATTACACCCGCTATTTTCAGGTCAATCCCTCCCTCATAGTTCGCTGCAATAGTCCTCCGAGACGGCACTCACCAAGCCGACGGCACCCCAGAGCCACTCCTGTGCACAGAGAACGTCTTGTCGGCTTCCCTCCCCCCTCCCTGGGGCAGACAGCCAATTGCCGCCCCTGGTGGCACCCCCGGCCAGAGCCGACTCTGGCGCGGCCGGGGATTCGAACCCCGGTCGCCGTGGCCAGCGTCGGACGTTGAAACCACTAGACCACGCGGGAGGCCCCAACATTTTCTTTTCTGATACATTATCTTTGGTTGTACCCTGTAGCACGTGTTAAAAGCCCATGTAAATCCAAAGTAGATCTGATGGATTCCCCAGAATGCTTGGAACGACAGTAGCTTCCTGTACTTGCAGGATGCAGTTTGATGCAGGGCTGCAGAATGAGCTGAACAGATGCTGCTGCCAAGGCTGACTGGGCCTGGAAGCAGTACACACGGTCTCAGTCTCTGGCCATGATCTGCTGTTTCCCCTTCATTCATCAGGAAGTGACTACCTTAAATACATCTTAAACTAACTCTAGGTCACGTTTGAGTTTTTATATATTTTCTTAATCTAAAATGTATTTAAGCAGTTCGTAAATTTGACTAGTAGACCACACCAAACATCCATACTCTTGCCATAAGTGAACCTGTATGAGGACTTTTAACGACCATTGAGCAGATCACTGTTTCACATCACAATCCATCACTGCACTGAGCCATTGGAAGACTGTTCTATATGAAACATAGTTGTAAATCTCAAAAGACTCAAAAAGACTCTGTTCAAATTTCACAATAACTTAGAACTAGGTTAAGAATGTGCATTTAGCCAATGTAAACCCAGGCACTTCACAAGTATTCCAACGATATATATACATTTTCCTTTTTTTCTTTGCCAAAAATTATTTCTTCTTAAATTTCCTGTTACCCTACCCGTTTGTCCGTAGGCGAAGATGCAGGCATTGTACCCTTGAAATGCATTCTGCAGAATTCCCTCTCCAAGGCACTTGAACACCACTTCTTGGCCTAGGAAAAAAAAAAAAAGGGGAAGAAAAAAAAAAAAAAAAAAAAAAGCAAACGATGCAGCAAGCATTACCCAATGGGAAGGAAAGTGCATCTTCATACACAAACTAATCAAGCCTTCTGTCTCTCAGTCTAACCTAGGAGCATAATGTTGTGAATAGGTTTTTGGCTTGTAACAAACATTTCAGCGCAGTGAGAATACTTATGTTATGTGTGTTTATGTATGTGTGTGTATCACACATATATAGATACATACAGGTAACTGCCAAAATAAAGGGAACACTTGAGTAAATGAGGGATACAAAGTATATTGAAAGCTGGTGCTTCCACACAAGTGGAAGCAATTAACATCCCATCATGCTTAGGGTCATGCTGCTTAGACTATACCATGGCTACTTGTCACAATAAATATTAACATTCAAAAGTATACAAAAATTAAAACCGCTATCAAGTAAAAATGATCATACGCGAATGGGAACTGTGTTGGAATTGGACATTTATTTAAGTCATATCCTTGCTGTCCAGAACATGGAATTATAGCAAAAACCAAGTTGTTAGCTTGAGTCAAAATTAGTTAAAAGTAGTAAAGAAAAAGATAAAAAATATGTTAGTTAACAGCGCTAAAGTTAGCTAGCTTGCTAATATGAATAAGTATCGAACATAAGAAGTTTATAAACTAGATAAGTACAGTACATTATCGTAGCATGCTAACTTATCTAGATGAGTTACCCAACAATACAGAACGCCAACTCGGGAGTTGGTGTGACTTGAACTGTAGCTGAATAAGTTGGGAGTAGTGCTAGCTAGCAAGCAAGCAACATTTTCTAGCACTTGCTACATATGCATTACATTAGCAATTGCTAGCTAACAATGTTTACTATAAACGTTTTAGAAATTTCACAGTTTCAAGTTAGAAATATCACACTACAAGTTGGTGGGAGTGAGGGTAAGTTTGATGAAAAAGGCGGAGGTTACAGAAGCCTTTTTCAGAGAACTTTGACCGACTCCCTCCAACTTGGGTTGTGTGGTATTTCAGAAGGTCACATGTGGTAGGAAAGCCATTGGCTGAACCTGCTGCTCTCCCAGTTTGCCTGCCAGCAGTGGGCCGTGTCTGCTACATCAGTACATCTTCACCAAAGCCCTGAAGGGACCGTGATCACAGAGGGCGTGCAGGGGAAGCATCCAGACAGACAGGTTGTTCAGTGAAGAAACTCATCACTTGTCATGCAAGCAGGCTGTCCCACCAGACCCAGCCACAATAAATAATCACTTGATGGCTTAATCCAGAGATTTAAAAAATTGACACAGATTCAAATTCACTGAAGCGTAAGAGAGCAAATGTATCCCAGCCAACGTCAAAATCAAAGTGCTATGTGTAAATAGCCTTAAATGCCTAAATGCACATTAAAGTCGGGGGATTCAGTGAGCAGCTTTATCATCTAAACTGTACGTTTAGTTCTTCATATTGGATTAAACACAAAGGGGGTGAACACACAAAGAGGTCAACATTCAGGACATCTTGTTACTTTGTATTAAATTTAAAAACACCACCTGGTCTTTTCTACATGACTGAACAGAAATAGGCAGTATTTGAACTGTATGTGTGGTTATCCACCCCGTATTTTCTGAAAACAACAATGATGTGTGATGCAGGCAACAAATTTGGTCAAAGCATATCCATCACTTTGTTCTTTTTATAATATTGCAAAATAACATTCCAGTACATTTTATCATACGGTAACATAATAAGTCCAGAAGTTTTTGTAATAAAGAAAAAAAAAATTACATACGTTTTATTTTTGTAATGCAGAGAACCTACAGGTAGTGGCCAAAAATGTTGAAACCCTTGCCTAAATGAGGGAAACAAATGATACTGGAAGCAGACTCTTCCATCCAGGTGTTCCTGGGTTACTTAAGCAATTAACATTCTCAGGGTCCTTCTCAGGGTCGTGTACAAAAATTGTTGGCAGGCCTGGTTGCCCATATGGCTAGCATGGCTAGAAGATAACACCTCAGACCACACTGGAAACACACTGACAATGTAGGTGTCATACATCCTGGCATTAGTATAGATCGGCAAAAATTGTGAAACAGGCAAGTAAAATATCTACAAATACTGCACATTTCTGTGACGTTGAGGACATACTGTACAAAAGGCATGTAGCTCAATAGAAATGAATTAAATTCCATCTGGGTGGTGCACCAACAGCAGTGTATTTCCCAAAAATAAAAACCTACTTTATGTAATTCTAGAAAACTGCTGAGCGCTGCAACAAACAACAAGAGACCGACTGGAGCAAAAAGCCCAACGGAAGCAGTAGGTGGTTCTGTACATCCACGCCAATGACCTACGCCACAGTATGCCCTGTCCGCCGGAGACAAACAACACTGTGGAAAAGGCACGTCATATCTGCAGAGTTCCACAGTGTCGTGCCTGTGGTTGAACAGCCAGCTGTTAGGAGCTAAATAAAGACGAACCCCAGGCTCTGGTTCGCACAGGCCTATGGCGAACAGATTGCCTTTCTGTCGTTCCCGCCACAATTAAGCATGAACACAATTGCAACCGGGGCAAAAAGCAAACGGGCAAGCCTCGCGAAACGACGGCGCTGCAGTGAACTGCTGCTGCTCTCAAAGGCAACGGAAGGCTTTCCAAATTCCATAACACGCAGAGATTTATGAAAAGATGTAGGTGTCACTGTTTGCATGTTCAACATCAGAGATAAGCGAAAGGGCTCTCTGTAAATCATCAACGGCTCATCTTAAACTTATCACTTAACCTCTATGTCCGTTTGGAACTTTGAATTCAGTTTCAGGGAAACCATCGATATGACTAATTGAAGATGTGGGAAGGTATTCGGTGGGCCGTGCAGAGCACACAGCGAGATTACGGCCCTTACGTGGTTGATTTATAAACGTTCAGATAGGTGCAGTCGCTCTCATTGGGTTCTATCTTTCCGTAGAGCGGCGTGTGCATTTTCTGCATAGCTCATCGCTGATGTTTCCACTTTCCAGTGAACACGTTTTTTCCGTCTTTTTCCGCCTGGTTCAGGCTGACACTGCGGCATTAGGTACGGCTGTCACAGAAACGCAGGCCAAAGAACCGGAGATTCATGTCCTCGGTGCGAAGAAAAACACAAATGACGACTGTTTGTGTATCTAAATCCAAACCACCTGGGCCACCTGTCGTTCTTTCTGCTGCCTTGCCAAATTTCGCTACCGTGGAACATAATTCTAAAACAGCATTTGCGTAGCATATTTGGCACAAGGTACCACTGTAGATAAATGGTAACGCTTGAGCGCTGTGACAACTAAATCAGAGAAGGGGCTACTCCGTGTGAGTGTGTGCATGACTATGCTCTGTGTGCACGCTCCTGAGTCAGCTTTCTAGGAGCCAGTTTCAACATCTTTGTTTTAAAGTAAATGTCAAAAACCCAGCTTCCACTGAGAGGGAAGTCTACATCCTCACTTCCAAATTGATCCTTTCTCTTTCCCCGTGCCTGATCAGTATTCTGCAGACAAGGTCTTTAGAAATTGTGGTCTGCCAGAGAAGGATTTGCCAGCGTGAGTCTCAGTGAGTCTTACATCGCGAACCACAGCTCCGATCTCCATTTCCTAATGCAGTCATTTAAATATAACGCAGAGCAGCTGCTGAAAACCACATGGCACGGAGAAATGTCACCCTTACAGGGTTGTCCTCACTGCACAAAAAGCGGCCTTGAAAGGTTTGGCTTGTTATTATTATGATACATTTTTTTCAATGGAGCTACTCAGATGCGACACCATTTTTTGTGTGCCTCACCCCCCTTTTGTGGCAAAGGAACAGACAAAAGAAACGAACTGAAACAGGAGCGCCGATATCTCTTTTCGTCGGGCGCGATTATGTTTCTCGCCTGGCTGCTGTCGGGACATGCAAACCTGTGACTCACCCGCATACTTTGTGTGGTTGGACTCGTCCATGGACCAGAAGCAGTGGTCGAAGGCAAACACCTGCGGGGAAGAGAGGAACAAAGAGGAGCCTGCATGAGCGCCTGACCAAACATTCCAGGCAACCTCAGTCAGCGCGGAATCCCCGCTCTGGTGTGTCTGCCGGTCCGAGCAGAAGCAGAGACACCTGCACGACTGCTGCAGCGTTGCTCATTATCACTCATTCAAATCGGCACACACCTTTATGTACGGTGAACTCCATAGCGCACATTTTATACACTGTCAATTTAAACAGATGGACATTTCTACAACGGCAATGCAGATATACTGAGCAAGGGAAGAACAGAGCGTTTGTGGTTACAGGCTCCATAACTGCTGCACCACACTGTCACGCAACAGGCCTCAATAAAAACCAGACCGCATAGAGGCAGTACTAAAGTGGTTCACAAAGAAACGGTTCCGCGCCCTGCGACGGCTCTCGGGTAAAGGCTTTTCCCCGTGTATTGCAAGTAGCATTACAAAGACGGCGCCGGCTCATTCAAAAACAACCGAATAATGGCGATCCCAAAAACACAAAGAGATTGAGAGATAAATGCCATGGTGTAAACCATTTAAAATCAGACAAATAACTGAATTGCTCTTGGCCTTTGTTCATATTGCTGTCCATTCTTCGGTTCACGTAGAGACGGCAGAAACAGAGAAGGCGCTAGAAACGCCTGGATGTTGTTTTGCCCCGCCCTTCCGTTTTAAGCTGCCAAAACATCATTTCTCTTCCTTTGACTATACATCTTCTGTATGCACTGTGACTTACCATGTTTTGATTAAATGCACTCTGCGAAGTGCTCTTTGACATTTTCTTTTGAACGCGCTTTCAATTTTCTTTTGAAAGCTCCAGGTTTAATCCGTTTCCCCCAAGGTCAAAATATTTTCTTTCGTTATATTATGTTTGGGCCTGACTTTGGTTATTGGCAGCAACTTCTCTTCCATATATTTTATTTTTTTTTTTTGTAGATTTTAAACTACCTTCAACTATCGTAAAATATTATAGAACTTAATAAATCCCACTCGGGGCAAATTTCCCTAATTTCAATAACACATTTATCTCTGCATCTAGAGTATCTGGTTAAGTAGAGCACTACAGCATATCATAGAGAATGAGGCTTCAATAACCTCCAAACGGGAGGAGTTCAACTCACTGATCTGAACCTTACATTTGTTTCTTTTGAGAACCATGTCATTTGACTAATTCCTACAAGTCAAGGCAGGCAGTGTGGTGTAATGGTTAGGGAGCTGGGCTTGTAACGTTAAGGTTGCAGGTTCAATCCCCAGGTGGGACACTGCCGTTGTACCCTTGAGCAAGGTACTTAACCTGAATTGCTTCAGTTAATATCCAGCTGTATAAATGGATTGTAAAGACATGTAAACTGTAAGTCGCTCTGGATAAGAGCGTCTGATAAATGCCTGTAATGTAATGTAATGTAAAGTCAAGTGACTGAAAGCATATGTACTGTAGGTACATGCTCGATGGGGTTCACGAAGCCTCACTCTCCCACCAGTAAGTCAAATCACATGGTGTAGATCACCTCCTCCTCGAAAGATAACCAACACCGGCCCCTGGGGAATGGAATTTCCCATCCCTGATCTACAGAGCTGGAGTGCCTTCATGGGCTGCTCACAACACTGGCCCTTATCAATCAGCAGAATCGCTGAGTGCATGCAAGCACGCACACATGAACCTGGATCAGGCCCCTTTTGCTGGCAGCGAGGATTATCATGCTGCCAAAACCATTTTCTGCTCCGTATGTTTGACCCAAAACAATTTTAATCCCCTTTAATCAAGAGCGAGGCACATGCTAAACCACGCACCACGTTCCCATCGGGGTCAGTGGCACTGAAAGGGACTGTTGTCTCAAACAACCTGTTTACACAGGTCCTCATACAGTCACTCTGCAGGCAAGATCCGGACGTCGCTCAATATTGTCCTTTAATCGTCTCTGGAGTGACTGCAGGCTGGGATCAAATCACACCCCAGTTAAGAAGTCTACCGCTATTTAATCTGTACCCATACTGCCCCTGTCACTTTTTGGGCAAATCAATGTCAAAGGTTAAACAAATAAGTTCTATAAAATTCAGAATGATGGAAAGGCGACCATCTGTGTTTCTCCATAACATTTGATCATTCCGACCCAAAACCCCCCACTCCCCAAATATCTATCCGAACGGTAAACATGGATATTTAAATCAAGATTAATCAAGTTACTCCCTGAGTTAATAGTAGAGCGTGGGTCAAAATATTAGATTCGATCCAATCGCCATGCCTTCATCCTTAACCTTGAGGAAGAAACTTAAGCAAGCTTCAATTATTTGTAAGCTACTTAAACCAACATTTATTGAATTCACACAAAATTTACAACTGAGTTACTAATGAACCATTAACCCAGTGTGCATGGGACTGCCCTCTCAGTGTGCCTCAGACCCCCCTTCCCCCAGCACAGACACATAAGAACAGGGCTCCATCTACAGACAGCCCACCCCCAGTCCCCACGCTGGATGGGAATGCAGAGAAAATAATTCCCCCAGGAGACTAGCAGAGGGTCTCCCGCTGCCCCCCTCCACCTAATCTAGTGCAGTGCACTGCTCAAGTTCAGGCAAGTCTGTGTAACAGGAACCTACAGCTGACACCATAAACATAAAAACACACATGGAGATGCACATACGCAGGATGCACCGTGGCATGGAGCTTAGGGAACTGAACTGTACATGAAACAAGGGGAGGCACTGCTGCCAGTCCCTTGAACAAGGTGCTTAATCTGAAAACACTCCATTGAACCGTGAGTATGGATAACTTGCACAAAATAACTAGATAGGAGTAGGCCAACTATAGACAGGAGTGTTTGGTAAGCAAATAAATAAGAACAGGCTGAGACAAATATTGTGAAACAGTTAAAACTGTTACACCCCGTTATTATATAAAAAATACATTAAAAAAACTTAAAAAAACTTGGACCTTGCTATTTTAATTTAACATTTGAACCAAACCAGACACAGATAAAAGGCGAACGTATTGAAGGACGCAATGTTTTTCCTTGAGGAAATCGCCAGTAATTGACTGATTGCCGCAGACAGATAATATTGCTGGAATTATCAGTACCACAGTTCTGTGACCATCTCATCTCAGGCTGCCAGAGCTGTACAGTAGAACAGCAAAACACTGCACCATTGCTTACAGAGGAGGGGCAAACAGGACTATGACGCACTGTTGGCAATTTCAGCCGTCTTGTGATTGTGAAGAACATATTTATTGTGAGTAAGACTGTTTATTGTGCAGCGGTTTAATACAAGAGGTAAAGCCAAATCATCTTGTGTACAAAACATGCTCATAGGTTAGCAAGGGGTCCTCTGAAAAAGATTATCCCCAGAATGTGGTCTGATTGCACGCACCAACTGAAGGTTGGTTTTAATGTGCTGCTTGTATCGGAATGTGGGTATTTGCCATTCTGTTTAATGTGGCACAATAGTATTTTCCATTCTCATTATACTACAGTTTATAATGGTTAGCATGGGCTGAGCACAATTCCCAGTCTTTTCCAAAGGCTAATGTTTCTTCAGTAAATATCTCCAACTACAGTGGTAGTATAATGCCTGTCAGGGACGCGGTTCAGAACCCGTGTCTCTAACTGGGCTGAGTGGGGCGGCAAGGGGGAGGAGGGGGGAGAGCACAAAGTCTCAGTTGGGCGAGGTTGGAGGTCGATTCCCAGGTGAGACACTGCTAAATAAATAGAGGATGCAATTGGCTACAAATTGGGAGAAAAATCGCCTGGGACAAAGAAAAATGTAAAAAAGAGCTGCAGGAATGATTTTTAGGAGATCTAGGTGGCTTGGTGAGGAGAAAGCAAGGGAGGACACAGGAGGATGCACACAGCCCAGTTCCCTCAAGTCCAAGTCGGCAGGGATCCTTGAAGAAAGAGATTTGGACAACACACAACAATGTACAAGCCTGTGTTGAAAAAGGAGGAGGGTTGGGGCGTGGGAACCAGCTCTTAGAAGCATTCCGCTCCGAAGAAGTGATGGATATCAGATGCCAATCAGATAAGAGCAAGGATGGAGGATGGAAGATGAGGAGTACAGGGCTCTTCTGAGCAAGGGAGACACAGGAGGCAGAGCAAGAGGCTGTACAGGATCGGGGAGCTAACCAGCTCTAGGTGGAGCACTTCTGAGCGCGAAGTGGGTGGAGCACTTCTAAACCAGCCAACACCTCCCACGCCTTTCAACCTTGACCAGGAACCACCAGCTCCAACTCTGAACATTACTTCAGACGAGATATCAGGTATTGAAGTTGCCAGAGCAATCAAGAGCCTCAAAAACAACAAGGCACCAAAACTCGACGAAGTATCCGCCGAGTTGTTGAAGCACGGTCGAGAGGTCGTTGTGGAGAGCCTCACCCACTTGTTTAACCGGATCTGGCACTCCGAAGATGTTCCTGCCGACTGGAGAAGTGGGGTCATCGTGACGCTGCCCAAGAAGGGAAACCTCAGTGACTGTAATAACTGGCGGGGCATCACACTGCTGTCTCTCCCTGGCAAGGTGTTCTGCAGTGTACTGCTCCAATGCCTAAAGACAGAGGTGGATAACCTCTTAAGAGAAGAACAAGCTGGCTTCCTGAAGGGAAGGTCCTGCATCTTCACAGATCTTCGCAACATCATTGAGCAGTGCCTAGAACTCCAGACGACCCTCATAATCAATTACATCGATTTCAAGAAAGCTTTCGACAGCGTCCACCGTGAATCACTGTGGCAGATTGTCCAGCTGTACGGCGTGCCATCCAAGTACGTGAACATCTTCAGAGCCCTGTACCGTAACTCCACTTGTCGAGTCAGAACCAGCAGTGGCACTACAGATGACTTCGACATTGTGACCGGTGTAAGACAGGGTTGCATCCTGTCACCCTTACTCTTCCTTATCGTCATCGACTTTGTGACAAGGAAGACCCTTGCCGGGACGAATTTCGGCATCAAGTGGGGACGGGACAGGACAGACTGACCAACTTGGACTTTGTAGACAATCTGGCTCTGATTAGTCATACCCACTATGCACTATTTAAGAGATGACCAGCAATCTCCATGAGCACGGAGGGAAGGTTGGTCTATGGATCAGCCACGAGAAGACCAAGGCCATGATCATCGGGCAGGACCAACATCACCCACCACTCTCTCTAGGCGAGCATGATATCGAGTACGTCGACAACTTCATGTACCTCGGCAGCAACATCTCGAGCACAGGAAACGTGGAGAAGGACGTACGAACAAGAATTAGCAAAGCTGCAGGAGTGTTCCAATGGCTCCGCAACATATGGTCGTCCAATGCCATCACTACGGCCATCAAGCTACGCCTCTACATGTCAGTGGTCATTCCAACAGCGACCTACGCCTGTGAGACGTGGATGAGGACAGCCAGCATCACCAACATGTTGGATGTCTTCCACCGACGATGCCTCAGAACCATCTTGAGGATCTCATGGCGAGACCACATCACCAATGAAGAAGTGATGAGAAGGATAGGGGTGGCGCTACTGTCTGACATGGTCTCTGACAGGAGAAGAAGACTGGCTGGACACGTACTCCGACTGCCAAGAGAACGACCAGCGAGTGTGGCAATGGACTGGGTGCCAGAGGGCGGAAAGAGGAAGAGAGGGAGGCCAAAGAAGACGTGGAGACATACGTTTAAGGAAGACCTAAGCGAGATGGGTGTCAGCTGGCATGGTGCACGGAGGGTCACCAGTGACCGGTGCAGATGGAGGGGACTCATCGCCCAATGTTCCAGCAGGAATGGGAGGAACTAAGTCTTAAGTAAGTAAGTCAACAATGTAGCTTTGAACGCATATACTGCTCTCACTCTGGACAATCTTCTAATCATACCAGCTTCAATGTATATATAAAGTAGACTCCGTTTTTATTCACACCCTTGGTAAAGATGAATAAAAGATATTGTATAAAATAAACAATATAAGTAATGAGCTTTATTTTATGGTCACAAAACGCAGAAAATTATATTTTTTAATAATACTGCATTGGCACGAACCACAAACGAAAGGTTCACAAATTCTACTTTAAAAAATCAAGAATCACAAATATTCAAATATTCACACCCCTGTTATCAGTACTTTGTGGTTCCTCCCCTGGCCATTACAACAGCAAGTAGTCGCCTTCTGTATTGTCGTACGAGGTTATGGAACTTCTTCGGGGGATAAAACCATTCACCATTCAGTGACCACTGGTACAATTCAGTTAGTGTTATTTATGCTAACTTTATAATGTTTTTTAATTACTATTTATGTTCACTTTTGAACTGACTGTTTTATAGACCTGTTTAGGAGGAATTCTCTTGTTCAACAAATTAATTTCAAATTGCACTTATTTTCTTTGTTGGCTAATTTACATACATTCATGCATTACATGTATTCTCATGTTAATTTTTGTTGTTGTGAGTAGTCGCATACTTGATAATAATTTAATGAGAGCACTCGATAGTGAAATCATTTCAAAAGCCCATCCCTAATACACGCACGCACGCACGCACGCACGCACACATATATCCTACTGAGTTCATAGTGCTGCCCTGCAGCATTTTCACCCAGACTTATATTCTGTATCATTGTACGGTATGTCACATGGTGTACACTGTAAGACCATTGTACAGGTCTTACATTGTATACTGAAATTCCATAAAAAGATAACTGCAAATGCTATGGGTGGTGAACTGTAATTAACAGCACCTAGAACAAAAGCCTGATTTAGAACATACCTCAAGCAATAAGTAATGGAACCTTCTTAAGATCTTAAGACCTGTCACATAAAGGTTACTCGTGGTTATTACCATGAATGCATTCTTTAGAGGATATACGTACAGAAATACCAACACAGTAATATCGAGTGTTATTTTGGGTGTATTTTTTTCGCATCCTCACAAGCTGTCAAGTGCCAAGTAATCACCTCACTTAATTTATTCACCTGACACTCTTTTATAAGGCAATTCTGGGCCTCAGATCAAAAACAAGATGGCAAGACCAAAACAGAGCAGGATAGAAGAAAAGGATAAGAGGCAAGGCTATAATGTGTTGAAAAGAAAAAGAAAAAACCTCAAAGGTCAAAGATTTTCTTAAAGCACAGGCTGCCAAAATCATCTCATCTTTTCAAATCAGTGACATATGTCAAGGTATAGGGAGGGGAAGTTTTTTTGACAGATTAAGCCATTTTACAGCTTGGAATAATTGAATAAATGGTGGTTGAGGTATGCAAAGGATTGTGTGCCACATTATGACAAGAATGTTATGGCTCCATTCAGTAACTTCATACAGTAGCTCCCTAAATTACACTTATACAAGCAGCCAACTTGTGAGCCTTATTTTATGCTCACAAAATGCAGAAAATTATATTGTTTAATAATAATGCATTGGCACACAGCACAATCGAACAGTTCACAAATTATCAATTTTTTCCCCAGAAAAACCAAGAATCACGAATATTCACACCCCTGTTATCAGTACTTTTTGGTTCCTCCCTTGGCCATAATAACAGCAAGTAGTCGCCTTCTGTAATGTCTTACGAGGTTATGGAACTTCTTTGGGGGGATCCTCAATCATTCCTCCATGCAGAATTGTTCTAGTTCCTTCAGATTCTGCTTTTTTGAGATCAAACCACAAGTGTTCAATTGAATTCAGGTCTGGAGACTGAGATGGCCACGTCAGGACATTGATCTCTGCCAGGACATTCCTAGCAGAGGGAACAAAGTTTCTGGACAAAATGTCTTGGTTCCTGCTGGAGTTCATGGTTCCATATATTTTAATAAGGGCCCCAGGGCCTATGGATGCAAAACAACCCCAAAGCATTAAAGATCCACCACCATGTTTCACCGTAGGCATGAGATGCTTTTCAACATTACTTGCATTATTTGGACGCCAAACATAACGCTGATGTGCATGTCCAAAAAGTTTGATTTTTGTTTCATTTGACCACAAGACACGGTTCCAATTGTAGTTCAGATGTAGTTTGACAAATTCAAGACACCTTTTTCGGTGAATTGTCTTAAAAAGAGGCTTCCTTCTTGCAACACTGCCATAAAGGCCCATGTTATGTAGGCGTCGTCAAATGGTAGCTTTAGACACCTTGTAACCCCAAGATGCCAGGTTGTTTTAGAGATCTTGAACGGTGCCCCTTGGACTTATTTTTGTCTCTCAAACCATCCATCTCACTACATGTGGGGGCAAGACAGACTTGCATCCTCTACCTGGCAGGTTAGCCACTGTTCCAGTGTAGGCCACTGTGTAGCTCCATAACCTTCCAATGAACTTCAAATAAATTGCATATTTATGAAGATTTGTTTTTGTTCAATTAAATTGAAAAGAATAGTTGGGGGTATGAATAATTGTGATCCGTTGTTTTCTGGGGAAAAATAATATTAATAAAACAAAATATGTTTTTCTGAACAATTGTATTAATATTGTAGGTTTGGAATTAATATGCAGCAGTAATATGCAGCAGTCAGACTCAGAACTTACCTTGGTCTGTTTCCTGGATGTGGGTGAGTGGCCAGAGGAGAGGAAGACAGAAGACAGGAGGAAGACGCACCCATCAGCATAAACAGGAGAAATGGAGAAGGAGGGGGGGAAAAGACAATTCAATGTCAAACACAATTCAAATCCAGGGGCATTTCAACAGTCATTTTCACAACAAGTATGGAATTTCATCTTTTACCACTGTGGCAAACTTCTTTGCCAAATGCAAAATCAATTCTGCACAAAAACCTGATTTAAAACTAAATTGGAAAATGTGTAAACCCTCAATTAGCTATTATTTATGCCTCGTCTAACCCCTTCGTAACATTTTCTAATTTATATTTTACAACAAAAAAACATTTTAAGCATTGGTTACTGTGGCAAATAGATTTTCAGCGGGATGCCATTTTGGGAAGGTACATAGTTTATGTTACACATTGATGATGAATCAGAGGTAACATGTCTCTTGAGGAATCTGTGATGTGTCACACGGTGAAGGGGAAATGAGGCATGAGGGGGGGGAAGTGATTTAGAACTCAATAGTCTACTGACTGCTGTGTCAACACCCACCCTTCTTGTGAACTTTGCACAGGGTGTGAGGTAAAATAACTCAAGGCTGACACTATTGACACTACGGATCTATTCATTCACCGAATTGGGTGCCGTCACAAAACTACAACTTCATCGCAACTACACAACCGTGAAAAGCGGTATCTTTAACTTTGGTACAGATCAGGTTCTTGGAAAATAGGGTTACCAAATTCAGGGTTACCAAAATCAATGTGTTACAAAAGACAAGCTTAACCTAGCAAGATAATTATTTTTGTACTATTTTAGTGGTGTGCCCCTTTAAATAGTTCCAAAATGACACTAGAATTACAATGCTAGTCTTTTTTTAAATCTGGATAAGATTTTTAATTCAGGAACTTGGACCGCAAAAATGATTTCATGAAAAACTAGATTTATCTTGGGTAGGTGAAATTTAAGTCTAACTGAGAGGCATAAAATACCAGCATACTGGAATCCAAAGTGTCGAAATCTGAAGTCATAAATGTATTTGTTTCACAAGGTCAATGTGGGCCAGATGACACAAGCAGAAGCATGTTCATTTACAGCTCAGAGGCTGTGTCAGTTTCAGTGTAATTTATTTATGTATTTATTTTTAATTTGTTTCAGATTTTTTTTCTCCCAATTTTTGCTGCCAATTATACCCTCTATTTCTTTTGATTCGCCCTCCCCCACGAACTCGCCGCCCATCGCTACGGGGCAAGCAAATTCCCCGAGGCCGGCGATAATTTGCCTTCTCCGAGATGGAACTTGCCCACCTATTTTCCACACACTTCGCTTCTCGGTGATCATGTGTCGGCTCACCCTCCCCCTTCCCCCCTCCCCCTGGGGCAGACAGCCAATCGCACCCCTCAGGGCTGGCCTGGTGCAGTCGGCTTTCGAATCACGCAGTGTAATTTTGAATACTTTCTTACATCTGTATTCCTATACTACATTTATCTCATCGTTACCCCTTTATCCTGAACTATAAAGACAGTAGGACCAGGAAGCACCTTCATCCCTGCCATCCTAGCAGACCCAAACCTGGGAATCAGGGACATCAGGGCTGTGTGTTCATCTCATTTCCCATCTGTCTCTCTTCTTCAGGTCTCCCCTTCCAGTGAGTCAGCGCTCTGCATACTTGTGCTCACTCACGCACGCGCCTGCCGTGAAAGTTGCTCTGTAGCCCATTCCTGACTCTTTTTAATTTTGGTAGCCAATTACCCGCTGTGCTTAGTTCAGTCCCCCTTCCCTCACAGTTCGCTGCCGTAGTCCTGTGACCGGCAGTGACACAGGCGAAGCGCTGCCTCCTCCGAGACAGCAGTCGTCGTGCCGTCTACTGTAATTCCAGTACCCCAGAACCACTCCTGTGCGCAGCGAACTGTGTGTGTCGGCTTCCCTCCCCCCTCCCTGGGGCGGACAGCCAATTGCCGCCCCGATGGCACTCCCGACCAGAGGTGACTCTGGCGCGACGGGGAATCGAACCCCGGTCGCCGTGGCCAGCGTCGGACGTTGAAACCACTAGACCACGTGGGAGGCCCCCCTCCCTTTCCTGACTCTAAGACAAAGGTGTGCATCAACTTCAGGATCTGCTGTAACTAAGCTGGAAGGACTATATGCCTGGACAGAAGCGGACTGCATGGACCGTGTCTCACATTAGCCTGCTCAACGCAGGAACAGGCTGCTCCAGTCCTGCAGAGCGGCCTCCTCTCATCCAATTTTAACACAAGAGGATTTGGACAGGAACTCACTTCCCCTGGTGTAGGTATAAATCAGTATCAGTGGCTAGTTTAAGCATGACTCGCAAAGCTGCTGGTTTTGGGGGTAAGTGACAATTTAACTATCAGTTTAACAATGGCGCTGTACCACCATGTCCCTTTTCTAGCATTTACCATTTACATAAACAACCATTTACTTCCCCCAAGTGATTAGGTGCAGACTATCGGACTCAAACAGACAAAAAAGCCAAAGTTTTATCATAAAATGTCATTTTAAAATGAAGAGGATTTAACTTTTGTTCTTTTCTAGCACCGCCACATTAGTTAAAAGATGGGATTTCCCCATGAATAACAATCAGATTACTTGGGTCTGTTTCAGCGGTGACTAAAATCACATAGCTGTGGTCATTAGTCCTGTGCCCTGACTGCTGGTCCACACTTCTGCCCTGACTCAATCCTCATCAATGTGAGAGCAGTGGTCAGACAGCAAAGAGGTTCTGGCACAAACCCAAAGCCTTGCAGGAAAGTGACAGAACAGAGAACACCAGACACCTGAGCCGTCACACCAGCACAGACATTCGATCATAGTGCTTCTACGGGCGCACTCTAAATAAAGATCTCAATAAGGGTTTTATTTAGAAATACGAATTACTAAATTAAACATAACAGGCTTTTGTTACTATGGTCACAACGATGAATGTTTCATAGGAATTAGTCTAGATCGATAGGAGGCTATATTTTCTATATTTCTGTAACTTCACTGTGTGTGAACATTTGTGCCACTTTGGACACAAAGAGCAATAAGCATGTTGATAAGACATGGAAAGAGGACTATCGTCTATATCTGTGTGAAATGGACCTAAAAGACCTAAAAGAGTTCAATGCAAAAAGAGAGTCTGGGTGGAAATAAACTACACAAGATATAAACCACGCCCTTGAACTATTTGCGATACTACAGCAATATCGAGACACAAAAGCAGTCACGTGGACTTCGAGACAAAGACGCTCATCCCGGTCACCCCTCATTAGAGCTACCAGGCTGGGGGGGGGGAGCACGATAGAAAGAGAGAGGGGGAGAGAAAGATACAGCAAGACAAGGTGAAAGCAATAAAGAAAGGTAGAGACAAAGTGGGAGACAGCTCTGGAAAGAAACAAACAGACACCAGAGAGACAGAGAGAGAGACAGACAGAGAACGACGGAGAGAGACGGAAAGGGACAGAGAAGGAGAGCGAGGGAGGTGGAGAGCACGCGGTGTGATCTCTGCGCACGGTGGCGGAATGTGGGCCGCTAATGAGCGATGTGCCGGACGGTTAATTGGATGTGACGCGGGACTCCAACCCCCTCTCAGCTGCGTCCATTCAGCCCTCGGACTCGCCCGTGGTGAGAGACACGGCACACTAATTAGGGCTGGCTGGTTAGGGCTGGTTAGGGCTGGTTAGGGGGCGGGAGCTAACCAGGTAGCAGAGGTAGGCTGTCTGAAGGTCGGGCAGAAGGCATGCTCCCCCACTCCCGTCTCTGGATCACTTACATCTGCCCTTCACTGGCATTACAGGCAGTAAAGCACAAGGCTCAAGGATTTCTGCTTCAGAGAGAGACAGGCTCAGATATACTCCAAGCATAAGGGGGACAGTAATACAGAAATACCCCGCCGAAAAAGAGTTCAGGGGTGACCATTTCCGCCCCAGAATATCCTAAAGGTTTTTTTTTACCTTTTACCTTTATTGTATTTATTTGTTTAGTGAAAGCCCTTACAGGGTGACTAATACAGCTAACATTTACGTTACCCATTTATACAGCTTTACATTTAGGTAAGCAGGGCTCCCGACGAATATTTTCTACTACTTTTTCAGTTGGTGGCACCGGCACGTGATTTGGTCTCACCGAAACGTCGCTGTGGCGCAGCACAATAGAAATAAGTAATCATCTCTTCGATTACCGCGCCATTGTGCTCGGACATTCGTATAGTGACAAAAGCCATTCAGGTTAAGTGCCTTGCTCAGAAGAACAGCAGCAATGCCTAACTGGAATGTTAGCCTGTAACCTTAAAACTTATGACTGTGTCAGCAAGGCTTGAAAAGACATGCCAATTCAAAGGAATAGGCCCATGTACTAGGCTATATCAAATGGCATTCTACACAGACAGATATTTAGAGAACAGGCCTCAATTGGGTTACAAAGGCATTTGTGTGGGTGTAGGCTTTGAGTCGTGCACCAAGAGGGAAAATATTTTCATAACTTTGACCTACTTGCTGTTGCTGCTGACCAGTGTTCAAACACTTGGGGGTGTCTCTGGCACAATTGAAAGGAATATTTTTGGGGGAGCGGGGGGCATCCCCTCGAACTGCTGCGCTGCTTAATTTCATCACTCAGGTAACCACAAAGTGCCATTAGTTATACTGAATGCCTAACTTTGCTATGTGCTATGGGCTTTTAATGTCTGGTTTGTCTACTTGTCCTGTGTTTTTTTCAGTCTCTGCAGCCCTTTATACTCTCGTTTCCGCGGCTGTAGAACGGTTCTCATCCTCACTCCAGACTCCAGCTCCAAGTAAAAGCTCATGTGCGGCTGGAGGGACAACCACGCCACTTTGCGGGTGCCATTTGCCACAGAGAGATTCACAATCGCATCCTATTCAAAAATATGAAAATGGGAAAGGGCACTGGCCTAGAGATGTTTGAGCAGTGGAGCTGTGCGATCGTCTGTGGCAAGAACGGCAAACACAGCCTTCAGCTGTGAAAGTGTCAGACCCACTGCAAACCAAAACTAAAGATGCAGAACCAAAAAACAAACAAGGCAGCTTACATACTACTTGATATTGAAATGTATAATATAGGCTACAGCCATCTGAACTGCAGAACACCAGTAAATTAAACCTATATAAGCATACTGCATATATAATATCTATATGTTATGAAATTAGGCTAAGTATTTCATGTAATAAAAAAATAGATGTCTAATAACCCCCCACCCTCATATTTTACCATTCTTCAATTTTACTAAATAATAATCACTGCAAATACATTTTACAGCAGTGATAAGTACAAATTCTGTATGTATGTGCACAGACATGACACAGATCTGCTGATACTGCCATCAGCTTATCCAGGGGGAGGCCCCCACCAACCCCGGCCCCTCCCCCAAAACGACCACATTGCCCTAGGACAAAAGAAGCAAGAATGTTCCTGGTGTGTGTTTGTGTGCCTGTCTGTATGACACCCTGTGTGTCTGTCTGTGTGTGTGTGTGTGTTGACAGAGCAATGCATTCCACTGGTGTCACACCTAAAATCCTCCCCCATGATTGGTTCCACCTTGACCCAAGGCAGTTGGATCAAAAGGGTAATGAGTTACAGCCTGCTGCTCCTCAACAGTAATCCACCCAGGGGAGGGGAGGGGGGGTTCACGTGACAGAATCTACTCCGTTGGGGGAGGGAGCCAAAAGGAGTGCTCATGTGGAGTACAGTTGGACAGACGGAGTGCTAAACGCACTGGGAGGCTGAGCACTATGAAATGTCAAAGGATATTTGGTAAGCACACAAAACTAATTGAGCGCATGACATTATACTATCATATTTTATTATATTCTATAATTACATTACCATAGTCGTTACTGCTACAATATTCTACAGACATCTGAATTATGATCAGCTAGATTGTACCATAATTTATAATGAAATCTAGGCTATGCCAGAGGAACTATCAAGGATGCATTTTGCTCAGGCTTGCACCTTATTGAAGTGAAGTCGATTACTACTATCACCAGCATTGCAGTGACTGCTAACCTGGGCCTTACTAAAGCCTGACTGTAGTCTGTTTATGTTTTACAGCTTCCCCTTTAAAAGCTCATTTCAAAGCTTTCCCTTCAACTTTGGCCTTTTACAGAATCGATGGAGCTCATTGCAAAGGTCATTTTGAACGAGGAGCTGGTTTGAAGAAGGGGGTCCATTCCACAGCACTGGTCTAGTGGAGCTTAACATCTGTTAAGAAAGCAGTCAAGCCAGAAAACCCATCAACCATTTTTCTCAAACATAACTGGGGAGAAACCCTCATTATTTTCCCAGGCTGTTACTGCCACAGCACACTGGGGGAAAAGGGAGCGTAAATATTCGGTAAATAGTTTACCGAAGTTACTAACAGAATCAAAGTTTTTATTTGTTTTTACACTTTGTTTCAGATCTTTCCCCAGTTTTTTCTCCCAATTTAGTGGCTAATTATAGCCTCTATTTCTTTCGATTCGCCCTCCCCACACAAACTCACTGCCCGTCACTACGGGGCAAGCTAATTCCCCAAGGCCAGTGATGATCCGCCTCCTCCGAGACGGAACTCGCCCACCTAGTTTCTAGATACACACTTCTCTGCGAGCTTGTGCCCACCCTCCCCCGGTGCAGCTGGGTTTCGAACCGCAGCTGCGTAGGCAACTTGCATTCCAGGTGAATACTTTGACCTGCTTCTTGCTACCCGAGGCCCCCAGATTTGTCAAATTTTGAATAAAAATACTTGCCGCCTTTCCGATTTGAAGCTAAAGACACACAGCTCAAAATAAGCATGAGGGGGACACGAGACAGAAGTTTGAGTGGGAACCAGACAGACGCACAGACGTTAATAATGGAAACCTATTTTTCCATTTGTCCATTCTTCCATCCGTTAATTTTAGAGAAAGACCCAGATTACTGCACCCAACTGATATTGTTATAATAAATATTAGGATGTTAATTCAGAAAAAATATAATTATCAACATGATTTTTTTCATTACACAGGTAATGTTATTTGAAAGAGTAGACACTGTCACATATTTGTTGTTAAGATTCTCTAGTTTCTGATCACACTTTTCTGTGGAGCAGCAGCAAAGCAAGGTGGGTTGTAAAGAGTTAATGCAAACTTTCACTGTTTAATAAACAACACACACAAAAATACATGCACACCCAAATACTCAGACACAGACAGTTACATAAGGAATGACACAAGGCCCCTGAAATGCATCAGTGGGCACAGAGGTTAGCCAATTGGTGCCAACATAGCCTTCACCCAACCGCTCAGGCTCCCAGCATGCAATGCTGCCGATTGCCATCAAAAAATATACCCACCCCCCCCCTCTCCAACCTAACCTAACCCTACTGCTCCTCTTCACAACCCTACGACTCTCAAAATGACATGACATTCCCCGGGTTGTAATATATAGCCCTTACAAAGCAATCTTGTACTCTTTTAGGTATCGTGTTACATAAATTGCTCTTCTGCTATGCTCCCAGCGAGGAATAAATCTCAGATGGTCTTTCAGAAAACTATTGTCTTGTCCATACACTCCCCCCCCCCCTCCCCCTCCCCCAACACACCACTCCAAACTCACACCAGCTGAGGTACACTGGCTGCAGTGCCCAGCACTGTGGAAACGCCAGCGCAGGGAAATACCATTTCAACAATGACGGGGGTGTGAAAGGACTGAATGGCTTTTACCTGACCCCTGCAATCACAGGTCAAGCAAAAGGGATTATACTGCCTAGCAAAGGGCTTAACACTCCCATTAGCGCTTTTCCGGAACAACCAGGCCTAAATATACAGAAGAGACACAATATTTGTCATCATTATTTCAGCTTATCTTACAGGTTAATGTTGCTGCTCCAACAAGCTTCCTCCTTCACAAGTCACAGAAGTGGAAAACAACAGCCAATGACAAGGAAAAGGCTTACTCAGCATCGCCGCATAAGATTTTCTAAAACTAATGTATCCATTTCCGCACAACCTGGTGATTTGATGCACGCACATTCAACATTTTTTCCTTTTTCCACAGACCGGATCCCTCCCTCCTTGCGGGGCCCAATGCCTGCCAGTCAGCACTGGGACAGACAAGATTCTACACCACACCATGGGGCACATCCACACACTGGAACCCGATGTCTTGGCAGGATGAGCCACCCAGCAGCTCAGGCATTGTACATTTAAAAGAATATGCACTGATTGCTGTCAAAGTTTCATGTGCAGTAAGCGATCCTCTCTGTTGTGGAGACTGTTTGTAATCAGTGAAAAAGCATCCTGCCCTATGTGGACTGAACCTCTTTTTCATTTTTTTCTTTTTCATATTATTATAATATCTAATTTGTCTAAATTATTTTCCCCTACACCTAACCAAGTGTGCCCACTTATGATCATACAGCAATAATTGTAAAATTCCTACCCTCCCCTTCTCAATGAACTCATCTGATGACCCTCAGTTAAACTGGCTGATTGCATTTAGCTTCTCCGTGCCATTGGTACGTGACAAGCATTCTGGCACTGAACGACCACTGTGGGGGCTATGAGCGGAGGTTCCCTTGCTTTGAGATCCCAGGGGAAAAGTTCTGTACTGTAAATAAACAACAAACGTAATAGATGTTACATATTCCAAAATAGAAATGAGATGTTTTTGCCTTTAAGTCACTCTCCCACAGAGAAAGAGAAGGGCACAGAAAAAGATAGTACGAAAGAGAAAGAGAGAAAGAGGGGGTGTTCCAATCCAATCTCTGAGAAAAGAGCAAAATAGCGGAGAAACGGATAGGGTGGGGTCTGCCTTTCAAACTTGAGGGTCATCATAATTCCAGAACTTTGCTGTATCCCGGCAGTGGCTGTTGCCGGGCAACAGATAAACAAGGGAAACGTCAGACTGGCTACCAAGCCCATGAGTCAGGGCTCCGTTATAAAGCCAGGCAGGGGAGTCCGGAGCAGGGATTACACAGTGCAGAGGCCTGGGCCCCCAGCGCAGGCCTGCCCTCCCCATTATAAACAATGGGTCTGTTTGACTTGTCTGGTGCCAGGACGACACTTGGATCCCTCACCATCAGTTAACTCTCTGTTTCCCCCAGTGCACTTCCAACAGCCCTGGGACACAGAGCTTAACTTCACTAACAGAGTTCATTTATTGTCCAACAAAGTCTGAGCATTAGAACTATGCAACTGTAATTGGTGGAATTTGGCCCTGGCAAGAACAAATTTAACCGTTTTTGTGCTGGAGAAAACGTAATACGTTAAAGCTTAGTATGTTAAACTTGTGAGGGGAAAAAAAAAGCACAAAGTCCACAAAAGCATTTCTTTCCCCCCCCTGCCCCCACAGATCATTCAATAAAAATGTCTTGTTTTTCTTTGGGTCAGACCATGCTTGCTCACGCTTTCCTGAGTTATTTTTTTTGGCGTATTAAAATATTCACAGGAGCTGGTGTCTGTATCTGACAGCTCTCCTAACAGACGTGACAGAAGACTCCAGGCTTCAGCGAAGTGTGTGTGAAGGCAGGAGGGAAGAGGGGCACGTCCACACAAAGACTCCAGCCCCAGTAAAGAGGAACTACATCAATCTGTTCGGCTGGCATACGTTTCCTCCCCAAAGTCAACCGGGCCGGCATATTTACAGCCCAGCCACACCCTTTCTGTCCACTTTGATGGACTCCAGAGAAACATACAGTGGGTGGCATCCAGCACAGGGCCATGGAAATTCATCAGTACAGATGAGTATCATCTTTTTCATTTTTTTGTTGGCTAGCTAGAGCCAACATTCAAAATTGCGACAAAAGAAAATTTAAAATTAACTGGCAAGTTTTCTGTCACTGGGAATACTTACATGGATAGCTGTTCTCATAAGAGTGTAATATGTATGACTTGACTGGTGGTTACTGGATATTCCTGCAGAACACATTTATTTATTGAATGTTTATTTGAGTAGGGACAAATACAAAAAACAAACACATTACATTGACAACACGTGATGCCCTAAAACATTTGTAGCTTGCACTAATTTTCAATGTTTGTCCCTAGTTGGGCTTTTTTGGCCTAGTTGGCTGCAGGTGCAATTCAGAAAACCATTTCTAGCTGTCATTGTTATTTGGAATAATAAAAATTGAAATTAATCTGCTGTTTGAGCTGACGGACGCAGGACCATTTTACACATATTGTGGTGAACAGGTGTACCACAGGCTCTGGCCTCAATTTTGATCCAATCGACACTCAACTCGTTTGATTCTGAAAGGCTGTTACCATACATGTGACATGTCAGAGCCAATCACAGTCAGCATGTTGTGCTGCATACAAATAGGCTTTCGTCACATTCAGATTTAAATGGACAAATGAATGAAGTCTCTGAAAATAGAGACCCAATTGGAGGGGTTGCAGGTTTGACCCTGGTAGGGCACTACTGTGTACGCCACTATGGTGTGTGTCAGTTGCATCTCCTGAGGGCTTTAATTTTGTGCATTCCATAGTTAATTAATCACAAAATCTGTTGTGAAGTCGATCAGATTTCTTATCCCTTAATAAAACATATACTGCAGAAAACACTGGCATCATCGCATTGTCTGCAACATGCGTGAGCATTACATCATGACATATCGAACAACGCGCTTTGTATCGTTATATTCACTGCACCTTGCAGAAAATGCCAATAGCTCTCATCAAATGCGACTTCAGCGAGACCTCAACCTAAACAACTAATCACTTACATGTGTTTGGCCCGTTTGGCAAACGTGTCTTATTCAAGTTTCATGTTGTTCAACACTGGCACACCGGCATCATTACGGGAGCAATTCAGTCACAGCAGCATGACTGGATTGTAGTAGAATTTCAACTTGTTACTCTTAATTCTTGAGCACAGTGCCTTATAGTGGTGACAGTGGTTACATTTCATTATAACCAATGGTATTTTCCACAGCACTGTACTTTCCGTGCTGTCATCGCGTGACACTCTCCCTCCTAAGCGATTGCCAAATTGTTTTGTTTGCTGTCGCGTGCCCTACCAATTTCTACCCTTTTTCCATGCCTCACGGACGAACTCACCTGCCTATAGGACTAACAGCTTGCATGACAAGATTCTCATTATCGCAGGCACATTTTGGTTTGGGAGCCATACTAACCATTAGCTGCTGAGAAATAGAACACAGATATGATACAACATCTGCATGCTGCAAGAAATCTTCCCGTTACACAATTTAGTGTGGGGAACGGGGACATTTTATTCTTTCTCAAAATATCAGGTCACCAAACTGATCAGTCTATCACAATTATTCACTCAGTCGAGTGACAGAAGGTAGTCTAGATAGCATCAACTGCCTGCTCAGGTTTCTGTGTCGTCCCATCATGAGTGTCAGGCATATCTGGGTGGCAGCGTTAGCATAATGGTTAAGGAACTGGCCTTGTAACACAAAGGTTGCAGTTTCCCAGCAAGGTACCTTGAGCAAGGTACTTAACCTGGATTTACCTTCAGTAAAATATCCACCTGTATAAATGGATTGTATGTAAAGAAATGTGAAACTGTGTAAGTCGCTCTGGATAAGACTGTCTGCTAGATGCCTGTAATGTAATATAACGTAATGTCATGGGTTAGCTGACCCTTTATGCGGATAGCAGAGAACATGGGAAACGCTGTTCATATGGAGCGCAGGTGCACAGCATGAGGCTTCCCTTATCTGCCTCTTTACGTTCCTGCGTCTGTGTGTGTGTGTGTGTGTGTGTGAGTGTGTGAGAGCGCGTCCCCGCGTGGCCCGTATCTCTGAAGGTCAGTTTATTTATGGAACACGTGCGGGGCAGACCCACACATGGCCCCCCGTCCTGAGAGACCGCGGAGCTCGCAGAGCAGAGCCCGTTCTCCACGGAACTCATCCGTGGCCGACATGAGCCGCCGGCAGCCGCTTACACGGCGGTGATCCGTGAAAAATAAATTCATTGAATAAAAGCCTGGCAGACTGTGAATGACAGCGCTAAATACCCGCACGGACAAATAAGAGTGTGGGAAGTGGATTCCAGCAAAGCTAATCCGGTTTTTATACGCCGCATAATGCGATTTTACATACAGTGTAGTTCATCACCAGCGTCAGGCTTTTGTACATCGCGGACTCGCAAACTACTCGTGTTAACCGCTTTATGAAATGACAACCGTTAGCAACATTTCAGCGTGAAAAGCCATCATCGGTGAATAGTGAATATACTGGCGTTCCCCTGATGAAGGCATGCGATGCAGAATTGTTGGTAATGGTAATTATTTGTTTGTCTACCTTTGTTTTCGGTTTTATTTGAAGAGCGCGCCGCTAATCGTCGCCGTATCAAACTTGGTGGGGGTTCTTTACCATCCTGTACAATTATAGATTACTGGCAGGAGCTACATTACTTTGCAGAGAAGTTCACTTGAAATTGGTGCATGGTAGGGGTAAAGTGCATTGACTTGTTGTTTCTGTCATGAAGACAGAGTGGGGACTGGAAACGTAATGCCTCTCAACTCTACAAAAGACCATCAACGTTCAAACGGCCTTGATACGCATGTCAAAGTTTAGGATTAGCCTAACCCTCCAATCGCTGCCCCTCGTTGCCCGGAATGCGGACACAGCCGATTGCATCGTTTTAGTCACAGCCCTGATGTCACACATTCAAATAAACATGCGACGAGGCCACCTAGCTGTAAACCCAACGGAAGAAAAGGAGGTGAGCGGTTTGTTTTGGGAAGTCCCAACCACACACAGACAGATGACTAATCCTGGGTCTTGTTCTTGATTTATGCTGTAATTAGCAGAGCTGACATCATGAATCTCCCGCTGCAAAATGTGCAATAAAATCCATGTTGTGGTTGAAGCTCATACTTCAATAATTAAAAATAATAATAATGAAAGCACTGTACTTAGTACTAAGTGCATTGCAACACTCAAAATCTTACTTTGGAAAACGGCAACAGAACACTTTGATTCGATTAACTCTTCTGTATATTATTCTGTTGAGCTGCAATATCATATTGGGTCTGAGGACCAAAAGCCTCGTCCTTTTTCCCCTGTTGCTCGCAGGCTACTTAGACCAGGGCTACTAGCACGTGTCTGTGTGTTGTGGGGGTAGGGACTGCCTGGAGTATGCATGTGATTTCGGAGTCAGAACGATTTTAAAGGGGAGGGCGTGTTTTCCTGGTGTTCTTGAAAAAAATTTTTTTAAAACACAACAACAAAAACACATCAGGTTTGAGAAAATGTATAATTTTGCCAGGAAAATGTAGATGTGATGATTAACCCGAAAACCATTTTGAAATGCCTTCTCCCTTGACGGCCAGGGTGTTCGAACCGGTGCCACTTTCAGAGTAAGACCTGCCAGGGAACGACTGCGCAAGGACCCCTCCCACTCTCACATCCAGGTCAAGATCCGTGGTTAAAGTCTCCATAAACACAGCCCCACCTCCTAAACAAACAGAGGGGAACGGACCTCCTGGGAGTTCAGTAGGTTTTATCAGCAACACGCAACACTTTCCGCCATTGGAACGAATTAACAACACCAGAGACACAAGCAGCTTTTTTTTTTTTTTTTTTTATTTTTCTCTCTTCTTTTTTTCTGAACCGTGAGTGGTGACCAGCTATGGGAACAATTATCTAACTGAACGGAAAGGGTGATTGTTCGTATTTACCGAAGAATTCAGCCGACGCTAGCGGGAAGCGATGAAAAAGCCTTTTCTTAGGCTGACTGTTCAACAGGGGGTTTTATTGTCATTCGCGGAGAGGTCGTTTTTGAAAGGACGGCGGCAACAAAGTCACATGTGAAGGCGGTCGGTGAGAAGACAGATGAGCCTCTCTCCTTAACGGCATTGCCCCTACCATCCTCCGCTCGCACAAAGGCACCAATGTTCACATGCGCCCAACGCTGGCAAAGCCTCACAGCTTCTGACACCTATGTATTAAAAGAATCCAGTGAAGGAGGCCCCTGGCCACACTCAAAACTGACTGGGGGCGAAGAAGACACTTTCAAGGCGCTCTCTCACCGCGGCAGGCTATTGGACTGGAGCTAATGGAGTAGTGACCACAATCTGTCAGTCTGGTTTCTTCAGCTCACACTCATTTGGCACGACAGGGAGTGGATACCAGCAGATTTTTTTTTTTCCCAATGGGGAAATTGTGTGATTGTGCATTTTTCTGCACCAAACTGGTTCACCAACGCCACTTTGTAAAGTTGCCTTGCATTGCACGATATGAGAGTGGTTTAAAACCACGACAATGTGCTTTTTGCTTTAAAGATTCAACTTTGAACTGGACCTGAACAAAGGTTGGCCAGACTGGTCTTTAAAAGTGAAGTCTTTTAAAAGTCTTCTAAAGTGAACGGCACTTTACTCCTTTAATGGGCATCTGTGCGAACAGTGCCCACCGGGTTTCTGGGAAAAGGACAGATAGCCTAATCGGAAAATTGCTCAAAACTACAAGCGAGCCAACAAAACCGAGATATCTATTTTTGAAGGCAATTTTTGGGAACGTTGGGCATTTCTTTTTTAATCTTTTCTCTGATTTAACAACATCCACAAAGCCCCTATGGACGGTGATCTCCCGGGACCGTCGCACAGATTGTTAGCGTAGCTATAAAGAGCGGACTCCTCGGGGTCCGTGGGCGGAGTGATGAAGAGATAGTGCTGATGAGATAAAGTGAAAAGTGAGACGATTACAAGCCTGACTGCAGCGTTCGCAGTAGACTCCATTTCCTCCACTCAACAGAGTCAGCCACACTCTCCCTAAAAGCGTGACTTTCAGGGCAGGGAGGAGGGCTGCGGCATTTTCCAGAGCGGCGCCTCCTCTTTTGTTTGTGGCTGTTTTTTTTTTCAAGCAGAAAAACCCCTCCTTCCACAGATAACATCCACTGACTACCTTCTGCAATGGTAGCCTAAATGGTCATCTTGACATAAATTAGATTATTGGATCTTCGTCTTTAAATAGGGACAGCTGAACAACAATGTGGTGGACCAGATGGAGACCTACCAACATCCCCTGCCTGTAGGCAGAAACATGGGTTGGACTCCAGCCCCAGACAATGGAACTTTTAATTTCAGATTTTGACTGCATACATGTTGCATTCTTAGATGCACACTTAGTTAATAATAAGATAGAAATGCACAATATGCAACAAAACAAAAATTCAGACAAGCCCATCCGGTGGGCCATAAGCACCTGCATCTAGACTTTGTCGTGTCCAGCATGCAGTCACCAGCTGGCAAATAGAGACTGGACTGGTCTGTTGGTACACTGCACTGCAACAGTCTAAGGAAACACAAACTGACCTTAGTATCACAACATAATGAATAGCTAGCTAAATAATGCCAAATAAAACCTGTAACGCCTTTCTACTTTAAAAGTAGTGCACTCCACAGCTGTGCAAATTCAGAGGAAACAAGAAACCAGTCAAATAGATTATGACAAAAAATGCTTTAAGCTCCTTGCTTGATCTCGAGTCCACATGAAATGTAAACCACATTTTTCCCCAACTCTCTTTGCACAAACACGTTCATGGAGTTACAGAGCTATATTGACACAACTACAAAAAGGTGCTACTTATTTTACATTACTCAACTGTCACATTAAAACATCAATAGAATATAGCACTTATGATATAGGCCTATGCAGGAGGTAGACAAAATAACGGAAACCCTGAATCGAAAAAAAAAAAAAAAATTTTGAAGTAACTAAAAATCACAATTAAAAAGGAGTATTTTGAAGTAACTAAAAATCACAATTAAAAAGGAGTCTACACGTTTCATATTAATGAAAACATTTTAAAATCAACACTTTCATATGTGAATTTCTAAAGCAACAAAAACTGTATGTCATGAGCTTGATATTAATGGTAGGGCTGCCATTCAGAGACGCGGAAAACCGCTTTAACCAGAGGTGAAGGCGGCATTTGGCTGCAACAATGCATAACTTAATGGTGTAATGAGCACAAAACCTGGACGTCTGAGCAGTGGGGAAGAAAATAAAATATGGTCTGGAACAAAAATCAGAAATCAATTATAAAAATAAAAAAAGAAAGTAATATGGTCTGGAACACAGGATGAAGTCAAGCACCTTCCATGGCCTCTCCAATCACATCTAAACATCATTGAACCTTTATGGGAAGTTCTGGTGCATAGAGCACGGAGTAGATTCCCATTGCCTTCATCTCTCAAAGAACTGGAGGCTTTCCTTGTTGAAGAATGGTCCAATATCCCACTATTAACAGCTTAACTAGCATTCCAAAAAGGATTGAAGCTGTTCTGAAGGCAAAGGTTGGCTCAACTCCTTATTAGCTAATACATATTCATACATTGTTTGGTGTTTCTATTATTTTATCTACACCATATATATACGTATATATAATTTCTTCAATTTTCAGAATGCACAATTATAACTTGTAGCTATCCCATCATTTAAATTTCATTTGTCAATTCTAGAGGGAGTAGACAATTTGTTATGTTATATTATATTATATTATACAATTTTTGTTGATAGATCAACCTATGTGTTGATTTCCATCAATTCTGGGAAAAACGGATTCATCTATCAGGCGAGGGACCGTCCATTTATCTTCAAGACTCCCACCGTATAAGAGAAATTGGCCTTGCTCCCATTTTTTATGTAGCAGCTTTCCTTGGTTGACTTCACCTCCTGGATTTGATACTGCTCTCGCTTCTCACTCCCAATCCATCCAAGCACGGCTCTATGACCACCAGCTGAACATATCTTGGATGTCTGTAATCTTAAGTATGGTCTTATCCTCTTGATTAAATGTGTCCATGTGCTGGTCTTTTTGGCAAAGGTCCATGTTTCCAAAAGCAGTTCCTTTTGATCCTGTCTCATATTTGCATTAATATTGACGACAACCATCATGTATCAACTCATTTTTGTCGATCTCAAGTTCTTTCTTTAAAAAAAAACCCCCACACGGGTCCACCGCTCATCTGTACGAGGCAAGCTAATTCTCCGAGGGCAGCGAACTCCGCTTCCTTCAGGACGGAATTCGCCCACCCACACTCTGGAGACTCCCTTACGTGCTTCACCAGGGCCAGTCTGGTAGAGACGGGTTTCGAACTGCGTCCCTGACAGGCAACGCACACCGTATCGGAGCAGCCAAAATACGGTGCATTAGACCACTGCGCTATCCGATGCCCCCCCCAATCTCAAGGTTTGAACCAAAGAAAACTCAAGCCTTTAACGCAGAGGGACACTTAGCAGGCTGAATTTAGAACTAAGAAAAACAGGGGGAATCGGTTTTCCTTGAGTGTTGATGACAAATAATTCGCAGACGGATACAATTCCACTCTCCAAGGACGTTTTGTGCAGTTTGCAGGGCAATTCTGCTAAATGCCTGTGACAGAGTGAAGTGGAGGGTTAGGCTCTGAACTTGTAATTGGGGGTCACGGGTGAGTTGAGCATGAGTTGTCTGGCCCTAGACTGTGCCATTGAAGTTTTTCCACCAGGAAAAAAACCCCAACCGACTGAATGGAATCCATACTGTCCAGATGCTTAGCAAAGAACAGTCTGCTTTACTTTGTATGATAATTATCTTGGTATAGCATCTTTCAAGCAAAAACTAAGTTCACCAAGTCATCGCTCTTTCTTATTTCTTTCTCCTAACCACAGACTCATCCCATCAATCTTTCTCTCTCTCATCTCTCTTTCTCTCTCTCATCTCTCTGTTATTCTCTCTCTTTCTCTCAGGGAAGGGGACTAGGCCTAGCCTAATGCTTGAAAGCAAAATTACATTGCCGGAATCCAATTTCAAACCTGCACTTGCACCATTCCAAGACAACGGGGTAAAATGAAACCATAAAACGTGAGTGCGAAGACTACCAACACTCCGGTGGGGGTAATTCTATCCCTGCCCACCCCCACCCACCACCCTCGTGGGCCACCTTTATTCTAAAACAATAACATCAAAGGGAATTATTTCATACTGTGAAAGAATATCATTAAAGTGAAAGGCGCTCTTTAAATAGGACCTCAGTACAGTAAAGTGGTAGCCTAATACGTTTGTGAAAGAAATATGCGATGTCTGATCAGCACATCTCAAGTCTGAATGCTTAGCGTTACTGTAACTGCAAAATGATTTGCCTTAGTGCCAAAGCAGTTGATATATACAACACGAGTAGATAAAAAGGTCACATGGGGATTTAAAATGTTTGAGAACAGAGTGTGCAGCTAGGCCTCTTAGGATTTTGGGGGGTATCAAAGAGCACAAAGAGGACAAGAATTTTATATCGCATAAGCTTCCTGTGGGCCTAAAACCATGACCTGATCCACAGACTACAACAGAACGGCTCCTTGCATAATCAGAAATTGTCATAGGAAATACAAATAATGTTCCGTAGCTTTACATTTTGTGCCATGTACCGTTACCACTTACAAAGCAATCAAGCTGAATGATCATATCGCCAGCATCAAATAAAAAGTAGAGCTAGCATTGTGCCCATTACAAACACAGCTGCTACTATGAAACGACCACTGCTATGGCACATGCTGGTTAGAGCACATGAGTAGAGGATAGAAAAACAAGGGGTTTGCTCACACATTCTCCCTGTGTCATATGGCCTGTCTCTCAAATTCTGCCTGATCCCGGAAATCTTGGCCAGACAGGAATCTCCAGGACAAGAATTCTTGAGGAGGCACAGCCACAAGAAATAGTGAGCAGGAGTATTGCTATGCTGTATTACTGAATTGTCGGTCCCATATACCACAACAAGGCCACTTAGGTCCTAAGGTCAAGGATTTTTGGTAGCTCCACAATCAAGGTTCAAATCAAGGGGTGATCGTGCCTTCGCTGTGCTTGCTCCTAGACTCTGGAATAGCCTACCCTCTTGTATTAGATCCGCTGAATCAGTCTCAGCTTTTAAATCTAATCTTAAAACCCATTTGTACAGATTGGCTTTCCCCAATGTATGATTTTATTGTATTGATTGTTTATTTTTACTTTTTATTCTTGCATACTTAGTATTGTGTTCTGTGTTCTATTTTGTTATGTGTTTTACTTTTTATATTTGCATACTTAGTATCCATGGTCATGTTTTGCTTTTATTGTCTTTTATTGCCCTTTGTCAAGCACCTTGTGCTCGTAGCTGGAAAGGTGCTCTATAAATAAACTCATTATTATTATTATTATTATTATTATTATTAGGAGAAATGTATATAGGCATGAATTCCTGTGCAGATCAAGTTAAAAGTAAATGACTCATATCTTCTCAGCAGCATCGCTTGAAAAGCAAACAACAAGTCCCAGAAAAGTCCCTCTTTGAAAGAGAGGCCTAAGATTTGTTGCCTAATCGCTGCAGATGCACTGAGAGATTCACCACTTTTGGGGGGGATCACATCACTACAATTTGCACTATGTGGGTATGCACTGTGACACACGTCACAGATAATCACTTGAGACACGCACCTTGTCCTCAATCATGAAGGGGACTTCTACTTCAGGACTGGCAGACAATAAAAGCCACACAGGTTCCCAGAGACCTTTGCCTGCGGCCATGTTTGACATGCCATCATGAGGCACCAAGAGAATAATCTGCTATCAATCAACCTTACCCTTACATTGACAAGTGTTTCTTGTGGCTCGAGGGAACCTGGTATTCTTTTTCACAGCTCCACAATGCGTAGGACAGGTATTAAGCAATAAATTGTTCAAAGGAAAAAAAATTCCCAAAGACCCAACCACCACCACCTTTTAAATGTACCAGTCTGTAACTGGCACCTACCCCCCCCCCCCCCACATCTGTGCATCTCTCAACTCTTATCTTCAGTATAACTTCATTTTATGGCCCGTTAGGTTATGTGACACTGTTGTGTTGCATTGTTGCTTAATTGCTTGTATTTTGTTTCACTGTTCTATCAATCATGTTGGGTACTCTCCCCAAGACTGTCTAATATTTCAGTAAAAAAAAAAAACTGAAGCTGAATTTGCTTGTTTAACCTTGTCACAAAAGACGATCCCAATTCATCTAATTTTCAAAATTAAAATTAATAATACATTCAAGCTATGTTTGGGGTGGTGCTCAGCAACAGAGGAACAATAGAGTTTCAGAAAAAAAGACTGGCCCTGTGCTTGCGTAAAATGATATGAGGGGAATCGGTCTGGCAAAAATGTTGCTGTGAACTCGCATAATTTTAAGCAAGGGCAGCATTTTTAAATTCTAACACATCACAAGCTCGTCACTGAAATGACCGAAAGATACTGCATACATTTTTTTTTTTTAAGCAATGATTATTAAATGCATTACTCAAACGTAGGGACGTGAATCCCCCCTTACATGTGCACGTTTCTGGATTAAAGTGTGCACGTCTGTCTGCGTGTCCAGCCGTCTCTTTGTGGATGCATTTCTCCCCTCAACATGCCTGTTTACAGCTCACTCAGACAACTACAGCTGGAGCTCCTCCAACAAAGCGGGGCTGTCCCTGGGACTGTTTACAAAACTTCAACTCATTAATAACTCTGTCTCTCTCCACTGTCGCTGGAAAAGCAGGTTTGATTGACAAGTTTATAGTCAAATTACAGCTGCATCACAATTACGAAGTGTGCGCAAGAGTTTCGGTTTCCCAGGTTTTAACGTGATCACTGAGTGGGGCCTAGAACCTACAACATGATTTGGAGCAGGCTGCGGACGCACCGCGTGACCACTGAACCTGGGAAGTCACAGCATGCGTCATCGCCTCAGGGCTAATATAATAATATAATATACGCCATTTAGCAGATACTTTTATCCAAAGCGACTTACAGTAGTGAATGGATACATTTTTCAGTATATGTGGCCCCAGTGGGGATTGAACCCACAACCTAAGCGTTGCCAACGCTGTGCTCTACCAACTGAGCCACAGAGAACCACACCAGGGCTCCTCGATGTGTTTTTGTCACGGTGGTTTAGCCTCTCGTTGCCATTGTGTTCTCCCTCCACGACTCTCTTGCTGCTTCTTTGTTGTTGCCGTGCCAAAGGTGCTCGCCAGAAACGGCCGCTGAAGCATTGCGTCGCTCAATGGGACATGAGTTCAGTCTGCCGAAAATGTGGTTCTGTGTGGCTCAGTTGCTAGAGCACGGCGTTGGCAACGCTTAGGTTGTGGGTTCAATCCCCACTGGGACCACATGTATGTATGCATTCACTACTGTAAGTCGCTTTGGATAAAAGCGTCTGCTAAATAGCGTATATATTATATATTATGTTCCGACTTGCCAGAAATTGAATTGTAGGTTACGGGCTAGATGCCCTGCACCAGCGGACTGTCGCTCATAAGCACCTGACACAGTATAAACTACCGTCATGACCTCGGGTACAATTTCAACATGCGGTCTGAACAATAATCGCATCGCAGAGACGGCTATAATGAGGGCCAAATTCGGTCTAAACCTGTGTTTTGGGCATGCGCCACACCAGGATTGTGTAGGAATAATGGAGGGCAGGTAGGGGGTAAAGCCTGTCTATTTTCTGGCAGGCTGGTCGAGCTCCAAATGACCAAGTTTCTGCACTGTAAGCATTTTTTTTACGATTCTCAAAGCACAAAACCACAGTTCCCTTGTCAATCTAATCAAACAGGAATTTTAATTCTATTAATAAACCCAGGCCGTTGAAAGGATTTTTTTTCGCCAATATGTCACAAAAATCTGGAACGATTCTTTAAACATGATGGCGGACATAACATAATGAAGAACTGTGCTAAAGGCCATAAAGGCCATGAGCCAGACAAAAAGAAAAACGAGCCCTGGTCCACATAACGTTCCCATCTTTACTTCATACGTGCTTCGAAACCTAACACCCCCGTTACCAAGTACACAGATAAAAACAAATAAATTAAGAGTATTGTTCTCTGAATGCTGATATTTCAAATGCAAGAAAACGCTGTTGTGTCCTGTTAGGCCGCTGTTACACCACAGGACGGGATTAAAAGGCAAACCTGAAGGTTGTCGCCTCAAATCCCAGGTGGCACACTGGTGTTGTACCCTTAAGCATGGTAATTTCCCCAGTAAAACACCTTCATTACACCTAAACAGGTGGCCGGATGGATATGACATAGGCTAGCACCTTGCACTCCAAGCACGTCCAACAAATAATATACTCGTGTAATGGAAAAAATTGGCCATAAACTTGCATTTTATTGTCCCAACTCCACTTTTTACAAAAATTGGTGTGCTGCCAGAGAAAGAGAGACTTTCTGACCTTGGACATACATTCCCAGTATAAGCCAGCTGTGCAAGAGACAGTGAAACTTAATACACCAGCAATGTTCTCCTGCTGCTGCATTACTGGAGAGGGGTGAGATTATGACTCATCAACAATAGACCGCAATACAGAGGAGAACAAAACAAAAACACAATAGAGAAAAGTGACTGACACTGGATTGCCTCACAGGCACATAAAGAGTAGGGGTTGTGGAAAATACCCTACCAGGTGAGGTTCCTTCAGAGGCCTGGCAACATGTTTAAAAAAACCCATAACATTTACAACTTTACAAAAACACAGCCGATGAGACCTTTCAGGAATCGCAGGGATAAGCATAACGATTCTTAAAATTCCTGAAAAAAAGATCGCTCCTGCAAAATTGATGGGCACAGCTAACAAAAGGACGTCACCTTGGTGTCCTGGCGCCACGCCGAAGCTCTTTCCAGAATCGCATTTTTCCGCGTCCGAGGGGAGCACAAACGAAAAACTGCCCCCCCTTGACCCGCTTCCCAGACTCACAGACCCCACAGCCCAGGGTGACTCCTGACAATCAAACAAACGGGCGACGAGGACAGAAAAGAAACGCCACACTGCTCCGCCGACTGGGATTTGTTACACATTTAAATACCTCCGCTTGAAAACTGAGACAGCGGAAAAAGGAGGAACTGAGGAGGAAAAAAGGGCTCTGCAACATTCGCTGATTTCAATGAAAGTGTGGCTGCTTTCCAGCATAACTATTTATAATGTTTTTGACTTTAGATGTCAATCTTACTTAATCTGACTGCATTTTACATGTCATATAGAATCAATTTATACAGCTGGATATTTTAATGAAGAAAGCCAGGCTAAGTACCTTGCTTGAGGCTACAAGTTCAGCAGTGCCCCACCAGGAAAACAAACAACTCTGTCACACGGCCTCTTCAAGAAAGGGACTTACTGATTCCAAACAAAAACACAGCAAAGTTCGAGCACTCCAGTTAGACAAAGTACTTCCCGGCGATAATGGTAGAAAGACCCACGCGTAAAATTTGGTCCGTGACAGAATGCCGAGCCGCTGTCTCGCCCCGTGTCCTGGTGATCCGGTGGCACAAGCAGTGCAGTGTAACCCAATGGTTAGTTAACTGGACCAGATGGTTACAGGTTCAAATTGAGGATGGGGATACTGCCGTTGTACCCTTGTTCACTGGTCTGAACATAAACGGGTTCGGTAAATATTCGTGTTAACGGATGGCGTGTAAAAAGTGAGCGATGCAAGTTGCCCTGGATAAGGGTGTCTGCAAAGGAGATTAATAATGTCGTATTAGACGTGTGGGCTTTCAAAAGGGGTTTTCATCGTGTAAGTGACACGGGTCAACCTGGACCTCAGAAGAGTCAAGAACAGAGTGACACAGGCAAAGATCTTTCAGCCTTTCCCCTCCAGCGTTCACCAGGAACAGCTGTGAACAACAAAGTGAAAGCGTTGGCGGATACGCAGGACAGCCTTTGATCCCTCTCAGATAATACACTGCAAATAATTAAACATCTAACAAAAAGTTCGGATATTTGTGTTTGGTAGATTATTTCTCTGTTGTAACAATGCTTCTTGGCAATAAATTGTATACCGTTGGAAAGCCTGTTTATTTCCCTTTTAAATGGTGCCCCATTTGTAAGGAACATGCATTTGTGGGATGAGCAGCACAGCTGAGTATGTGGGTTGCGCCCATGAAAAATTTGCCAAATCTTCTCTGCCAATGCCAAACAGCTTATTCTGCTGTTGCTATTGACTCTTGTTTGGTGTTGTTTGGTGGATTGGATGATTGAAGTCTATCAGTAACAAGGAAGAAACAAGACATATTGGCAATTTTACAATTTATTCATTTAACAAACAGTCAGGAGCCTCAGTAGCGTGTGGAAGAACCATACACAGCCACAACAGCCTGGCACCTCCTCCTCATGCTGGTCACCAGCGTGGTCACACACTGCTGTGGGATGGCATTCCACTCCTCAACCAGGATTTGTCGCATGTCAGCCAACGTGGTTGTGTTGGTCACTCTAGCACGAACAGCACGCCCAAGCTGATCCCACAAGTGTTCAATTGGGTTGAGGTCAGGACTGTTGGCAGGCCATTCCATTCTCTCTACTCCCAAATTCTGGAGGTAGTCTCTGATAAACCCCGCTCTGTGGGGGCGAGCGTTGTCATCTTGGAGGATGGAGTTCGGTCCCAGACTGTGGAGATATGGGATTGCCACTGGTTGCAGAATCTCATCTCGATATCTCTCTGCATTGAGATTGCCTCCAATGATGATAAGCCTCGTTTTTCCAGTGATGGAGATGCCGCCCCACACCATCACACTGCCTCCAACAAAAGGTGTTACTCTATCGGTGCAGCAATCAGCATAGCGTTCTCCCCGTCTTCTCCACACTTTGACCCTACGATCCAACTTCCATAGGTAGAATCTGGACTCATCGCTGAACATAACGTTCCTCCACATGTTCAGGTTCCAGTGCAGGTGTTGCCGACACCAGCGCAAACGGGCCTGATGGTGAAGGGCAGTCATGGCAGGCCTCCTGGCAGCCCTATGAGCCCGGAGATTGGCTGCGTGCAGTCTGTTCCGGATTGTCTGGGCCGAGAGCCGTGTGCCATATCGTCCTGCAAACCTTGACTGCAAATCTGTAGAAGACAGCCTACGGTTCCTAAGTGCTGAAAGGGTGAGGAACCGGTCTTCTTGGGGTGTCGTCTTCTTGGGACGCCCACTTCGCGGTCTGTCTCTGACATCCCCCGTTTCATGGAACTTGGCCTTCAGTTTGGAGATGGTACTAGGGCTCACTCCAAATAATGCCACAACTTACTTTTATGGAACACCAGCTTGAAGTTGCCCTATCGCACGGGCCTTATCGAGATCAGACAAACGTGGCATGCCGATTCTTGGAGCAGACACCAATTGACCACTGTAGCAGGGCCCATGCTCACAGGTGCTGCCAATCAGGTGCCAATCAGCACCTGGGGGTACCGGAAGCTCAAAACAAGAGTCAATAGCAACAGCAGAATAAGCTGTTTGGCATTGGCAGAGAAGATTTGGCAAATTTTTCATGGGCGCAACCCACATACTCAGCTGTGCTGCTCATCCCACAAATGCATGTTCCTTACAAATGGGGCACCATTTAAAAGGGAAATAAACAGGCTTTCCAATGGTATACAATTTATTGCCACGAAGCATTGTTACAACAGAGAAATAATCTACCAAACAGAAATTTCCAAACTTTTTGTTCGATGTTTATATGGGAAACTTCACTTTGTTTGCCCAATTCAGTAATATGCAGCGGGCCGCCACTTCCACCACTACAGTGCCCCTTTGTTCCCCGTTTGAGTATTCTGTTAAATGCATATTGGTTCAATGCATGCTTTGCTTAATTGCTCGGAACTGCAGCGTTCTGAGGTCGTTTATGGCACGCATTTTCCCGTTGCAGTAATTGTCTTAAATACAGCCTAATGTGCAAGAAATCTGAATTGAAACAGAAAGCATGTCCTCATTACTTATTCAGACCTTTGTTTGCACGTTTTGCAGATTAGAGTCACGAAGGTAACGTTTCCTATTGAGGAAACAGCCACTTCAAGAGACAAGTGTGTATTTTGCTGCTACAGGAGACTTTTCTTCCTTTCTCTGCTATCTGGCTTCAGTTAATTTCTGTCAGCTGCAGTTGTTCTTCCACACCAGACTGAGATCACTCAGGACTGTGGCTGCTTAAGAGAGCTCACAAGCCCACTCTGAGACTGCAACTATCATGGGCACTGACTAGCACAAAGACTGTCTGGAGTTGGGTCTGACACACAGACTGGTAACGAGACTGACACAGACTGGCAGTGGGACTAATATCTGTCACATAGGCAGGCACTGGGACTATGCCTGGCATATAGACTGACACTGGGATGAAGTCTGGCACAGACTGGCACTGGGACAGTCTGGCACAGAGACTGGTACTGGGATTGGCACTGGACCTGAAGCTGGGACTTTTTTCATTTTACAGGCTTGAATTTAAGAGAATTTGAATCTGCAATAAAGATTATTACCTGTGCAATGACTGCGTGACCACATGGAGCAGTACACATCACAATCAAGTATCCAGCCCATACTCAGAAGGCAGAGTTCAAATATTCAAAACATTTTACATAGATTCAACGAGTTCAAAAGGGAAAATGTGATACCAAAAAAGGATTTGCCTAGCTAACTCTCCATTTTAGAGCCAATTTGCATCTGTGGAAGAGTCAGGGATACATCAATTTAGCCAGTAATGATGTGTGCGATAAAATTCAGCCATGCAAATAGATATTTCTAGGGAAGACAGACAGTTGAGCCCATTAAATATCCCCTCCTTTAACATTCCAGGCCTATTCATGTCAAGCCACGCCCCCACACAGAAACCAACTTAGCACATGTTAAACTGCTTATTAATGATTTAGTGTTTGAATTGCACAATTTCATCATATCATTTCCTAGTCTGTTTAGGCAGTTTTATGGTCAAGTTAATCAAACTCCCATGTCTCCCCATGTAAGAATTTGTTAACCTTTTATGCATGCTTTTGATATCTCAACTTCAAAAGACTGACAAAAGTTTGTGCTGAATCAAAGCACAATTTTTGAAAGTACAAAAAAAAAATAAAAATGCCTTAAAGGGAGCCTGTGTATGCACAAAGTAACATTTCAATGAATCTCATCCGACAGGAGAAACGCTTGTGGCAGCTTTCATGAACCCTTGAATGGGCTTTGAGGGTCCGGAAAATCCCCTGCAACAGATCTCTGCCGCATCCAGCTGCATCTGACGTGCCGTTTCCCCAACCATGGAACAGCACCGCAGCTCACACAGTCGCCACCCCATCTGTGCAGCCAGCAGTGCTCGGAGGCACTGTGCTGAACCAAGCTGAGCAGACTCGCACCTGGAGGAGTCAGTCCACTGTCAGGTGAGTGTCTGCGTATGTGCAAGCGCCGGGGTCAGAGTTCATGTCCATGAGCTCATCGCTTCGGTGTGGCCACCTACCTCCGCCAGCTGGCTCGTCGGAACACTGCTCTCTTTGTTCTGCCGGAAGCCGATTGGCTTGTGAGACAATCCCAGAATCTCGACGCACACTGGACTGCCTGTCAGGCCGGCTCTGTCTTTCCTACACTGGTCCCGACAGCTTCTTTTCTTCTTTATGCATGACAGATGTCTTGTTTGGGTTTGGGGTTTTCCCCCCTTCCCTTTTCTACTTGTAATACATAATATGTTCTAGCACACAGAGTCTATTAGCTCAACACTGAGTCGTGCTAAGCAAAGGAGTGGAATTCAGGACAGGTTCAGAAAGGTTTTTCTGAAATATCTGATATATTTAGTTACAATATTGACAGAACCAAATGATTTCTTGTGTAAACGCAAAAGCTGCAAAGGAATCCAGATGTTTTGTTTATGGAAGTAACAAAAGCAAAAACTAATTTAAACAAGCTGTTAAATAAAAACCTAAAAACTGCATTATTACAACTAAAAAGTCAAAACTATGAATTTGGTGATAAAACAGGAAAATGGCTAGAGAGAAAAGACATCCAGACTGATACCAGAAATAACTTCAATAGGTCAAACAATATCAACAAAACCTGATGACATTAACAAAATATTTAAAGAATTTTACTCAAGCTTGTACAAAAGTGAAATCAACCCAAATAAAGGTGATGTTTTCTACAGCAAAGTTAACCTGCCGAAAATATCAGAAGAAAGAAAGAATATCTTTATATGCAGATATCACCATTTATGAAGTTATTAAGGCAATTCATTCAATTGCTAGTAACAAATCATCTGGGGAAGGTGACAAAAATTTATATTAAACATTTGTGGACATTTTGGCAGATAAACTGAACAAACTATATATAGCGGCAAAAAAATAAATACTCTTCCCAATTCTATAAAAACATCAATCATAACTTTATTACTAAAACCAAACAAAGATTCCCTCGATTGTAGAAGCTACAGACCCATACAACTACTAAAAGTAGACAATATCATTCTTGGTACAATTATAGCAGATAGATTAGACACTATTCTACTGAAAATAATAGACAAAGATCAAATAGGTTTTGTCAAAAATATACTAGTGAGTGATAACATGAGAAAACTCCTGCATACCATTCAGTATGCTAACAAATCTGTTATACCCTCTATAGGTGTTTTCCCTAGATGCAGTCATAAAGAAAGTATAGGATCATTCCCATTTAAATGGTCTCTCGATGGCCTGAAATACCTTGGTGTTATACTATAAACTAATGTGGAGGAAATTGCTCCTTTTAATATGCATACAATTCTGAGAAACATAACAGAGGACCTAGATAGATGGAATCCACCTCTTTCCCTTTGGGGAAAGATAAATACTATTAAAATGAATATCCTTCCACGTTTTAACATACGTACTTAGTGCAATCCCTCATCCATTCCAAAAAGACTGGTTTAAAAAAATAAAGACCTTTTTATTAACTTCCTTTGGAATGGGAAACCAGCATGAATAGGTCTCACTAAATTATTTATTGATAGATAAATAGGATATTTGGGGCTGCCAGATATCTACAAGTATTATACATTTTTAAATACAATATATCCATTAAAATGGGCCTACAACCTAGAGACTGATGTCACAGCCTTGAAAATCATAGAACAAGATTTCCTAAAAACAAATAAAAAGAATCCCTCACTGAAAGCACTATGGGTCAATCCCAAATATTGGAAAAACATTAAGTGCACTGTACTACAATTTCCATGTCAGATAGCTCATTACGGTCTTAGATTTTAATGGTAATATATCACCCAATTCCTCCCTATGGCACAGTGGCAGTATTTTGGTTAACAGCAAACCCTTAAGAAACAGGCAAGGAAGGGCATTAATGAACTGTCACATCTTTTTGAAGGTGACAACATTATGTCAATCCAAGAACTGTCAAACAATTGTAGAAAAATGATTTCTTTGAATACCTACACATTAGATCACAGCTTGGGGGAACATATCCCACCTCCAAAATGTACAACAGTAGAAAAACATCTTTCTGACATGCATGCAATTCAATATAAACAATATGGGAAAGAGATCTACAGGAAAACATAGCACCCCAGAATTGGGAGAATATTTGGAAGGGGTTGCTCAAAATATCAAACTCAGAGAGAAATAAATGAATAAATTACAAGTTTATTCATAGAATATATTTTACACAAGGAAGCTTAAATAAATAAAGGCAAGTGATACTGATATCTGCTGGCACTGTAAAAAAGATAAAGCCCAATTTATACATATTGTATGGAAATGCCCTAAACAAAGTATTGGACTATGGTTGTGCACACCTTATCTCAAATCCTAAATGAAAATGTACCCTTGGATCCTAAAATATGTATTCTGAAATACTTTGAAGACAGACAATGGTGTAACTGGAAAAATAAAATCTACTGGTTGTATGAACACTAAATGTTTGTTAGCAACTAACTGGAAAAATATTGCCAACATTAAGTTGGAAGCATGGCTCCATTCATACCTACAGATGTTAATGTTGGATAAAATGTCTGATAATATAAGACATCTCTATACAGGGGATCTAGAGATATGAACATGCATAAGCAATATGATTTCAAACATGGACATTTTCCCAACCTAAACATAAAGCAAATACAGCCACACTCCCAGACAAAAAACTACAGACTACAAACTGCCCATCCTACTACTATCCCAGGATGTACCATGAAATGTTTTCACTACTGGAATTGCTTAATGTGGATATTTATTTAATGTATCTGACCTGCCTGTGTACTTCCCTATATTTTGTACAGAAACAAATATGATTGTAATGCTGCACCTGACCTGCAGAAAGCAAAAGACTTAATAAAATATATGTCCAAAAAAAAAAAAATTTTTATATTTTTTTTATTTATTTTAAACCGGCTGCTGGGTAGCTCATCCTGTTTATGCACTGTTCTAGTGTGTGGATGAGCTCCACAGTCTGGAATTGAATGTAGACAGTGCTAGTGCCGACTGTAGCCAGTGGCCCCCGCAGGGCGATGCACAATTAGCAGACTACGTCAATAGCTGATTATGGCTGGGAGCAGCTATGTCAGGTGAGACATAGTTGGCTTCATCCTACTGGGGTAGGGTGGGCTTAGATTGCCTTGGGTTACATGAACGTTACCAACTTTCACTGTGAGAGGTGTGCCTCACCCCCTATTGCCGCTGACTTGTAGTGCAGAACAGTCACTGGCTCTCAGGCAAAGGGCATCAGAAAAGTGCACCTGCTTCAGCTGCAGTGCTACCTGCATGAGTATAGCTGGCGCAGGGGTGACGTGAGAACATGGCAGAACTGGTGATTCCAAAATGAGAGAAAAATAAGGAAATAAATTAGTAAAACCTACATTGCCTTCAACACCAAACACTGATGAGGGTTATTTTAACCATGTATAGAATTACAACCAGTCTGTGTTGAGCTAATAGCCTCATATTGCACTACAGGTGAACCAACTTCTAACTAAAACTTTAAAAAATAAACAAAACAAAAAAACTCTCAATCCACCTGCCTGAGAATATGCTGAAATGTAACCAATGGGAAAGCAAGGCATTTGTGTTTTTGGGGTGAAAGTAAGTAATGTTCAGGCATCACCTTAATTCACAGACTACACAAAGACTATGTATGTGTGATTGTGGGAAACTTAAAACATAGTGCACTTTTCCCCTGAGGCGGCAGCTTAGAAAAATCCATTATCTCCCATTTCCTTTAGCTCACACGCTTCGGTCTGCCACACATGCTCCTACCTGTCTTTGCATCTCTACACTCTTTGTTCAATATAAATGTAAAGCAGTTCAAAAAGAAGGGCACAGTCTCTCACTTAAATTTCACTGACACTACACGCATAGCCTATATGCCTGAAAAAATTAGTAACTGACTAAAAACGTTAAATACAATTATTCTAAAGGTATACAGAAATGAATTGTCACAATAATTACAAACAACAATATGGCTGGGAATAAATGCCTTTTTTTAAACTCCATAGCACCTCACCTTATCTGGGTGAGGAGACAGTGGAGAGTGTGAGCTGAAGCAAACTAAATGTTGGGCTGAAGCAAACAAACTGACAGTTTGAACATATGTGTCAATATATATTATATAACAACTAACACAGATGACGAAGGCATATTTTAACGATTGTGTTGTACCCAATAGGGAAGGGCATAGGGAAGGGCAAGGTTCATTGACACTGAACAGCAGTATTGAAGCCTTTTGATGAATAAAAAGTAAATGATTCAGATGCTAAATCATCATTTGGCAGAGATACACCCTGAGCAGAGAAGAGTTACCCTTGTTTCTCCTAGTAACCCAAGTCTCATCTCCTGGCTGTGTGGAACAATACTCTGGTTTAGATATAGGAACAGGTCACAGTGCCTTTTAAGACATGTACATTCTTGGACTGTGCCGGAGAGTGGTAGAAATCACTTGTTCATGGATTGATTGTTCAGGGTTCTGCCATGACCCCGTTTTGGTGTCTGTCACACTCACTCTCACACTTTTATCTTTCATTGCTTTATGAAGATACATGGAAGGGTTTCAATGACTACATTTATTGTTGAGCTGGTTGAATTCCTACAACACTAAGCTACTTTGAGGATGAAATTACAGGGGGAAATAGAGAGGCATTACTTTTCATAAGAGAGGCATAAATATTTTGCCTGCGTGGACACACTTGAATATACTACTGGTAGCAAATACAAGTAACCAAAGTGTTTTGGAAGTGGAAAGGCTTACACATCTTTTTTGTTAGAAATATTGTGTTCGAGAAATATCACCACACTGATATTGCTAGACAAGATAAGTGATTTTAAGCTAGCAGGTTTAAAGAAAGATGGACATATTTCACGAGCTTTAAAATATGAACTATTAACTTTTAATAGACAGCTCTACCCAGTACCCACCTATGGCCATCAATAACTTATAACTCACATTGAGCTGTGCTTTCTAACACATCAGTTGAACACAAAAAAATTCAAATAAGAACTGGACCTAAATGTAGATTCTAATTACAAATCTAGAGTTTTTTTCTTTTCTTACATTGCATACCAAAGTAAATTTTATATTTTATACAATATCCGATTTGAAGATAATCTTGCCAGGCATACATTCTTATTGAAAGGGTTGGAGTGGAAAATCTAATAAGTGTGCAGCATGAGGCTAATGTGTAGCATGAAGCTAATGCACCAAGTGGCTTCTTCCTGTATATGATGGGCTCTGTGCGGATGTCACAACACCACCAGATAAAGCCATAGATATATAGGCCTATATACTGTCACTGTGCATTTCTGGCTTTTCCTTATGACACAGTTCAGGCTCGAACAGAGCAAGTATGCTGCCAGTAACCTATTATTAAACCATCAATGATATTTTAATGAACTAAACATCTGATCACTTACTGCTGTCCTGTCCTTTCCCGTTGTACTTTTAAATCATCAAAGACTTACTATAGCATATAGGCAAAACAATATCACTTCACAATGAGACACAAGTTAAAGCTTGAAAAGACAGGTCTTTGACCTTATATCATGCTGAAGTAATTAAAATGAGTGGTGGAATTACACAAGTCTCTGCGCCCTTGCATGACTGGAGACTATCTGGCCCTGGTGTACAGTTACCATATGTACAAGAGCTCCTGCTGACATGGCAATGCCGCAGCAATGGCTAAATGTACTAAAAGCACTTGATCAGCTTTAAGCCCCACCTCATCTCATGTGCACTAGATATGCATATGCAATGGAATATTGGATAGTGTGAACAAATCATTCCGTTTACTAGCAGTATTACCAGAAGAGTCAGCTAGCATGTCACCTGAACAGTGCAAATTTGTCTTTACACTTTAAATCTCTATTATGTGCTGGGTGGGTATCTTATACTCTACCACTGAATGTAGTAAAGTAAAGGACACTGTTTAAACTCGTTTCTTTAAACTGATAAAGAAATCTCAATTTGGATCACGACTTGTAAATTATTTCCAAATTGTGATTCAAGTTCATATAAAAAGAGACAATGAAAGAGAGACAAAAAGAGACATCCTGAGAAAGGAGACTGTAGAAACATGTTTTTCTCCAACAAGACGCTTCTGATCCACTGCTCTATAATGCAATTCTATTGAAAACCTTCCGCAATTCTGAACCTAAACATTCTGTCATTGCTTTAACCTTTGTCTCAAATTCCTCTAAACATGTACCCTTTTTTTCTTTTTTTTTTATCGCAAACTTGACCCTTGACTACACCTGCTCAAGATATCCTTGTCATTAGTGCAGGCACTGCACATATCTGAATGATGTGCATTAGGGGTATCTTGAAAGTTAAGCAAGTACTGGATCCAACAGTGTAACGACTAAACCTTGTGGGGGGAGCTAAATCATACTTGGAACGTCAGTGGCCCCACGACTACAGTATATCTTCTAAAGAATGCACACAAATTAGTACCACACCGAAGCCATGGTTTTAAACAATATCAACATTATTTGTACACTCCAATCAGGGACAAAAACAAGATATCTTTAAGGCAGGGTGGGGTTATATTTTGTAACTCTGTATATACCTATACCTGCTGGGGCAGAAGCCATTCAAATCCAGAATTCACATTATAACCAGTTCTTCCATAAATGAACATTTGTAGGCACTTGAGGTCTACTAGATTTCATACCAAATGACCAATATTTACAACAATCGCTCATAAAGAAACAATACCTTAGTAAATTAACGGTGAGAACTCTTGCTGAAATATGTCTTAATCAAATTATCTGTTTCTTTTTGAAGGGGAAGCAGAGCTTCTGATAGTGTGAGGTTTGTTTTGATATATTAAGGATAAAAATAAAGAATCATTTACAGGCCGTCAGAATAACGTTACTGTTTGCCCACCTATTTTTACCACAAACACCTCTTTGGTGCTTCTCAAACCCAGCCCAAATGTAGACTGTTTCCCTTTCCCTCTCCCTTCCTTCCTTTTGTACTGTCAGAGGAATCGATGTTCCCTCGTGGCTCCCGTTCTCCGTCCAAAGACAAATACACATTTCACAAGACAGCTGCATAACAGTCCAGGGTCAACGCATCCACCCGTCACCATAATTCATTGCAGAAAAATCACAGATAGTCGAAAGACCCCTCATATAAGCCATCTTTACTGACAAGGGGAAGACCTACCCTGTGCAACACTTTCATACCTTTATGATAACGGTTTCTTGCGTAATCAACGCTAATTACGTTACACAAAGTTGTCAAATCTAAACACGTCTCTGTTGCAATGAACTCGCACTGTAAATGCCATGCTCCATCGCGAGATCAATTATTTATTCATGGCGTGGTTAACGGATTGCAGTTCCAGTGATGTAACCATTCATGGACAAATCCAAAAGTACACTGTAACAGGTACCAATTGCTAATAGCCATCATGCTGCTAGCGCTCTGGATGTCTGTAGTCACTGCGTCTATTTTTACAGTCTGTTGCATCGGAATTTTGGCCGCGAGCCAGCAGTTTGTTCTTTTCGCTGATGACTTAGTGTTAGAAAAGATTTGATGGGATGGTCAGTTTTCTGAATAAGCAGTGACGGTCGTCTTTGCAGCTCCATGAGAGCAATGCGACACAAGATGCACTTGGATTGACCATACACTTAAACAGTAAAGATTTCAGACAATCATTCGGAGTTTTGAGAAAACAAATATTTTTTGAAAAACTGGTTCTAAATATCAATCTACGTCTATCTATCGACTGAACTTGTTCGTTTGTTTATTTATTTGGAACCTGGCTAATGTTCGTTGCACTGCAGACATCTTGAAATCGATGTAAAGTTTCTAAACCAGTATAGCATGCGAAATTCTCCGCTCTGCACAACAAACGCACTGCATCTGTGCAGCGGGGAGCACCGTCGGAGCCTAGAGTTAGCATTTTAATGACCGGTTTTTAGCTTGGCCACCGAAATAAACAAGCACATCACAGTAACCAGATGTCAAACTTCCTTGCGCTTCCTTCGGCGTTGACATTCCTCCGTCTCGCTCCAGACAAACCGACAACGCTCGAGTTGGTCAAGTAACGTTAATCCTAACGGCACTCAGAAATTAAATGAAAGAAGTTCTCAATTTCCAAGGACGCACGCCCTATTCACCTACCCAGCCAAACAGCGAGCTAAGCTTTATGCCTCCAAGTATTAACTTGACGTTAACTAGCTAATGTAGACAAGTTAAAACACCATGTCACTCTCTATTCAGACAGCTAAGTTAACGAACTAACGCTAATCAACTAGCTACTGCAATAGCTAGTTAGCGAATATAAGCGAAAAATATATATAATAAAATATCCTTTACCTGTTATCTCCTTTTGTGTTTGAAGGCGGTGGGTGCAGGACAGTTTGGTTTTCTTCCATTTCCACAACACATTTTGTATGCAGTTCCAATTCTGCAGTAACAGTTCAGAGAAAAGAGTTAGCTAACAAAGTTTTAAAAATCTCAGGGGGGACAAGTTATTGCTAGCAAGCTCTGATCAGGCAAACAAGCAAGATAGCTGGCTAGCTTGCGAAGTTATCCACCTAGGTAACGTTATCTTGCCAGCAACAGCCTTAAACTTCACTTACCTCTCCGATTCATCGGCCGAACTCTAACTGCAACTTTTACCTTACTATCCGACATTTTCATCCACTTTCTCCCTACAAGACTATGCGGATAACGTTAGCTAGCTTGCAAGCTAGCTAGCGGTATGGGATTTTCTTTTCAGCAAAATGATAACGTCTTAAAAGTCCCCCCGGAAAGAGCGCTCCAGATTCCGGCTATTTAACGGGTGTGAGGTCCTTATAGAAAATCCAACGTCCATCTCCGGCGACGATGAAAATCAAAACAAAACATAATTCCGTTGTGTACTGTATCCAGTTAGCGCCAGTTAGCTACCTAGCTAACTACATCCACTGCTGCGCTCTAGTTTCCGACAGCATCCCAACCGCCATCTTCCAGCAGTTTGCACTCCTAGCCAGGGAACCTCCGGTCGATGGAAAAGAAAAAATGGATTTCTGGAAAACACGAACCGAACTTTGGAAAAACCAAGTGATCGAAAACACCCAGATAAAATCAGACGTCAAGGAAAGGCATACAATGTAGCCGGTGAAGTTGCGATGGGATTGACGTACTGCTAATAATGTATGCTGCACCTGTGGTGTGCTGTGGGAAAATTGTTTAAGAATAGCCTTTCGACTATACTATGTGTCGAGGCTATTGTAATGGGCTGAGCACATAGTATCTACTGAATATACATGCTGCACAGTAAGCTTAACTCGCGTGTGTGTGTTGGGGGTGGGATTCAAGACGTGCCTTACATATATGGTTTGTAGCAAATCTATATCTTTATCATTTCCACTGCCACCACACCCAACCAGGGCAGATGGAATATTATTGTAAGGCCGAACATAACGCACTATTAGAATTTCTGTGGCCGTTTTTTTGTCTCAAACATTAACATCATTTATAAAACATATACACATAATTCTCTTTAGATTATATGTTTTGGTATTTTCATGTTATGCACACAGACAGCCTCATAGCATGCCAAATCATTATTTTCGAAAGCCTAGAAATGTTATTATATCTCAAATAAATTGACTAGAAATATCCTCCTAAATGAATTGAAATGTATATCATATAGGTCTAATACTCTATTGTAGTATGGCAATTACTTTATAATTGCACAGAAATGTATGTAATGTTTAATGTCTTAATTATTAAAATGTAACTAATATAATTATGGCCACCTGCATGTTGTTGAAGTGGAAGAGACTCGTGATTACTGAATTTCATTTCAGGGGAATGCTTTGATAATTCTCCTGCTTTTTATTGCGTGTCATTTACAGGTATAGTCAGTAATTCATTTGATGATATTTTCTATTTTATGAGCAGATGCCCTTATCCAGGGTAACTGAACAAGTTTCCATGCTGTAGACGGTTCATTTACACGCTGGACATTTACTAAAGAAATTCAAGTTAAGCACCTTGCTCATGTATAATGCCAGTACACCTAGAAATTGAATGTGTGAAATTAGGGCTACATGGCCAGCTCCTAACACCCGCTAAATGAAGGAAGTAATCGAAATAGGCTGATAACGTGTTTCCCCAATAAACATTGGAATACAAACACCTACATTTCATATAAATTTGATTATATATTCTATTCTAAGTGGCATGCTTTTTTACTTTATATATAGTGAGACTTTAGTGGTTTCCACCTTCAATCACGGAGTTGACAAACATTGCACTGACCATAATTACCATCATTGATTCAATCCCCTCCATTCAATCCCACCATTAACATGACACGACATCTTAGGAAACGGATTTAGTTCAATTTCATTTTTATTTTTGTGCAATTTTCTAAATGGCAGAAGTATAGTTTTCAACACCAAGGATAAAAAGCAGCAGTGAAGACACCCTCAAAGTTGTTTTCTCTCTCTGAAAAATTAATGGGGCGATTTTCAGATATCGTGCTTTGTCCATATCTTTCAGTAATTAAAGCAAGGTTTTATTTTTGTGTCTCTTGTAAAATATTTCCTTCATTTCAGTGGCTGCCAAACTAAACTATGCAATGAATACAAAGTTGAATGCTTTCATAAATGTGTTTTTCCCAGTTAAGGAAAAAGTACCCTGGTGATTATACTGCCCCCTGTAAAAATAAAAAAGTCAGTACATGTGAGCTATTGTTACTGCTGTGTTTCAGTGAGATCTGAACTGGCTGCGTACAACTTCACTGAGTGGTCTCCACTGTCCAGGACAATCAGCATGTTTTGGGCATTGGCCACTAGACCAATGGGGCGGACCATTCCGTGACTGACCAGCGGAGTAAGGACAGGGGGATTCTGGGGCTTCCCCAAACTCCAAATCACCCCTTGCCCCTCATCTGCCACGATCACATGCCCCTCTCTGTCAAAGGCAACGGCAGAGATGCATAGCCTCACTGGGTAAACAAGCTTTAGGCCAAAGCTGTCGATCTTGGAGAGGAGGGTGAGCTCACTGTTGAATATTGTAACCCGTGAACACGCACAGCCTGTTCCTCCTTCTGCCAAGCCACCAGTGTGCTCCACCAAAGCAACGTTCCCAGTAACCTGGCAGTAGGCCACCGATCTCGGGCACTGCAGCTCAGTGCAGGCCACTTGGTTCAGCACTGTAAGGCTGCGGGCAAAGTCCACTACCACTTCCGACAGCGTGCCCGCCTGGGCATCCGTCACCAGGATGTGCCCACACCCATCCACTGCCACGCCCCAGGGCAGCTTGAAGGAGTCCCGGATGGTCACCACACTGCGCCCCCTGGAGGTGAACACCTTCACTGTGCCGTCACCCGCGTCTGTCACCACCACGTGGCCGCTGGGCATCACTGCCACGTCAAGAGGGTGGCAGATCTCAGCGGGGCCGTGGCCTCTCTGCCCAAACTTGTGCAACAGCCTCCCCTGGGGGCTGAAGATCGAAACCCTCTTGACGCCATCGTGCACCACCGCCACCGCCCCGGAAGAGCTGAACACAGCAGCCCCTGTGGGGTTGACCAGGTTCCCCCAGCCCCCGAAGGCAGAGTGCAGTCGCAGCGCCCTGGACTCCAGTCCCCCAACCCAGCTGGCGCTTCCACTCACCCTGTGCGGCACGGCGGGCCTGGGGCTCCCACACAGCAGCAGCTCAGACAAGTCGAACAGGGGCAGGCAGTCGGAGGTGTCGGACACGCTGCACAGCTGCCTGCAGAAGGGGCACTCCAGCTTGTGCAGGAGGGGGTGGGAGAGCGCGGTGAGGCACTCCAGGCAGAGGACATGGCCGCAGGGGAGGTTCCGAGGCCGCCGCTGCCTCTGCTGCCCGCTGAACGTCTCGAAGCACACTTTACACTCCAGCAGATGGGTGTGGATCTCTCTCAGGACCCCCTCCGGTCCCGATCGTTCACAGCTGAGGGGGGCAGGGACCAGAGACATGGCTGATATTCTTCACCCGATTTACCCCTCTTCCAGGAGATATTCTGTTTGCAAGAGAAACAAGCATAGAAACACGGAGAAAACATGAAAGAAGGCCAGAGAGAGGAAGAGTGTGTGAGAGAGAGAGATATAGAAAGAGAGAGACAAACAGCACAGCGAGGATATTTACAGCTCACTCACCTCCAGTAGGCCTGTATCATGTGACTCTGACTCGAATACTTATTTTTAAAGCTCTCTGCTGCCCCCGGTTGGCAGAAAAACACAACTCTCTAGTCTTATAAAAACGTTTTGTAATACAGCCACTGTAGTAAAATGATTTGTCACATTTACTGCAAACAAGATTATTCATTATTATTATTGGCCAGGAGTCATACCACCCTATCCTCATGTCAAACTGCTGAAGATAAGCAGGTGATGGCTTGGTTAATACATTGATAGGGGACTTCCAGGAACAAGTAAATTGCTGGTGGGCAAATAGGGGACATTCTTCTGTCTGGACCAATTAGAAATCCAATGCCCCAGCACATTAACGGGGGCACTGTGCTGTAGAAGGTGCCGTTCTTTGGATGAGATGTTAAACCCGGATCCTCCTGACTCATTGTGGTGATTAAAGATCCCATGGCAGCTTTCAAAAGCGTCGTTAACCCCGGTGTCCTGGTCAAATCTCCATCAAACTGACTGCATGTGGCCACCTAATCATCCCCTACTTCTGATTGTCTGTGTAATCCTTTTCATTCCCTGCCCACATTGATTCCCCAGGTTATCACTTTTCAGTTTTTTTACATTTATTTATAGTTTCAAATTTTTTCCCAGTTTTTCTCCCAATTTGGTTGTCGATTGTATGCTCTATTTATCTCAATTCAGCCACACTCGTATCGGGCCAGCCAAGATACGGTGCGTTACACCGCTACGCTATCCGATGAATTCTCTGTTTAACCTACCTGGTTAAATAAAGGTCAAATAGTATTTTTCATTAATCTTTGTAATAAAGCAGACCTCAACAGGGGTGTGAGCATAGGTCTATAGCTAAATCTGTATTATCAAGCTGTGGCATGCACAGCTGAAAATGTAATGCTGTGCATCTCCATCAGTGATGTGCTTTTTCCTCGAAGGTGTATTATTTATTTAATATCCAGGCCAAGCATACTTAGCATCTGCGGTTTACAGTATGGTGCCATGACCAGTGATCATTTAAACCAACTTGCTAAACATTGCATTGGATGAGAGGTATCAAAGCAAGTTATTGTTTTATTTGTATAAATCAACTGTAGTTCAAGAAAATGTCAATGCCCATAAGACTGTTATTAACCTGAAACAGTTATAAACAGTTAACAAAAAATCGTTTTTTTAATACTGTTAATAGAATGTCTGTGATGCAACAAAAACCTTTTCTTTTATGAACTGTGTGGATACAATGCAATGTGTTTAATTTCATGTCCTATTATGAAAGATACATTGCAAAAAATACATGTAGTTGACACACGTGCAGTGCCTTCAGTTAGGATCCGGGCTCAGGGAAGTTTTGGAGACGGGGGGGAGAGAATATGTAAAATCCTGCCCAGCTAATGGTCACCTCCTCAATGTTCGCCAGTATCAGTTCAGAGCAGTGCTGCACAGCTAATACTAGTATCTCATCAGTGCCTGTGAACAAGATGCCAGTCGTTTAGTTGGTTACATCGCTTGGCTGAGAGATGTTCCATCTGTGCTGATGAAGTGTGTTTTCTTGTCGGGAAGCAACTGGTTTTAGGCAGTTTTTGATGTTTGGTATGTAGCGTACACATTCCAGCCCAACATTTGTTGTGCTTTGTATCTAGGTCATCTCCCATAGCACCTCTGATTCCCCAGTGAGGACTTTGGCCATACGGTCATTCTGCCTTTGGGATAGCAGAATTCCTTCTGATCCATTTTGAGTATTGTTGAAGTTTCTGTTGCAGTTGCAGTAGCTTATTGCTTTTATGGATTTTTTTCACGTACTATATTTGGCAATTACACAGATCAGCTTCTTTCCCCAGATAAAATGAGAGTTTCTTATACACTGACCTTCCCTTCTTCAAAATGTCCATAGACTCAATGGTTCAGTAATGGTTTTAATATTACCTCCAATCAAGTAACTTTTGGAAAACTGAGGAAACTGGGGCTGCTGGGATGCTGTTAAGACACTATTCCACGTGGATGCACTCCACGGTCTGGTATCGACTGTGGCTGGCGACGACTGCAAAGTGAGAACAAGTGGCTGCTGACAGCAGGTTCAGTCTGTGCCCTCCCAAATCGACAGAGGTCGCAGTAATGGGCTTGGCTTACAAATACAATTGGGGATACCAAATTTAGAGAAAAAGGCAGTAAAAATTGTTAAAAGAAAATAAAAGAATTGTGATACTGTACATCGATATTGTTACGAGTTCTGTAATGTGTTCTCCCTTATTTTCCCATTAGTATCTACTCAATTACAGCATACTGTCCCTCAAGGCAAATGTGGGGTGTATATAGATGCAGAACTTTTAAAATCAACACAAACACAAGAATTTGTGCAGAATCCAGATATGGACCATAGAATGTTTATATTTTTTTATACTTGAGACAGGAAGTATTCAACCCATAAAGACTTTTACATTTCTTTTTTTTAGTATAAAGGCATCAAATGATTTCACTTCAAAAAAATACAGATGCAAACACAGTACAGTAAAATGTCCCTGGCGCTCTACACAGCAACTGACCAGGTGAGGGAAAACATGGGAGGCGTAGGAGTAGGGCAGATGCCTGCAGGTGTCACAGCTGATCAAAAAAGCACCCCAAATTTACACAGCACACTTCAGTCGGTCCACATTTCTGTCCCCTAGCACTATTCCAGTCAGCCGCGACAATAACTCTAGTGCGACTTGCAAAAGCATCTGGAACTTTCTAATGAATACTGTAAAATGTCGTTTAAGGGGTACAGGTGTCACAGTTTGTGCTGGATATGAAAAATTGGGGGAAAAACAAAATGCAGACTATAGTGTGAACCCTCAGGCTTTGTCTCACGATGCACATAGCCTTAGCACGCAGAAAAATTAGTAAATAAATGTTGTTCACTGTGGCCACATGCATATCACAAAAAGGAAAACAAAATGGATCATGAGAACTAACCATTGTTATTTTTCTCCCCATTTCTTCCACTTAAGATGAGCCAAAATATGACCTATTCTCCTCAAAAGGTGATACCCAATGATTGCCAACGGCGGTAGTTAGTGTGCGTTTTTAGCATTTTTATATAGTGCAAGAATAAAGTGAAAGCATATTATAGTAAATCAGAATTAGACAAATGCAGGGAAACATCATCAGCGGAGAAGTCTCTTCATCTACTTCAAAAACATTCTATATTTGAAATGAGCCAGACCTCTTGACCATCTTCCCCTCTGATGTAAATGTTGAATTGCCAATATGCTTCCTTGGCGCCTCCCTGCCTTTGTAACACGGGATCAAACTGTAGATCGACTGTAGTCCTCTAGTGCTGTTGCATTGCCATTGCTGTTGTTACACTTAAAATTATTCACTTCCAGGAGGTTTATATGCTATTCAGCAGAAACCATACAGCATGAGATCAAAAGTGTTTTTTCTAAACTTTCTTATTTTTGCATTTCGTCCTGAAATACCTTTAATAATTAATAACAAAAAAGTCAAAGTTAAAAGTCAAATCCATTCCAGAAAAAAAACACTATCAATATCAATACCACCCGACATACAACTTTGATACTGAGTGGAATACATTATCACATCTTTTGGGCATTTTAAAAAGAATGCCCGTTAGCTACAGCATTACGGTGTAGGGCAGCCAATAGACAGCGCTAATGTTCACAACTCCTCCCTCTCTTCGTCTTTCTTAATCAAGTTATTTTTGTTGCATCATTAGAGGTCAAAGGTTAAAGAACACACTGGTAACACACGGCCACCTCTCCACCTCTAGGCTCAGTCTGTGCCTTTCATGTAAACGGGAGTGTGAATCATTGTCTATCGGGTGTAACATTATACACTGAATGCTATGACCATTGTGAAAATACCAACGTTCAGAGAAAATATAAAAGGCAATACAAGTTAATTGTTAAGTACTTTACCTTGTGTTAAAAAACATACAAAAAACCTTTCAACGGGACTGTTTTGGTCATATATTGGTTGCAGCCTAAATCCAGAGATGCACATAACATACAGCGAAATCGAAATATTGCCATATACTGTACCATTACCAGCACAAGGAAGCATGTGTTTGTCAAGATGGGTGTCAGGGGGCCATGGATTGTCCTCTACTGAGAGAGAGACCATATTCTTTGCTGTGAAGTTGAGTCATGTCATGCAATATTTTGAACACAACAGAATACTGTGAGATTTCTGGGTGACGGTGTACTTTCTAACCAGGTTCAAGATGCACAGGCACTGGCTCCCAAATGCTGCCTTTACTGGAAACAAAACTCCAGAAAATTCAGAAATCAGAAAAGCAGCCATGCAAATGTCACACACACACACACACACACACACACACACACACACACACACACACACACAACACACACACACACACACACACACACACAAATCCACAAAAATGTGAGCACACAGAAGCAAATATTTCAGTAAACATTGGTAGGTTACGCTCATGGTTGAAAGAGCCTATCCTCTTAGAGTGAACTGATGCTTGGTTGCGGTTGGTGATAGTGGTGTGGCAAAATATATATTTTAAAACATGCCAAAACAAGCCATGATCATAAATCTTTGTTCTCAAACAGGTCAGAACATGCAGAACTGTGGTTATACAAAAACAAACAAATACTGCAACAATACTAATGTTAGAAACGTACAGTACAAAAGATGTGTGTGGAGCGGTTAGCGTCTATTAAAAAAAGTGCTTCAAATGTGATTTCTCTGTGATTCTGGCCTGACGTATTGCCAACATTTTGACCATCGCTGTCAAAGCTGGTGTCCATTAAGGTCTGCTTTATGTCTACATTCCGCTCCATATAAAACCAAATTTAAGAGACTCTTACAAAAATGTCTTCTAGAATGACAGAAAATACAACTGCAAATTGGTCTACTGCAACAGAAAATCTTCCTGATCATACATCACTTTTCTGTAAGATATATTAAGTACAGAGTGACAGTCACAGATAACAGTGCTCCAAAGTTCTTCAGCTAAAGACACAGACATTCAACCCATCACCATAAGCAGTAGCCTGCAAAATGTCTTGTAAAGGTCACACTTGCACAGTGTTATGAACTACATTTGTTACAAGGCAATTTATGGAATGGATTTTAAACACTGGGAGATTTCCCTTGAATTACATTTTATTTTCAACAAATAAAATTGCATACGCAGCTACATTTCCTTTGCATCCTTTTAAATTTAAAGACCTGCCACTTTTAGTGCAGAGGAGCAAATAGCTGGAGCAGTGAGACAAATGACAGTTGTGCCAAAAGTAATATACATTTCTAGACAAGCAATGCATTTTATTTTTGCGAGCTCACTCTATTTCAGTTCCTTAAAACAATGTAACACTGTATCTAGGTCTATATTAATGTTTTAATTTTTTATTTGACTGATTAATAAAATTAGTTTGTTTTATTAAACAAACCAATTAATTTTTTGTTCCCACCCAAGACACACTGACCTTTGAACGGATTAAATGGGAAAAGTAGACGTATTAGTGCTGTCAAACCGTAGACGATAAACATGGATTGTTAGGCACATATGGCAGTTGACCAATTGACAAATGCTTGACCACTTCCTGGAAGTGCATACAGTGCATGCTTAGGAGTCCCTCATTGGCCAATGAGCGAATGTCTGTGATTTTAGCTGCACAAAATTAGTCAATGATGCACAGTGCAGGCCACAGCCTGTAAAATAAATAAAGATGTATTTCAATATATGTAGGTTTGACACACACACTGACACACACTGACACACACACACACACACACACACACACACACACTGACACACACACACACAAAGGTTACCCGCCTGTGGGCTGGGAGCAGGGGAGATCGTGGGGTGGGGTGGGGGATGGTGGGTGATGGGTGATGGGAGATGGGACTCAGGGGATACGCTGAAAACCGACATTGGGGGAGTGTGTATTTCCGGTCTTTCTCAACTCGGAACGACTTTGCACTCTGTAGAAGTGTAGAATCACTGGTTTCTTCTCGCTAGTCATCTGTGGGAGGTCCTCAGTCCTCGTCCCCTTCCTCCTCCCCCTCTCATTGGTTCTTCTCCAAAAAATGTGCATGTGCAAATGTACACCTCTCTCTCTTTCTCTCTCTCTCTCTCTCTCTTTCTTTCTTTCTTTCTTTCTCTCTCTCTGGCTTTCTCACTCCCTCTCTCCCAGACTGTCTGGGTGCGGTGGAAAGATCTCCGCTCTCTGGCTCCTCTTACTTCTTGCTCCCCAGCCCATTAGAGGCCTTGTTCCTCCCAGAGCCTCTCTTCCGCCTGGATGGGGCTGTGCTGCTCCCAGGCTCCTTGTCTCCTGCAGCTACAAACACAAAGTTTCTCTTCAGTTTTACTATCGATATCGGTCTTTTTTCCCCCACAGAGCATCTTATCAGATGCTTAACATGCATTTTTGGGGTTTTCTTTAAATGTGTGTGTGTTCAGCGTCTAGCTTGGGTAGGAACTTATTTGAACGTAGTTCCCGACTCCCTACATCTTTTGACAGTATTTTGCTGCAAATATTTTGTTAAAGAATTGTGTAATAGAAGGCATTTTGTTGCAAGAACAAATATGTATATTTGTATATTAGCCTCTGAAATCTAAAATGAATTGGTTGTTCAAATAATTATATTAAATCCTATATTAATCTTAAATCAAACAATAATCTTTATTACCCTCAATTAAAGTTATCAAAGTTGCACACATTCAACAATACATTATTTCAACAATATTAAACCCAATTAAACCATTAACTTCTCTTCAGCTGGAAAGAAAACCAGCAGTCGCTTCCCATGGCAGGGATTGGGAACCATTACTGCAGGGGTGTCCAATCCTATTTGAAAATGTCCGGTGTGGGTGCAGGTTTTTGTTCTAGCCCAGCACTAAAACACCGGACTCAACAAATCAAAGTCCCAGGTATTGTAGTGCTGTGCTACAGCAAATGCGTGCACCCACCCACAACGGCCCTTTTCTGATAAGATTGGACACCCCTGCACTACTGTATCGCACTGCACAGGAAATGATGAAGGTATTTAACCACCACTAGGGGACAGTCAACCAACTCAAGTGGAGAGCATACTTTACCACAGATGCTGTACTGTATAAATGAGAATGATATTCACTTCCACTGATTCATATTTATTTGTGTATTCCATCGCCTCTTGAGGTGTTGTGTAGTTCACGTAGTGTCTGGAAACTGAGCACTGTACCTTTAAAAGTTTCAGGAATATATCCGCATGAATCTATGTAATTGCTGTCCTCACTTTCTGAAAGGCTCTGGAAGAATTGAACAGAGAAGACAACATTAGCCGTTAATGCAGTGCTCATCCCTGGAATTTCCGGGGTAGCACATTCTGTTGATCACCAACACGTAGCACAAATTAACCCAGATGTTCTCAACCCTGGAACAACTGCTCCACACTGCCACTCCGACCACAGCTCCACGCACCTGATCCGACCACTGGTCCAAACTACTGCTCTCACCACTGCTCCACGCTGCTGCTCTGACCATTAATCCACATTCCTGTCCTGACCTCTCAGATACCTATACCAAGCACATAGAGAGTAACTGGCCCTTATAAGAGTTATAAATAAGTAATACATCCTTGGTACATCCAACCAAACATTCTCCCTGGGTTTTATTTTCTTAGGGAAGGAGCATAGCTGCCCCAACACTAGTCACATTATAAATAATAATAAATATTTCATAAAGTGTGCTAAAGGCACCTAACAGTCAGGAAGAACACAGATTAAATACAATATGGGAAATAAATACACATTTTGTCATTCCGCATAATAACATAATATTAATGTTAAACATCGACATCATCATCATCATAAGGGGCTCCATACAAACATGACATTTCCTAACAATTGCAGTTTGTCACGGCCGAAAAGGAGCATAGTTTGATAAGAAAGGAAATTAAAACACGCTGCAAAAACAAAGCAGACCGCTGATATTAATTCAGCTGCAGGCATCAGCCTGTGGTTCTAAGAGAAAGTAGAAACTCACTTTCAGTCTGGGGCCGTAGTTCTCAGCATACCACACCATCCCAAACAGACACAGGAACGTGATGAAGGCCTGGGGAAGAGGGGGTCACTGAAAACAATGGCATAATTCGTCCCTGGGGCTATACACAGCACACAAGGAGAGCAAGAACTACAGTGGCACTCAAGAACTACAGCTACACAGCACACAAGGAGAGCAAAAACTGCAGCTGCACTCAATTGCATAACAGAGGCATTACTCTGTTAGCAACATTTCTGTGGCACAGCCAATGTATTTTACTCACAAAACATTTTTTGTCGAGAAAATGCAACAGCTCCAAATTGAGCTGATTCCAAATGTTCACTGTGGTCACAAATATTACACATTTGGCAAATGTCTTTACAAGATGGTAAATCATTGCTGACTGTCTACAGAAGGCACCTTTAGGGAACAGACATGGATCTTACCACGCACAGGAGCCAAAGGATTACATAGAGGCCCTGGGTTTTGGAGAACATTTCCTGTCCAAATTTAATACAGGCCAGGGCTTCCAGGAAGGCAATAGCACTGCGAGGGTAAAGATGATGACGTTAAGACGGTGAGGTATGGCCACAACACTACAGACATAGCTACAGGCAGACCGACAAAGGTAAAAGGTCACAAAGCAGGTCCCTACAGAAGGTTCATAATTTCTCCACAACAGAGTTGAGTTTATCACTAGCAAAACTACACTACGTCCACCCTGGTTTAAACCAGGTGTTTTGGTCTCTATTTAAATTGTTGACCATGAAGAGTTCTGAGGAACTGAACCTTTTGTTCAACAATTGAAGAAACTGAACTTTCAGTGTAAAGTGCAGTGAACATGCCATCTTGCTTTTATACAGTATCTTTGACTGCCACCCCTGGTTACGGTGGAAAGTGACAGAGAGACAGGGACATGGAGAGGTCTTGTTCCTCTTCAGGTGAAATGGAGATCTTCTCCATTGAGGTGTGCAATCCAATCACTGCTGACCTAGATTCAGTGTAGGTGTTACTGATAAAGTACACAGAGCAAGGTTCTTACAAAATGAATTATACCACAAGCAATGTAAGTAAAGCCCTCCATGCTTATGTGGTTCTCTATCAGATTGGGAAGGTTTCCCTCTTACATACCCAGTAATTTAGCAAATGCTGCCAAAGTAAAAAATGTAAGGTTTGCGAATTGATTGACATTAACATTCCAGTGTTTCCTGGAGGTTACTTCTAACCTAATTAAACGTACAACCCACGTGCACTCACACACACTTGTATATGGGCACAATACACTCTCTAGAGAAGCAGGCAAATCTAGATCGGCCGCTGGGTCTAGATTTCCAAGGGCTTAATCCTTTCCAAAGGCTTAAAATCTTATTTGGTGGGTCAGAAACGGAGTACAAAAGGAGCTCATTGTTTTGTGCTGAAGCGGGAGATTGAGTTAGCCCGAGCGAAAGTGGACTGAACCGTGGTCAGCAGCAGTGTCTGAATATCACCCCAGACGGACCCCACACTGGTGATAACAAAGACCGCGCATTCACAAGGCAGCCTTTATAGGCCTCCCGCGTGGTCCAGTGGTTACAACGTCCGATGCTGGCCATGGAGACCAGGGTTCAATTCCCCGTCTCGCCAGAGTCGGCTCTGGCCGGGAGTGCCACCAGGGGCGGCGATTGGCTGTCCGCCTCAGAGAGGGGGGGAGGGAAGCCGACATGATGTTCGCTGGGCATAAAAGTGGCCCTGTAGTACTGGGTTATGTTGCCGTTTCGAAAGAGGCGTCAGGTCGCCTTCGTCACTACCGGTCGCAGGACTACGGCAGCGAAATCACATTACTGGGGGGGATTGACATAGAAATAGCGGGTCTAATTGGCTACCAAATTGGGAGAAAAATGTGATTAAAATAATAATAATCTGAAACAAGGCAGCCTTTATCTAGAGAGCCTCTATGGAGAGCGTGGACTGTAGAGCGGGGGTTATAGGGGATGTAGTCCAGGACTTTGCGAGTCCAACACAAAGGCCATATTTAGGTGGTCTTGCATGCATTATACATTTCAAATACCAATCATGTTCAAAGTTAAGTAAAGATTTAAAAGCGCACACTTACCCAAAGACCCAGCACTGTGTCCCAACTCTTTTGCACTGTGTGTCTGTAAGGTATGCATAATATTGCCTAAAATAAAAAAATAAAAACATGCCATTAATTTTAACCAAATGTCAGAAATGATAACATTTAAATCAATGATCCCTAATTGGGTGGGGAGAGCATGGGTTATTCGTGAAGTGAAAACATGAAATCAGCCAGAACATAAATCAAAGACGTTTGACAGGAAATACAGAACACGGACTGCTGACACAGCTTTCCGTTTCTAACTGAACAATTTCACTCTGCATGTTCCAGAGTGAAATGAGGATTTGGCAAGATAAAGCCCAGGGCTGTTCTGTGAGAATGGGTCTTAGTCACAGTGTACAGGAAGTGCCGTCACAGGTTAACCTCAGCAGAATGGTTGCTTGGTGACCTCTAAAATACAGGGAAGTGTTGTCCACGAACCAAAGGCCTTTCCCCACAGTAGTAAAGTAAGATTTACTGGAGGGGGGGGGGGGGGTGACAAAAGGCACACCCCAAAATAAAACTAAGGAGCAATGACAAACAGGAGGGGTCTGAAATTCATCAGATCTCTCAAAACCCCAAGTTTTGTTCCCTCTCAGGACAACACTCAGACTATAATTGCTTATACATTCCCCACACATAAATTGTGTAAAAATAAAAATAAAAAAGAGCATAAATAAAGATAATAAAAATGACTGTGATATGTAAACACTTCCTGGACAAAAGGAGAACTGCCTTGGTTACAGATGTGTCTGTTACATATAGGCTTTGCAGAACTGGATTTATACTGGTGAACATTTTCACAAATCTCCATGATGGAATGAACAATCATCAATAAATGTGGACACTTTAAAACAGACCAAACTCATCCTGGCTCAGTAGAACGTTTGGCTGGCAGTGTAGTGTAATGGTTAGGGAGCTGGGCTTGTAACTTAGAGGTTGCAGGTTCAATCCCCAGGTGGGGCATTGCTGTTGTACCCTTGAGCAAGGTACTTAACCTGAATTGCTTCAGTACAATATCCAGCTGTATAAATGGATTGTATGTAAAGAAATGTAAACTGTGTAAGTCGCTCTGGATAAGACTGTCTCCTAAATGCTTAAAATGTAAAAATGTAAATGGTTCTGTGTGGCTCAGTAGGTAGAGCATGGCATTGGCAATGCTTAGGTTGTGAGTTAAATTCCCACTGGGACCACATATGCTGAAAAATGTATGCATTCACTACTGTAAGTCGCTTTGGATAAAAGTGTCTGCTAAATGGCATATATTATATTATATTATTATAGAAGAGCCAGCTCCTTGGGAGTCACAAAAACCTTTAATCGACCCACAGAGCAGATATTAGCCTACAGAGTGTGCATTATCATACAGAGATATATTGGTCAATCTTGGCCCTGTAATGAGGTCCACTGAAATACTGACATTTGGGCCCTTTTCTCTGTTCTACTGACATACAGAAAGTATAGCTCTTCTTAAATACCAGAATCGGGTATTGGAAAATTATTGTGACTTCATTAGCCAGAATTTAGTGATGTATATTAAAGTCATTTTTACTTGATATCTGCGCTGCACCATTTTGAAAAATAAAATATAGGCTAATCTTTATGGTGTAAAAACTCCCAACGCAATTTGATCAAACTTGTTCATTCCGTAATTTAATGACTAAAGGCCACAGAAATTCCTGACCATGTGACTTGAGACATGCACACTGGTGTTTGGACCTTTATCCTCGACGTTTCACTGTAGGCACTGTACTCTCAGGAACGATTCGATAAACAGCAGAGGTGCACGGCAAATTATACCGTCGAGGATAAAGAAAAAGCTTGTCAGCACAATATCATATTGGGGAGAGGAGTGATTTCTTCACACATTCAACGGCAATCGATGAAAGAAGAAAGAAAATATAAAGCATTGTACCCACTTAGCTGAACTAAATAAGTGACATCCTCACGCTCCTTTTTAAATTGCATGCCTTGACATTTGTGAATGAAACAGACTAACTGACCAATGTGAAAAAACGGCAAAAATGTAATGAAATTAACCAATCAGTGCACTGGCCCAAACTGAATTAAATAAATCAGATCAGTGAACACACTAATTAGGAAATACCCACAATTCCATGAAACACTAGCTATATATATTCTATATTCAAGTCCAAGTCAAGTCTTTCCAACAGTCTCTGCTGGTCTGTGCTCATTAACTTGGTTTCAACTTACGATGAACATAAAGCTCTTATCACACTTGTCGTTACAGTTAGTTATTGTTGTCATTCCATTCCAAGTTACATGTCATTAAACGTCTGTATGTGAAAACAAAAATAAACATTACTATTAAATGTTGAATTTCAAAGAATAAGGCAAATCCTGCTTGGCATATATATATGTATGTATGTGTGTGTGTGTCAAAGTCAAAGTGTTTTATTTATCAAGTGCACAGTATAACACAAGGTCATTCTGAACAATGAAATTCTTGGGACATGGCAAGCAACAACTAAGTAGTGACCAATAGCAGAAATATACATAACAGAAAAACAGTAAACATTAACATTAAACATTTGTAGCAGTTCCAGAACCAGTAAAAGGGGGGAATATAGACTGTAGAATAAGAGTTTTAAATATATAAATATAAAGGAAAGTAGTGCCTGGATATGTGCGTTTAAATTGAGGTGATGTGCATTTAATGTGCATACAAAGTGATTAGAGAACACATTGGGGTGATCAATGTGATCACTGAGATTAGTGTTGCTGGTTGAGAAGCCTGATGGCCTGGGGAAAAAAACTGTTAGTGAGTCTGGTAGTCCGTGCCCGGATGCTCCGGTAACGTCTACCAGACGGCAGCAGCGAGAACAGTCCATAGCCTGGGTGGCTGTAGTCTTTTATGATTTTCCGTGCTTTCCTAAGGCATCGTGTGTGGTAGATGCCTTGCACGGAGGGGAGGTGGCAGCCAATGATGCGCTGCGCTGCGCTCCGCGTGTGTCTGTGTGCGTGTGTATATATGTTGAATTGAAAATATTTATAAAAATCTAAATGTCGATCGGCAGGGAAGCACTTGGCAGTCCCTCACAGACAAAAACAACAGAGTCAGTGGCATCATGGGAGCTCTTGACTATTGCCAAAGACTGCATGTGATTTCAGGCAAATAACAAGCAATGCCTCAAAAGCCTGGTTATTTTTAAAAGCAATCATGTACATACCTTTAACCCAATAGGAGGCACGTTGACTACTCCCATCTACTATCTGCTTGTCGCAAGGCAGGCAGTATTATTTCACACATTAGGCTGGAGTATTTCGCATCTCCCTTTCAAAGCCGGCCACATATGACTGGAGTGGATTTGCCTTTGGTCAGCCGTGGGGGCGTTTGACCTCCCCCATACCAGAATGTGATCTGTGTGTGTGTGTGTGTGTGTGTGTGTGTGTGTGTGTGTGTGTGTGTGTGTCTGTGTGTGTGTGTGTGTGTGTGTGTGTGTGTGTGTGAGAGAGAGAAAGAGAAAGAGATCCTTACCGGACGGTGGGGGCAGTGATGATCCCTATGAAGAGGATTCGGCACCAGCTAAGGGCGTGGCAAGCCTGGAACACAAATATGTGCTTCAAGAAGAAGGTGTTCAACTCTGTTAGCTGGAGAGGGAGAGAGGGAGGGAGGGAGAAAGAGTTACAGATGAAGAAATCCCACACTGTAATCAGGCACCAACTCCATTTGTAATTATTTCAACTACATAATTACAAATCGAACATAAAATCAACCAACTAAATATTGGATAGAATCGAATATTTTAAGTTTCTGCTACACTTAAGATATGATACTGAAAAACGTGACCCGGTGCCTTATTGTTTCAGTAAAGAGAAGGAAGTGTGCGCCCATCTGAAATGCATTCAAAAAGGTGCCAGGGGTGTGAAGCACACACTGTTGAAGAGAAGAGGTACCCACCCAAATGCTCCCGAACAGGTTTAACAGCGCAAACAGTGTTTTAACCCGTGCAGGCCTTCATCGGTATTGCTGCTAATCAACATTTGCACTATTAAACCTGCTTGGGAGAACTTAACACGGTGTGCGGGTATCTCCTCACCTGTTGAGTCGGTGACGTATCCAATAGTTGCACTATAAAATTAGCAAGAGCATTGGCATAGGCATCAAATCTGATGGGGGATGGAAAGCGAATCGCAAAGTTCCTGTCCATAGACGATAAGCTGCAGCTGTACTGCAGTTACCATGAGCAGCCGCCCATTTGTTAACCAGGCTGTGAAGGACAATCCCTGGAAGGCAGAGAACATATGACAGCATAGGCACCTGCTCCTGCATTACAGAACAGTCTGCGTTTCAGACAGGTTTCTCCCGGGATATCACCCAAACGTCATCTGACAGTTCTTATCGATTCAACAATCGGAGAATGCCAGCTTGGTGCGCGCACAAATATATTCAACATCTCAGATACAGACGTTGTCAACTGCGACGGTGAGCAGGTGCAGCATTCTGCTCTCGAGAGTATTTGCCGTTTAAAACTATTTACGTGCAATACTCCAGCATGTAAAGTAACTAAAAAAGCTGTGCAATTAACCATTTTTGCTGCAATGCTTTGTGTGAAATATTTCATTTTTAAAGAGAGACCCATTCAAAGAAAGGGAAAATGTTTGAGTAAAATTGAGCCGTAAACAAATCAGAGAAATAATGATAATTTTATTAAATAACTATTGGATATGTCACTGACTAAGTGAAGATATATCCACACACTATTAAATGCTACCAAACAGGTTTAGTAGGGCAAACAATGTTTCGAACCCTGCAGGTGTTCTTCAGGTAAAGCTATGCAGTTCTGTGGCTCAGTAGATGGGAGCATGGCATTGACAGTGCTTGCATTTATTACATTTTACATTTTAGGCATTTATCAGACGCTCTTATCCAGAGTGACTTAGTTTTTTTTAACATTTTTTTACATACAATCCATTTATACAGCTGGATATTTTACTGAAGCAATTCAGGTTAAGTACCTTGCTCAAGGGTACAACGGCAGTGCTCCACCTGGGAATCGGACCAGCAACCTCAGAGTTACAAGTCCAGTTCCCTAACCGTTACACTACACTGCCACCACTGCTTAGTGCGTTCAATTCCATAAACCGCTTTGGGTAAAAAAACGTCTGCTAAATGGCACGCGTTACATGTTAGAAACACAAGGGGGAAAAGCATAACAATTAGCTGAGAATGGAGATACTGCTCGGTTTATCGGACCAAGAACAGACCTGCTAAACTGGATTTAAAAACTCTCTTCAGAACATTATTGAAATTGAGAGTGGTCAAACGCTCACGACTTGTATTTAATTAGGCAAATGTCGAGCAATTCCACTTGTTTATTTCAGTCCGATTGTGCTCCAGCATTCTTTCCTTGTGCAGGAAACTGCCTGTCTTGTCCTGCCTTAAACCTATGGTCTGAAACATTAGCAGTTCGCAGCAACATCTACAACTAACATCTGACAAAAAAACTGAAATTACTTTCTGGTTTTTGTGCAATGAGTGAGCATTGAGTAATTTAAAATGAGCTCCTGAGGCAACTGTGCGGTAGGGACCAAGCAGAGAGCAACAAAAAGCTCACTCCAAAGTAGACGTATAAAGCTGGAGGATCCAACCAAGCCCTGCTCCAGGTTTTATTTCTTCACGGAAGAACCGGCGGTGCCTTAAAGCCGGGGGAGTGTGGGAGACTGAGAACTGAGAGAGCTCGGGGCTGCTTTCTTCCCCTTTTCTCTTTTCCACGACACAAAAGGGAGCGAGGTGCTTTCATCACCATGGCAGCCAGTGTGCGGAAGGGGCGGGGGTTTTGGCAGCTTCCGATGGCTCTCTGGCACGAGCGGTGGTCAGCAGCAGCTCTGGAACTTTCTGTCCCCTGTCAGCGGTGGTGTTGCCCTGCCTACGGACGGCACATTCTTCACCCAGCATCCACTACGCTGCTGGAATTGGGGCTTTGTGTTTGTTGTCTTTGTCATTTCATGCCATAAAAAAAAATCTGGTCAAATCAGGAGCCCTATTATATGTTGAAATCACCATCAATGATTTTCAGTAAGAGTGAGAAGAGCTTGAACATAAGAACATAAGAATACATAATGACGAGAACGGGCCGTTCGGCCCATCTAAACTCATAATGTCCTAATCTAAAGAGTATCTAGTACTACATCTAGCCTGGACTTGAATAGCCCAATTGTTTCTCCCTCTACTACCCAACCTGGCAAACTGTTCCAGGCACTGACAACTCTCTGCGTAAAGAAAAACTTCCTAATATCTGTGCGGAATTTGCCTTTAACTAATTTCCACCTGTGGCCTCTTGTTCTGCTGACTCAACTTATCTTAAAAAATCTTTGGTATTTCACTTTGTTAATCCCTTTTAGGAATATAAAAACCTCAATCAAATCCCCCCTAAGTCTCAGTTTGCTAAGCTTAAATAGATTGAGTGCCTTAGGCCTATCATCATAACTTTGACCTTTCATACCAGGTATCAGTTTAGTTGCCCTTCTTTGGACTTTTTCAAGAGCTTCTATATCTTTCTTGTAGTGCGGTGCCCAGAACTGCACACAGAATTCTAAGTGAGGTCTGACAAAGGCATTATATAATATATCATATATCATATATATATTGAAGCAGAGATCTATTGAACTACAGACAGGGATAGGTCTGAAACCACCATAAGAACAGTTTAGTGAGCACAAGTGGGCAAGTAGAACTCCACTTAGTCACTATATGAGGAAAGGACAAAATCCCATATCCCATACTAAATGTATATAATTCCTAATTCTGGACTCTGATGTAAAGTCTCCCCCAGTGGTGTGTCTGTGTGAGGGAGGACACAGTGACTCAGCAACACTCTGGGCAGAGCAAACCCATAGCCAATTCCAGCCCCTTCTGGATATCAGTCACAAGATATGCATCCCTCCCAGAGATCGCAGTACAACAGGTCACTGTCTCCCAGCTCTCCCTCGCACTCCCCAGCTAGAAACAAATTCATCAAACAGCCAAAGCCTACAAAGAGAATGGCCTCACCAGATTAAACTAGTTTGAGTAAGGTACACAATTTAAGTTATGTGGTCTTGTGGAACAACACCAAGCTGAACGTATGGTCTAGTGTAAATGTGAACATGAATTTGCTACTTTCGGTAGCCACTGTCAACATGTCTGGTGATAACCGCACTCTAAACTGAGAACGTTTGAAAAATGCCAAGCTGTTAAAACAAGCAAGTGTTTCACCAGGGTAATTTATCACCACATAGTGGCCATTTCGATTAATGTAATTGCATTATTATTATTATTTATATTAATACAATGGACAAGTGGGAAACAAGGAATGCTTCACCTTCCAAAAAGGAGCAGTCTGTGCACACATCTCATTTAAGAGCATGGTTGTCACCAGTTGCATGTCAGGTAGGCTGAATGAGGCTGGCCTGGCATGGCCTGCAGGACTCACCTGCCAGATGATCATGAAGAGGTAGATGCCCGCTACTCTCTGGAAGGAGGACTTGGGGTCAAACCAGCGCACGTACGTCCAGCTGGCAGGTGTGAACTGCATCACGGCACGTTTGAGCTTTCCAGTTGTTGTGTGGATGTCCCTGGACAGATCATGAGACACGCATGAAAATAAACTAAATTAATTTCACCCAGATCTCCCAGAGGACAGTTTCAAAAAATTGTCCTGTATTTATACATGCCTTTGTTTCATCACGCTTAGATTATTGCAATGTTTTATTTTCAGGTATTAACCAAAAGTCACTGGCTCGCCTTCAGATCATCCAGAATTCTGCTGCTAGGCTTTTAACAAGAACTAAACGCACATCTCACATCACTCCAGTGCTGGCCTCCCTACACTGGTTGCCGATTAAATTTAGAATTGATTTTACAATTTTATTGTACACATATAAGTAATTGCACGAGCTGGCGCCACTACATATTGCTGAATTGTTGGTCCCATATACTGCAACAAGGCCACTTAGGTCCTCAGGTCAAGGATTTTTGGTAGTTCCACAGTCCAAGTTAAAATCAAGGGGTGATTGTGCCTTCGCTGTGCTTGCTCCTAGACTCTGGAATAGCCTACCCTCTTATATTAGATCCGCTGAATCAGTCTCAGCTTTTAAATCTAATCTTAAAACTCATTTGTACAGATTGGCTTTCCCCAATGTATGATTTTATTGTACTGATTGTTTATGTTTTTTTGTTTTTTGTTTTTTTACTTTTTATATTTCATACATAGTATTTTGTTGTGTTTTACTTTTTATATTCGCATACTTAGTATCCATGGTCATGTTTTGCTTTTATTGTCTTTTATTGCCCTTTGTCAAGCACCTTGTGCTCGTAGCTGGAAAGGTGCTCTATAAATAAACGTATTATTATTATTATTTATTTGGTGCTTGCTATGGCTGAGAAAACACTCCTTTTCTAAATTCTTGCTAACCTTTCAACTAAACTTTGAGAAACATATTTATACAAGTGAGTTCAGAAGTCACAGAAACAGAAAAATTATGTATTTTGTATGTATATTGAATGTAATGATGAAAACATAAATATTTTATGAATTTCAAGTCAAATTAGTTTTTTGAATATGGGCTATGCCATTAGCTGACAATGCCGAGGAGTCTTCAGCACAGGGCACAGTTGATTTCGCTCTGCTAAGACAGGGTGGGCTTGGCTTTCCAGGTGCATATAGTAGATTCCCAGTTGTGTGTGTCACTACTTCAATTGGCAATAGCTATCCTGGAGTACACGGTGTGGCCCGTGGTCTGGAAAATAGCTGGTGACATCACAGGCCAGTGTATCGGAGCAGTGCATGTGCCTTGCTTGGCACTTCCTGTGGGGGTGGTGCAGCCGGGAGTCATTGAGAGGAGTCAATTCCAATGTTGGGGTGGAGATAAATCCCCCCCCTTCCCCCTCCTCCCTGTCTTGCCCTCAAGAAAGTTCTAGTCTGTATGCGTCATGAAAAAGTTCTTGTTGGCAAAGTTAAATTTGTTCTACTTGCTTTGCTGCATTTAGTTAGCCTGGGTTCCAGACTTTAGTTATCACTCATGGTCACTCCAGAACAGTCCAAAGTTTTCTCTTGAACCATTCCTGGGTGCTTTTGGATGTGTGTTTTGGGTCATTGTCATTCTGTAGGACCCATGGCCTTCAACTGACCTGTTTTCTGACACTGGGTACCATATCTTGCTCCAAAATGCCTTGGTAATCCTCTGATTTCATGATGCCCTTAATACGTTCAAGGTGTCCAGTACCAGAGGCAGTGAAGCAGCCACACAGCATTATGGAGCCTCCATCATATTTGACTGTTGCTACGGTGTTCTTTTCTTTAAAAACTTAATTTCGTGGGAGATTCTTAAGAATTGAATGAGCAGCAAACTTCTTGATAATATTGTGAACTGTGGAAACAGGAATGCCAAGGTCTCTAGAGATGACCTTATAGCCTTGTGAACGCTTATGTTTTGTAATAATAGTTTTTCTGACATCCTTAGACAGCTCTTTTCTCTTCACCATTGTCACAAAGGAACAGGGTAGGACTGTATTCTCACTTCAAAATGGATAATTGGTTAATTTGTACCAGGTTGGCACCTAAAACCTGTCACTGGTGAGTTGAATTACACTGTAAACGAGAATCAATTTCCTCCAACCAAATTGATTTAAATTGTTCAAAAGGGTGCCAAATAATTGTGTGATGGCCAGTTTATTTATTTTTTAAGCCATAAAATATATTTTTTTTTGTATTATTATTGATTGATCGTGTGCTGTTGTAAATCATACAGGTGAACGTGTGAAGACCGAAAGTTCTTTCAATTTCCAATTATTTCAGAAGATATTGAACATCATCTCCATGAAATGCAAAGATGCCAATAATTTTTGCCACGATTGTGTGGAGGAGGACCTACTTGATGCTGGCCCAGTGGTAGGTGCGGATCTCCAGGAAGCGGCAGACTGTCATGCCAAGCCAGATGCCCCCTCCATTACAGAGCAGGATATCCAGGATCACCTGATCCCACCAGCACTCGGCAAAGTTCGGCAGAAGGTGCATGAAAAAAAGCTACAGGCAAGGCAGAGAGGACAAGACAAGTTTCAGTTTATACATTCGTTTTATTTGAACATAATTTTTCATGCTGCGATCTAATTATTATTATTTTTTTTTTATTTTATTATAGCCAATTATCTCATGCACACACCATCGTAGCTGTGGGTAAGAGTACTTTATATAGACTGTATAATAAATCATTTACACAGTTATCAAATTATCACTTCCAATTACCAACTAAATAATCTGATAATTTGATAACCGTGTAAATGATTTATTATCCAGTCTATACAAAGTCAGTATGTTTCATTTTAAAATGTTCAAAAGGTGATGTGGTGATGATAGGTCAATGGGATTATTTCAATTAACAAAGAATTGAGAGAGAGAAAAATAGGCGATTCAATCTCCAGTCAATATATCTGCAATGGGCTTTGTCCTTAAAATTGAGAAAGACATTTGAAGAGTCAGCATTTGACTATATTTGAGTACGGCAGTCTCTGAATTTACCAAAAATGGTATAGGCCTATAAGAAATGAAGGATATGACACATATAACTCATGAATCTGTGACAAACTACTGCATGAGTACAACAGGCTGCAGAGTGGGACCTTTAGAGATATGTCCCATTGTATGATGTAGTTTCCCATAAATGAGTAAACAGAACAGGCCTTCATACAAGTCCATGAGCAGGTAGGATGGAATGTACTGTACAGTTCAAAACAATCTGTAACACTGGTTACTATGGCAACAGTAGCCATTAGGTTATCGTGGAGACCCATAGACGTAGGGCTCTAAAACTATTCACTCATTCAAGCACTAAATCTGGCTTTAGCTCATGGTGTTAATCCTATCCGGGGGTAAGTGTAGGACTAAAAGCTGTGGGACAGTACCCCTCACACTAGGCTGTAAACACAACCCATGAAGCACAATCTTTACTACAAGAATTACCAACCAGCAATTCTATTTACGAAAGACCAGAGTCCACTAGCAAAGAAGGGAACACTTTTTTAATGTACATAACTAATTTCCATCGTAACAAATGTGGTACAATAAACAACCTTGGACCTTTACCTTTAGAACAATGAGAAAAGCATTGTCACACTAACTTTTTCTATTTCTGACCCAGCAGATTCCCACTGACACTTCATTACAACCCATCATCAATGTCCTCATCATAATTATGATCATAAACTTTTTCCAAAACTGTACTCCAATGAATTACACCCTACACTGTCCCAACAGCGAGGCAGAACTACAGAAGACACTGGACTTTTACTGCACCAATGCTGCACTGTTTCACTAATCATTAAATCATGCAGATGGTGTATCTTATTCACTGATCCACATACTATAAAGATCAATGAAACTGAGAGACAATTGTACAGCTTTGACCAATAAATTGATAAATGCATGAAGCCCAGTAATGGACCACACTGTGAGCCACTGTAAACCATCACCCACATAACACCATTGTTATTATTTTGGCATACGTTCTTATTGAGAGTAACATGTGGCTTTCATGACACAATACTAATAATACATGTCATAAGAGCAACAAGAACAAGGGCATTAGGATCAAAATAGCACATAACAAATCAGTGATAAGGCATCAGTCTTGTTCCCTGTCCAGGTGGTTTTGTACCTGAGGAATAAACAGGGCTGAAACAAATATCCAGCAGGCAGTTCAATGCTCCAAACATAACTTTATTTGCCTGCATCACAATGACCATGTTTAAAACAGGTAGGCATTCGTCATGTGTGCGACAGCCCCGTTCTCACCTCTGTGAGCTCCCAGGTGATGCTGATGGTCCAGCACAGGCCATAGCTGCGGATGAGCAGGGCCTTCATGGCCCAGCCCCAGAAGTGTCCGAAGGCAAAGATGTCAAAATGGCTCATGATTCGCTCCCAGGTGATCACGTGGCAATTCACTGCGTACTCCTGAAGAAAGCAAAACCAACACAGAGAACTGTCAGAAAGAATGCTTGGTTGGTGTCCTCATCACTAAGCCTAGAGAGATTTTTTGGGGGCATTTTTTTCCCCTTTATTTTAAAGATTTTGTTTTTGATTTTATCCCATCGACCGCAACCTGGTACTACAGGGCCACTCTTGTGCGCAGCGAACGTCCTGTCGGCTTCCTTCCCCCACCCCCCGGGGCGGACAGCCAATCGCCGCCCCTGGTGGCACTTCCAAGCCAGAGCAGAGTCTGGCGAGACGGGGAATCGAACCCAGGTCTCCGTAAGGCTAGAGAGGTTTAAAAAATGCAAACATGTACATGAAAGGTCAGAATATTTATAAAGCTCAGAGCTCCAAGAGAGGGAGCCATACTTAGGAACAAAGCAAGATCTTAAGATAAGCAAGATACTTAAGATCTAGACTCACTTGTGAGATTCATAACCTCATGGTACTTTGAGCCTGAACAGGTTAACAATCTGAAGTCCACCAACTTCCAGGGTTTGTGCTTTGCTTTTAAACCAATGGTCAATTACTTCTTCAGACTAATCAAGCTCTTGTGTAGGTGGGGCTTCAGGTGGAGGCAGCAATTTGAGCAAGCTCAACCACTGACCTATAACATAAGGCTGAAACTTGCTAGAAGTAATCAGATTACAGGAAACCAGTCTCACAAAATGTAACTTCTCTTAACAGATGCTCTAGAGATAAGTAGCAGGGCTCAACATACATTTGACATTTTAAGCATTTAGAAGACGCTCTTATCCAGAGCGACTTACAAGGATGTATTAATACATGGTAAGAACAATCATAGTTGGCACAAGAGCTCAGTCCAGTAATACAGCGATAGACAATTGTTGGCGGCTGCATACGATACCTGGAACACTGGGAAGGAAAAGGTTAGTGTTTATATATGATATATACACACACTACCTGTCAAAAGTTTTAGAACATCCCCATTTTCAAGTTTTTACTGAAATTTACAGTTCAAGTCCAGTGAATAACCTGAAATGGTACAAAGGTGAGCAAGCGGTAAACTGCCAGAGATTTTTTTTTTTTTTTAAAATACGTTTAGGTTACCAAAAACTGAAAAAGAATGTACATTTCAGAGTTATAAAATTTAAAAAAATAAAAAAAAAAAAGGCCCTTTTCAGGGAACAAGTAATGGGTTAAGGTGGGTTCTCTGTGCAAGTCGCCGACTCTGGGTCCAGCAAAAGAGCCCCAGACCATCACGCTTCCTCCTCCATGTTTGACAGTTTGTGTCACACACTGAGGAACCATCCTTTCGCCTACTTGACGACCTACAAAAACCTTTCAAAATTTCAAGATTTCAAATTTTGATTCATCAGTCCATAAGACCTTCTTCCAGTCTTCAATAGTCCACTGGCAGTGCTTTTCTTATTTGCAATCTTAGCAATGGCTTTCTTACTGCCACTCGACCTGTCAAACCTGCAGCTCAAAGTCTTCTCTTCACAGTTGAAACTGAGACCTCTTTACTTCAACCAGTGTTAAGCTGTGCTTGAAGTGCTTGTGCTTTTCCTGTGAGCCGCCTATCACGCAGGTGATTGACTCTCAGAAACAATTTTGTTGTGGCTTTGGGTCTGCCAGACCTCTTCCTGTCAGAGTTTCCAAGTACCTTTTGATGGTGTAGGAAACTACTCACTGCCAAAAAATTTACATTATTTTTCAGTTTTTGGTAACCCAATTTATTATTTTTTTAACCTCTCGCAGTTACCTTTGTACCATTTCAGGTCATTCACTGGACTTGAACTGCTTAAATTTCAGTAAAAACTGGAAAATGGGGGTGTTCTAAAATTTTTGACCGGTAGTTTTTAGGAGTAAACAAGAATACATATAGAAAAAGTATTAACCATGTAGGCAGTGGTGATGACAATTGGTTAGATGTACAGAATTCAGTGGTAGTGGAGTCTGAAAAGGTGGGTTTTGAGTCTCTTGCGGAAGATCGCAAGTGATTCCGCGGTCTTGACCGAGTGTGGAAAATCATTCCACCACCGAGGGGTCAGGACAGAGAAGAGACCGCAAGGAGTGGCTGTCGGGCGCCTGGAGGGATGGGACAGTCAGTTTGCCAGCGGAGGGGTCTATGGAGACATAGCCACTGTTCCGCTGTCTCCTGTTCCGCTGTCCTTCTGGACCAGTCAATCAAGCTTTTTGATGGCCTGCTCTGGCCAGTGCATTTAAAAAAATGTTAACTGAAAAGAATATTTGTTTTACATAGCCTAGTCTTCCCTTACCTTTTGGTGTTTTGAGAAATTCTCTCTTCACTGAATTGCTTCAGAAATCAGGCTACAACTGCTTCCGAACATGAGGGGTGATAGACGTCAAGAAGGCATCACAAGCTTCACAGGTTTGGTGAGACAAATGTTCCAGACAGAGCACAGGAGGTAGGCGCTAGCAACGGTCAGCCTACGGAGTAGCCTGGTAGCTAGCTACTGCCCCGGACATTGCTAGTCTCTTCTATTTGTATGTCTCAGCATTCCCAGCTATTAAACTCACGTGAAGTCCATGGCTCCGCTTTGTTCATCAGTCCTAAGAATGTCCAAATACACAGTTGATACTGCAAAATATATATTTTGGCAAAAACGCAGGCACCTCATATTAAGTACTGCGTTGCCTGACATAGCTAATCTCTCTGCTTCCTAACTTATGCATGTATACTACTCCATGGTAATAGGGACTGTTTACCCATTTTCCACCATGGCCCGTGTGATAAATATGAATGAAACCACCCTTTTGCTAAATAAAAAGTGAGCTGATAAACATAGGGGTTATGGAACAACTGGGCAGTAACATTCAAGTGCTAAAATCACAGATTTATAAAAAAATGTAAATGCAGCAAGTAAGTGTAAAATGATGTACTATGTAAAATTACAATCTAATTGTCAGCTTTCAGCTACATTCAAATGGACTGTTTTAACGCTACGGTTGACTTTGTGGGTGTGTCACAGCACAAAGTTACTCAAAATATATATATTTCTGTAATATTCAAATGGAAGCGGATAGCATAAATATATAAATAAATATTCTGTACATAAATACAACATTTGCATAATGTTCTTTACATAGTCATAGCTAGCACTATTTGTGCAGAAAACATAGCTAGTTAATGGTCTTGCTAGTAACGCTTGGTCTTGCTTGCGAGACGCTAAATAAATCCTGAATGAATGAATGCCCATTTTATCTTCTTCTGGGTCATATTCTCATGGGGCCTGATGATGTCATTAAAATTGACTGTTATGTTCCAGGTCAGTGGATACAACAATGGGGCCAGGAACTTTGAAAAGCCACTGGCCCGGAGTGGCTTTTAAAATTTACGGCTATGTGTCTTCAACACTACAAAATATGCAGCTTCAAAATAAAGTATCATTTTGGCACTGTGGAGACCAGACTAATGGTTTCACTGATCTTGTGTATATAAATAATAGGGATTCAAAACACTTTTGCTGTCAAACTTTTTCTTGGTTTGTGTCTGAAACCATGGTAACTTACAGTTCTTTGCAAGGATCTTTACTTAATTGGTTTGCATGTTAAAACAATGTTTTATCATTTTAAACGTGTGCTTTCCAATTAACTGCATCTTCCCTGAGAGTTTTGGAGCAAAATATGCAAATGATTGAACATACGTAGTGAATAGAAAAATGAAAACACAACAGTGTTCCAACGGTGAAGAGGTTTGGTGTTTCTGTAATGGTGTGGGTCACATGATTTGGGTGATTATCTTGATGTCACCCCCGATGTTCTTCACCCCATGTTAGAGCATTTATTTTCTGCAGAGATGTCTTTCAAGATGTCAATGACCCCATTCACAGAGCCCAAATAGTCGCCCAACGGTTTGAGGAACATGACACAGATGTTATGTCATGGCCTTCTCAATCCCTTCATCATGACATCACACTTAAGTCCTTGCAAGTCTAGAACCTATGTCTGCCCTAGGGATGCCCTAGAACCTAGATTATGTTGCTGTCATGGCGCCGAAATGCCTATCAAATCAGTTCCTGGGTCTAAATGAACTGGTCTGACAGGTTTTTGCACTCGACAGAAAATGGTGCAGAACAAACAGTGTTATGGGTTGCTTCCTAGATCTGTCAAAATGCCCTAGAACCTAAACAAGAAAGAACAAACACTTCACAAGTAGTAAACAAGAAAGAGGATAACACCAATGTAAAGTTACTTAAGGGGGTGTTCGGCCAGGACAGCATACACTGTCTGCAACACTGAGAAAGTCAATCAACTCTTGCTTAGTTGATGGAATCAGGCATCATATTCCATAAATGCTTGATTGGGTTCAGATCTGTATCAGGTTGGAATCCACGATTGGGCAATGTTGCTGTACCCTTGTGCAGGTGGTTTTAACCTGCATTTCTAAAAGTAAATATCGCCCTGTAAAAATCCACTGGCCACTTATGCCACCAATTCAAGGACTTTAAGTCCATTCAGGGCCTCAAATGCCCAACCTCAAGGATCATAAAAACTGTACAGGAGGTTATTATGAGGACTTTCAATAAAGCAAAATAAAAATGGCCTAAATATCCCTGAAAACAAATGCTGCCCCAGAATCAGCCCTAACCATCTAAAGTAGAATGTTGGATTCTATACCTGAATAGGTTTCTAAGTGTATAAATGATACAAATGCAAGCTTTTCAATATGATCACCAAAATCTATCATCAAAAAATATCAAGTACTTTAAAGTACCTTTATTTTCAAGAACTTCCAAAGCCTATATTTGGTTTTTGAATTAGAATTAGAGGAATGTGGGAACCATTTATTGATTGCACTGTGGCATAATGTTAAATAAGTAACATAAGTAATGTACGTAATCAAAAAATATTTTTTACTTGAAGTCAAATTAATAATAATAATACTACTTTGATTTCAAGTTTAAAAAAAATTGAGCTATAGTTAAACCCTATAATAAATTGGAAAATATTCTGAATTCGTTTTAACATTATGCCACAGTGCAATCAATAAACAACCAATATTCTACAAATTGTGATAACAAGTGGTTTACATGCAAGACCCACCAGCTGCCCAATGGACCCCTGCCATACCATGATTACTTGCATTACTTATAAACACACACACCCCCCCAAACAGGGATGGAGAGTAAAGGTAGAGCAGTGGAATTCAGATCTGCCACTGGACTTTGATTCTTATAACAAGCAACAATAACTAGGCTAGGCAGGGTCATGCCCTGTAATTAATTTCCAAACAGTCAATAATCCCATTTGATATATTGCTTAAGCTGCTCTGTCCTCAGAGGCTTATGGAGAGCGCTTTCCAAAAGCTAGCGTTATCTCTTTATGGACATTAATCATATTTCATTGGATTTCAACCAGTGATTGAGAGGGCCAGTGAATAACAGACAGGTTTCAAACCAGTGGTAGACCAATACAGGGCCCGAACAATGGCATTTTGAGATTATTGGCCGGTGATGGCGCCGATATGGCCAATACTTTTTTAATCCTTCATGAGAAGTTGGCCCTCCTGCAGCCACCCTTTAAATATTTTTCCACAACTTCTTTGTTTTGGTTTAATAGATGTTATAATTGGAAAAGATAAGGAGTGGCCTCCCGCGTGGCCCAGTGGTTACAACGTCCGATGCTGGCCACGGAGACCGGGGTTCAATTCCCCGTCTCGCCAGAGTCGGCTCTGGCCGGGAGCGCCACCAGGGGCGGCGATTGGCTGTCCGCCCCAGGGAGGGGGGAGGGAAGCCAACATGAGATTCGCTGCGACATGAGTGGCCCTGCAGTATACCGGGTTACGGTTGATACTTGGGCGAGTGCCATCTCGGAAGAGGCGTCAGGTCGCGTGTCGCTACCGGTTGCAGGACTACGGCAGTGAACTCACATTACTAGGGGGGGGATTGACTTAAAAATAGCAGGGTCTGACTGGATACCAAAATGGGATAAAAATCTGAAACAAAAATTATAAAAGGAAAAGATAAGGAGTAGCAGACTTGCTGGAAAGAAACACTTTGGTTTACTGTGTGTGTACTTTTCTGTGTTTTTGAGTAAATAATATATTGTATTAAATGCATTTCTGAATTTCAGTTCAACAATTTCGTGTAATTCTCCATTTTTTTTTTTTTCTTCTTTCCATTGTTTAGTTGTTTAGTTTTTAATCAGCTGCATCTAAAAAAAAAAAAAAAGTTTTAAATAATTATTTTAAAAAGAATACTGGCGCAATATTGGCCAACGGGCCCCATGTGCAGCAAATAACGGTATCGGCCTCGGCTCTGGGGAAAATGCACATCAGCCGACCACAATCTCAAACTCAGGGCATACTTAGTGCAGTTTCAGTTTCATTTCCCCTCTGAAGTGTGAACTGAAGAGGAAATGACAAGAGCAGAGAAGGGAAGGAAGAAGGAAAAATGTGAGGAGAAAGAGACAAACAGAAGAGCCTGATAAAAGTGTGGTTTTTTGTTATGAAACTGAATTTTTAACCAGATGTTTACAGCTTCAAATCCCAAGTGGGGCATTGCAATTATACCCTGAACCAATGTACTTAACCTGAATTGTTTCAGGAAACTTCCAGCTGCATAAATAAATTATATATATATATATATATACACAAGAACTGAACAGGGACAGCTGGCACTATTGGGACTACTTTGCTGACCTTTTCACCCTTTAGTAATAAAAGGTTGCTGCGAGAGAGCAGCGGACAGCATTGCTCCGTATCGGAGCGAGTGAGTGAGTGAGTGAGTGAAGGATACTACCATTCTAGGGCTGCTTCTTCAAGTCCAAACAAACAGTCCAAGAATCATTCTGGAATAATGAGTCTAGTAAGCAAAGAAATAATGTAACGCAGAGGTCAAAAATGGGTGAAAAGAAAATGGAGCAGAGGAGATACAGGCAGTAGAAGCTGTTAAAACTCTTCTCTATCTGCCTCTCATTCATCCCTCTCTCACAGGGAGATGAGGTGATCGGCAGGTATGGGGTTTCCTCACCATGACGTCTGCCTCCCGGGTGGCGTAGCGCAGGTTGGGATCCAGCCAGTACATGATCTTCTTCACCTGCTCCCAGTTCAGGAAGATGATGAAGACCAGGAACAGGAAGTACAGAACACTCAGACCTGAAAGGCAAAGCAAAAAAATCAGCAGGGTGTGTCATTTTGGATTAAAGCATGGCATATCTGACATGCTCTGACATACCAACCACACAAACAGAAATAAGAGAAAAACATACTTAAATGCTGGCTACTCACCAAAAACCATGCGCCATATTGCTGGATGTGGTCTTGTGAACGGACCTAAAATAAACATACATGGTTACACTTCTGCTTTAAAAAAAGGATGTGTGTTATGATTAAAAAGGTCTCTCCAGGTATAGAGTTTTCACCTAGGTCTAGGTGAAATAGCAAAGATTAATTATATTTAATCTAGAACCCCCTGTACACCCTCTTCCCACAGGTTTGCACAGGCTCATACCATTGGGAAATGCAAGGATGCTGATGACCAGGAAGAAGGATATCACCAAGATGAGTCCCACCCAGAGGTTGTTGTTAGAGTCTGCATCATTCCTGACAGTGGATGCAAAAATCCAGTGTTAGCATACCAAAAAAACAGTGTTCATGCACACATTCACAACAACCATCAATGGCATATAGACTAATGTTGGGACCAGCCATATTAATCACACTATACACACTAAACCCATCTGTTACTATATAAACATAGCCCAGTTCCCAGCAGCTTGTTGAGCATTTTTAAGGTATGACTGCTAACACATGCAAAAAGTTAACTGCGACAAGGTGGGAAAATGGTTTAATATCCCCATGTTAATTCTAGCAAAATTCAAGAGATTACCAAAGTCACCAGTGTGAACATAAGTTCCCATGAGTAGGGGTGTGCTACTTTTGTTTTACAAGCATCTTTACAATGACATGTATTGTATGGCATACTATCTCATGCAAAGGTTGGACATGCTACTTGGTATAATGGTTCAGAATGGATTATAAGGTCGTTCAGAGCATGTGTGACTGGAGCCAATGTGATTCATTTGGCCCTTCAGTTTTGTGTCTCTGAAATTGGCCATCTTCCTGTCGCACAGCGTGGGACATGGTTGACAATGGGAGACTGCAATATAGAGCCCCAATTCTGTGCTGTGAAGTCAGTATGACCTGGTGAATACTGTAGTTTTGGTCACATTTTGGGGCTCTGGACAAGATCCCATCAGCAGGGCTCTCTTGACCCCCTATCCGGGTCAGACTGCAAAATAACAGCCGTGGGGGAGTCAATTCGTTCGTAGGCAACTTGATTCTTTGCCAATCCCTCGCCTCTTTTTATTGCTGAAAATAGCTGCATCCGTTTCGTGATACGACTCGAACTCTACACGAAAAGAGGCGTTCGTTAGACTGACTCGTCAATTTGGCTTCTGATTTCTCTAGATCATACAAACAGTCTTTTTTGACGTTCAATTGTGGCCATACAGCACACATACCTCGAGCACACATACAATACGAAAACGAGCTGTAATTTTACCATTACGATAGCAATATGACTACTATATTACTTATGTTCTGGACCCGAACCCATTCACGAAGTGATACGATTTCGTGGATTCGAAGTAAAATGCGTAACCAGTTGAGCTGTTGATCCGTTTTTCCAGGTTTGGGTTTCCTTATCAAATTGTGGGTGCTCGTGTTATGAGAAGCAACACATACACAAATCAAGGATAGCCCACGGTGACTTGCAATACATGCATAGTAATAAATTATCGCTCCTTGCATTGACATATAAGCAAGGAAAAACAGCAACTACTGTATATTAAACGGGATTTTCATTTCGCACTATGGTACACGGTTGCACATTTTCAGTTTCCGCATTTTACACTGAACTTACAAAAACTAGCGTTTACGAAACACTTCATCACCGTTAGCTAGTTGGCTAAGCCACCTTGCTCATTTGGAACGTCGATTCCTAAAACCATTTGGTAAACTAAACTACCGAAAAACACCACGGTTGCACGCGAGCTAGTGAAACATGAATTGCCCAGTCCTCAGAATGGATGTCTAGTATTTGGTGCCTAGCATGCACATAGTGTTAGCTTAGGCAAGCTAGCTTTAACACAGTAGCGAATGTTGCCAAGAGAGCATCACCACATACCTGGCAAACGCAAAGTACATCAAGCTGACCACTGTGCAGGTCAACAGCGTGATAGTATGAGGCTTATAGAAAAAATCAAGTGTGATATCTTCCACTTGCTGTTCGTTGATCATGCGAAAATGTAGTCTGTAATTTACATCATCTTTGCTCAGAGTTCGGCACCCCATAACGGCCGCCATAGTTGCGGGAGAGCGAAAGGAGTCTCCTGCCCCTCTTCACGATTCACGAACGCACTTCAGCTCTCTAGGGTAGACTGCCTAGCCAAGGCTCGCAGTGAACAAAGATGGTTGAGAGCGTGAATGAGCGGAGACGCTGTATAAACGTTATCGGGTCCAGAAAGAGGGGGTGGGAAGGAGACTACAAAAGAGGCGGGCATCAAATCGTTCTGTCCCGGATCTGAAACATGCAAAAGACGAGTTCTGTATTTCTAGTTTTACGCTAAGGAATTCACCCGAAAACTGCTATATAAATACGGCCTTGTTTAGTTTTTTTTTTTTTTAGACAAGGTCAGTGTCCCCACAACGAGGCTATTTTTGTGCGCGACGCGGACTGACATACGTTATTACGGTTCCTCAGTCAGGCCACGTGTGTAGCCGTAAAGTCAGGTGTGTCTGTTTGCTAGCTGGTTATGGGAGAAACTATCTTGCTACCGTTAAAACAGGAAATGAGTGCGCACCTACATCATCAAGACCAGTGTGTCGGCATCTATTGTAGCTAGCTAATGTTATCTAAATTGTTACAAGATTCGCAGCTTCAATGAGCTTGGATACTCAGTTATTCTACAGTTCACTAAAGTCTCTAAAATAATTGTACTTATATACTGACTTAAAACACCGCGGTTAGTTAAACAGGAAATAATATCATTAGATATGACTACAACATACTCATCTATAATTGGACCTTAGGTATCACATGGGGCATCTCAAGCAATCAGTGGAGAGGGCGCTTCATAGGCGAAGAGAAAATCAACTCCTGATTCATGTTTTCTTCTGGTGTCTTTTTATGGTTTTTGTGTGTTCAATATTCGTATATCTTTACGGTTACCTACCCAGTTTGACCTTCTTGACAGCTGGCCGCTGATGTTCATAAAAAGTGATCATGATCATTAATTACTCACAACCGACTTCTTTCTTACATTTCAAACACCATATAAGTTGTGTAACCAATTTTGTAGTTGTTGGGGAAAAATTTTTAAACGAGTTTTGTAGTTAGAATTTAGTGAATAATTACTCAGAACTGAGTTTATGAGATGGTACTTCTTTAACCCTCCCGTTGTCTTCGGGTCAAAATGACCCGCCACTGTGTTTAACAGCAGAGAAAAATCCCGTAAATGATATTTTTTCAACTTGAAATTTCATGACTTTTCCTAGATTGACCCCAACATTAGAAAAATGAAATGTTGCCTGGAGGTATGGGGGAGCAGTACCTCTGGCCGCTTGAAAAGCAAGCACCAGTGACCTGAATCTGATGCGTGCTGTGATGGGGAGCCAGTGCAGAGAGGAGAGTAGAGGGGTGACTTGGGTGAACTTCGGCTGGTTGAACACCAGAGGAGCGGCAGCGTTCTGGACTAGTTGTAGTGGCTTGATGGCACAGGCCGGAAGGCCTGCTAGCAAGAAATTGTAGTAGTCAATTGAGTTGAAACCACAGTCACAGATTCAGTTACACACCACAAACATGGCACTATATATGTGGCAAGGCAATGCCCAGCTGGGGCAAGTAAGAGGAAGAGGTGTCAGTTCTGCCCACCAAAGAAGGACTGTAAAACACATACTGTGTGCTGCAGGTGTAAGAAATATATAGCAAAGGCTGTGCACTTGCATACTGCCCTACATGTGCTAATTAGTTGACTGAGGTATGTTGTTTGGTTCACATGTTCACATTTTTGTTTTGTATATTTTATTACATTGTTCACTGGCAAAAAAAACTAACAAAAAAAACGGACTGGATTCAAAACTACTTTTTGCACATTGCTGCTACTTTCTTAAGCTATAGAAATACTATACAAATATTGCTTACTACCTATACAGTAAAAAATAATACAATTGACAGTGTCATAGAAACGAGTGGTGTCTCCTGAATAAATGCAGTCTTTCTGCCATGTGAAGAGGGAAAACTCAGGTATTCACACAATTTGTAATGAATGACAAGTTGTTTCTTCAGGCAAAATAGATTTGGTGTTTAAAATTCAATTTAGCTGCTTTATATTGGGGGTTTAGTGAAGGCGGGTCATTTTGACCCGGAGGACACGGGGTGTATACAGAATATGAGGACATCGGGAGGGTTAACATTATTATTAATCATTGCAATTTTTTTTGGCATGAATGTTTTCTGAAAAACGCAGAGCTCAGCTCTTTCAATATTTCAAACATAGTTGGGGAAGGGGGTAGGGGTATTCTAATCTTCTAGTGGTATTCAAATGGGTTTATTTAGATAAACTTGTTGAAAATGCCCCCCCCAAGGAATATGATAAACTCATACAAGCTACACTTTGAGGCAAAGTAGAAATTAAGGGTCAGTGGGTACTTATTTTACTGAAACTGCCAAACCCAGACAACAAGGGGAATTTTAGGGGGGGGATACAAGCAACTGCAGCCTAGCAAGTTTGCATCAATAGTGTGAATTCAGACATGCATACATAGTGAAATACTCACACAAGTCAGGTCAGTACCACAACACTAGTCTAGTAGGCACTACAATCCAATATTATCTTCTTTTTAAAAGTGCATAAGAGTTAAGAGCAACTAACCCCAAGATCCCGATAACTGACTATCCACCAACTATCAGTGGGATGCAAATACACTACCCTCTAAAAGGATTCACAGCCTTTATAAAGATGAGCAAAGAAGGCTGTATAAAATAATGAACTACCAAAAATAGGAAAATGCTATTCTTTTATACTAATACATTTGCTCAGAGAAAAATATTTTGTTTAACAAGTAATATTTTTTTACCCATAAGGATATTTGCCACAATTATTCACACCCCTAATAATTATGTTTAATTGAATCCAACAAAAATAAATCTGCATTAACATGCTACTGTTTAAGTTCATCTCAATCTTAGGGAACTGTATTCTGGCTTCCTGTGGCTTCCTGTTTCACTGGGATAAAATAATTAGGTAACACATGTAAAATCCATTTGTCATTCATCTCCATGGGAAAAGACAAAGAACTCTAAGAAGAAAGAAGACAAATGGTTGTTGACCTTCACAAGTCAGGAGATGGTTACAAACAAACAAAAAACCTAAAGATACCAGTTTCAACTATTAAGTCAATAATTAAGAAGTTTAAAACCAGGGACAGTGGTAAACGTAACCGGTAGAGGAAGCAAATGCATCTCGCCTGCATGCACAGTGAAGCAGATGGTTTGGAGGCAAAGGAAAATCCAAAGCCAACAGTTTTATGTCTACAAAACTTGGTTGCGTCTTGGGGGCACAAAGTCTCCAAATCCACCATCAGATGGCACTTCCATGCCAATAGGCTTTTTGGAAAGGTTGCCCGAATAAAACTGTATTGAGGGAAAACAACAAAGATAAACATTTGGAGTTTTCTAAACAGCTTTGGAGCTCTGATTGGAACCAGGTGTTATGCTCAGATGAGACCAAAATGAGCTTTTTGGCCATGCGCAACAGTGGTTGGTTTGGTATCAGAAGAAGGATGCTTATGTTGAAAGGAACATCATACCTATGGTGAAATATGGTGGTGGATCTTTGGTGTTATGTTTCTGTTTGCATCTACTGGTCCTGGGGCTCTTGTTAAGGCCAATGAAATCATGAACTTAAGCAAGTACAAAGCCATTTGGGCCAAAAACCTGGTTCCCTCTTTCAGAAAGCTGAAAGTTGGCCACAAATGGATCTTTCAGCAAGACAATGATCCCAAAAAAACCTCAAAATCAACCAAGAAATGATTAACTGACCACAGAATTACTGTTTTGCAATGGCCACCTCAGTCTCCAGACTTGAACCTGATCAAAAATGTGTGGTTTGAATTGAAGAGGGCAGTCCACAGGCGCAGACCGAAGGGAACTCGGTAGTGCTATCCTTTCAAGGGGAGTGTGCATATAGTACTGGGTGTGAATAATTGTGACGAAAAATATTATTGTTCAACAAAATATTTTTGTCTCAGCAATTGTATTAGTATGAAGGAATATAATTTCTTGCACATACAAACTAATTACCTGTGTTGTTTATTTTGTGCAGCCTTCTTTGCTCATATATATAATTGGTCTTCACTATTTTCCCAGAAGTATACATTCTAAAAATGTCCTAACAATTTATTGACTCATTTGACTCATCTCAGTCATGTGCATGTATCACACTATGTGGTAGAATTTGTTGTATGCTTGGAAATGTTAATGCCATTTTCACATGTTTAAACTCTAATTATGGATACAAAATGTTGTGTATAATGTGCATCAATAATGATTTAACAAACAAGCCACAGCTGTCACAAGAGCAGACAGGAAGCCATCAGGATGTTTAATGCCAATGACCAGAATCAGATACTTTGGTAACCATTCAAAAATGTCAAGCCTGTGTTGGTGATACACAACATCAACTGAAGACCAAAAAAGGCCAGAATACTCATACATCACCACCCCTGCACAATATACTATGTGTCCAATTGGGCATCTCCAGGGTCCACATAGTTCTGCACCCCCACTGTTTTTATACACCTTGACCATGACCACACCACGCAGTAAAATGCCAGCTCTGGGATTAAGACATCAAAACCTACCATATACAGTACGTGCCAGCATGATGCTGAATCTCTGGCGCAGGGCAATACAGCATACCTGGGCACAAATACACTCTAATAGAAACCTAGTAATGCAGATAGCAACACAGACAAAACCTCAGACTAACTGTCCTGTTTCCCAGTGTCTTCCTTTCGTTAAAATGGACACTATCATTTCACTATTGCTGCGGCCATCAGCTACAGCAACTGACTCATTTTTTGGTGCCGATGGTAGTAATTCCTGGGAGAGGAACTTGAGCCTAATTTCCTGTTGTGTATCCTACTCCTGATTGCACTGGAGTTTTGCACATTCCACTTCCTAGTTCTGACTTTAATATGCATATTGTAGTACCTGCTTCTGTAGTAGTGCTGTAGTGCACAGCATCACTGGTCCTGAACTATGCTCTTGTCTATAAAAATGATTCTGCAAAGATATCAGCAATATCCAATATAATAAACTTTTTCTTTACATTTTAAGTGGCTTGAGTAAGTATCTACTAATCAGTGGCCCACAATGCTTAATCCTGCTGGAAATGTGTCTGTAATTCTAAGTGAACTAAGATCTCAGAATTTTGCCTGACACCATGGTATTTGGAATGTGGCAGCCCAAGGTTACTGATATCATTGTAATCACATGTGAAGTATAATATATCTGTTGCACAGGGTTTTGTGATGTAGCCATGTAATTGCTAATGTTTAAGGATCCAGTGCTGTTAGAACTGTTCTTCAGTGCTGTTCTCTCTATCCCCACTGACAGTAACTCTTAGTAATTGATGATATCAGTCATCATCGAGATGGCATTGTGGTGCAGTTGTCAGTGACTTTGCTGATTCAAATTGAAGGGCTTACTTCCAAAACCTGTTAAGTCCATTTTTGCCAAAAAATGGTTCTGAGCACCACCTGCAACTACATATGGCAACGCATGTTTCTGCTGTAAATTGAGCGTTAAAAGCGGTTTAGTCCCATAGAAGCCGCCCATAAAACTATTGTGTTGTTTCCAAAAGCGATTAAGTCCCACCTGGTTTCATTTCCAAAACCTGTTAAAGTCGATAACCAATAGCGTGAGCGTAGCTAATTTTTCGTTTTAGTTGTGTTCCTTGCAAAATAATATGTCTGCAGTCTGAAGTCAGTATTATGTAGTTTTTAGTTTCTTTTTCCTACAACATTTACTATTTCTCTATTCCAATGTACGTTTTAACAGTTCTGCCAATACAAAAGACTGTACTCTTTATGTTTCGTTCAGACAACAAAATGTTGAAAATAAAGTAAAAGTTTTCTAAGCAACTTGTTTTTACCGAAGTGCCAACATCATTTTAGAGCTCTTATAACCGTTGTCTTTGTGTTATATCATCCATCTATTATGCCACAATACTATAAAAATATAGTCCAGTAAGCCAGAGTGACAGGAAAATTGAGTAAGAACAAATAACACATGCATAATGCTTGGTGTGAAACTCACGGTAATCGCGATGAATGAATTTCATGACATTTTGGCACAAAAAGTGACAAAATAATAAGAACAAAGAAGAGTAGATTTCAAAAACACCCTTTATTTAAATAGTCTGCCATGGTAACCAAACATAGTTTTCATAAAATGAACATTGCTGTTAGTGGTAACAACTTTTCAGAAAAATGCGTTTTTCTCCTTACAAGCAAAATGGACTTAACAGGTTTTGGAAGTAAGCCCTTCAATTGTAGGTGGCACATATGCTGTTGTAGCCTTCATTAAGATACTAAATCTCAATTACTTCGTCGTAAAAGTGGATAAGGTACATTGTAAGCAGTATTGCCATGGATATATTTTACGTTGTGCTCTTCTAATGCAACCCTCCAAATAGCCAATTCTCTAGAGCTGAACTAATCTGTACACTCGGCAATGATTTTCTGAAACGAAGTCTTCCTTTCTGTTTTTCAATAAGTTTCCTATCAGAGGCTATCAGAAAGTGATTGAATAAAGAATTACCAGCAGGGGGCGCCCTCTGCCTCTCGTTTATTTTTTTATGAGACGACTGTAAACAGGGTCAGGTTTATCTGTTATCACACTAATCATAATTTTAGACTAGCACATTACTAAAATACTTTTGTTTTTGCCCAAGCGTATGATAATGTTGGTCAAATCATTAGCATTTTTATGTATCTTTCTTTAGAGCTTTCTTGTAGCCTTCTTTAGAGTGCTGAAAACTTTTCAAACAAAATTGCTCCGGGCACAGGACACCAGGATGATGATGATGATGACGATGATTATTATTCAATTGTGAATAATATTATTCAATCAGCTTGGAATAATATTAACATTACATTGCCACATTATCAATCGGAAAGCTAACATTAATTGTCCTGAATTCACATTTGTCCCTAGCTATGCAGTTGAATAGCATATAGGCCTATTTGAGGAAATTGTCGTATAAAATGGTGTTATACTTTAACCATGCTACATTACCGGTTAAATGTGGGTGAAACTTCTAATAATCAACAATAGAACTAGAAAATTGGAAAGTAGAATAGAAAATTCTAGCAAAAATAGGCATTATTTGAACAGATGGAACACGCTCTTCTTTAGCTGAATCTATCAGTTGGTGCAGTATAACATACATATTTGTAAGAATCGTTACTGTTACTGTGTAGCAATACATACCATCTTTGTTGATATTAGTCGTGGTGCCTGTAGCTACAATGTTAACTTGAAACAAGTTTGATCTGGAATCTTACGTCAAGGTTGATGTTGAAATGACAAAGTGGATTTTTTTTTGGTCAAACCAATGAGTTTAAGACTTAGGTAAGAATTCAACACTGGATATTGGTCATGTTAATCGCAAATTGAAAACACATTATTACATTATCCCGATACTTCACTGAATACATTACTATTGGACCTTGACATATGCTTTATATTATTAAAGCCTGTAAATTCTAGAGCAACCTGATGGCTAAATTAATTTTTTGTCCTTTTGATACTATAGTGCAAAATATATTGTTGGGCATATATATATATAACACAAAATAACATATTACTGTTACTTGAACTGTGTTTTGCAAGCTATTAGATGTGTCATGTTTTTTCCCCAGATATTCAGGAGGATCCTTTGCCTTTTTCCAGAAATGATATTTAACTACCGTAAAACATTAGACAGAAGACCGTGAAGGCCCATAACAGTTCAATACTGCAATGTTGATTTCCTTCCGGTCTGTTGATTAATGAAATGCCTGCTCAGTTCTCCAGAAGAATGACAAAAACAAAAGCGGTGGTGCTTGGAACTTCGCCAATCAGATGCAAGATTTGCCTTTGAGCTCTGGTCTTGTGGAACCTAAGACCGCAACACCAGGCCTGAGAAGATCAACTTTTTAAAGATGCAGGTATTGCACATCACAATGTGGTCAGTGTGTGAAAGCAACTGCACCACCCCCATTACAACCACCATTTCCTGAATGTAAAGCATTGTTTCTGCACGTCTGTGCAAGGGGAATTCTTGTATCTTACTATGCCTTAAAAAAGTATTGGGTTGCTTTCGCAATATGCTTCGGGTCATTGTCCATCTGCACTGTGAAGCGCCGTCCAATGAGTTTTTAAGCATTTAGCTGAATCTGAGAAGATAATATAGCCCTATACACTTCAGAATTCATCCTGCTGCTTTTGTCAGCAGTCACACCATCAATAAATACAAGGGAAGCAGTTCCATTGGCAGCCATACATGTCCACACCATAACACTACCTCCACCATGTTTCACAGATGAGGTGGTATGCTTTGGATCATGAGCAGTTCCTTCCCTTCTCCATACTATTCTCTTCCCATCATTCTGGTACAAGTTGATCTTTGTCTCATCTGTCCATTGGATGTTGTTCCAGAACTGTACAGGCTTTTTTAGATGTTTTTTAGCAAACTCTAATCTGGTCTTCCAGTTTTTGAGGTTTATCAATGGTTTACATCTTGTGGTAAACCCTCTGTATTTACTCTGGTGAAGACGTCTCTTGATTGATGACTTTGACACAGATACGCCTACCTCCTGGAGGGTGTTCTTGATCTGGAAATAATTGTTCTGTCATTCACCACAGTTGTTTTCTGGTCTTCCGGGCCATTTGGTGTTCCTGAGCTCACCAGTGCGTTCTTTCTTTTTAAGAATGTACCAAGTAGTTGATTTGGCCACACCTAATGTTTTTGCTATCTCTCTGATGAGTTTGTTTTGATTTTTCAGCCTAATAATGGCTTGCTTCACTGGCAGTGACAGCTCTTTGGACTTCATATTGAGAGTTAACAGCAACAGATTCCAAATGCAAATGCCACACTTCAAATCAACTCCAATCAACTCTAGACCTTTTATCTGCTTACTTGTAACTGAAATAATGAGGGAATAACACACACCTGGCCTTGGAACAGCTGAGTAGTCAATTGTCCAATTACTTTTGGTCCCTTAAAAAGGGGGGACCACATATAAAAAGTGTTGTAATTTCTACACTGTTCACAATTTGGACAAGACCCTGAATTAAAGTGTTAATTTCATTTCATTAATATTTCTTTTCACAAAATCATTAAAAGATTAAATTAAAAATGTTTTTGTGTTTTTACACAGCTCATGTTAAGTTATTCATTGATCACATAAAATGTGTTTTAAACAAAATCATCACATTTGTTTTTGAAATATTGATCTATTCAAATGAAACAATGAGCATTCATATATTCATTTTTACAATTGCATTCACTTAATTATGAATTAAATATATAATATTTGCCATTTTGCAGACATCTTCATCCAAAGCAACTTACAGTAGTGAATGCTTACATTTGTGCTTTCAGTAGGGGAGAGCAGGGTAAGTTGTCACACGGGTAAGTTGTCACACTGTTCATACCTCCAACCACAGGGGCACCATCTAAAAAATGGAATAGCTGCTTTGTTGCAATTAGGGCCAGCTTGAAATTCCTTTGCACAGGTGGTCACAGGCCTCTTTAATTGCAATCAAGCAGAAGGCGTTCGCCTTTTTTCCTGCAAAAGTAAGTAAATGGCGTCGTGTATTTCATGTAATAAAACCGTGTTAGGTATAAAAATGTCCTAAATTATGTTTCTGTACCGAATGAGGGAAACAATAAGGTGTTTATTTATATGTTAGCTGCAGTACTTTGTCGAACTAACCGTGTTTTTTAACAAACGTTTGCCCACATGCCCGTTTGGGGCTAGTTGTCTAAATGGCTTTGAGGCAAGTTGTCACATGAGGCTAATTTAAATTTGTTTTTGAAGGAAATATGCATTGAGGGGGAGGAAGGAAAGGAACAAACAAACGAAGGAACCAAAAATAAAGTGAGATGATGGTGCGAAATTATAAAAGAAAGACAGAGAATGGTAGCACAGCTCCGGATATAATGCTGAAAGCAGTCAGACAGGTGAAGCTGGAGAACAAATCAATCAGAAGCACAGCAAACGATTTTAATATAAACTACCGTACTCTGGCTCGGTATTGTGAAAAGGTTACCAGCGAAGAGATTGTCAGTCAGGCAGCCATGCCAACAACAGTGGTTGGCTATAGAAAGCCACGGCAGATATTTCCACCTGAGTTGGAGATGCAGCTGGTTCATTATATTGCCAGGTCAGCGGACATTTATTTCGGTCTGTCGCCTAGTGAGATCAAAAGACTTGCCTACCAGTTTGCTGTGGCACACAAGCTGAAGTTCTCACCAACGTGGGCTGAAACAGAAAAGGCCAGCTCCGTGGGTTTACAGCCTTTTAAAAAGGCACCCAATGCTGTCGATAAGAAAGCCTGAGGCAACGAGCCTTGCCAGAGCTAGTAGCTTCAACCGAGAAAATGTCAATGCCTTCTTCGACAATTTAGCAAATGTGCTGGACAGGCATCGATTTGGACCAGGGGACATATGGAATGTGGACGAAACTGGGGTGACCACGGTCCATAAACCTGACAAAGTAGTGGCCAGACGCGGATTCAAACAAGTAGGGTCGCTGACCTCCGCTGAAAGGGGGACACTTGTCACACTGGCCTGTGCTGTGTCAGCCACAGGAAATAGTATACCTCCATATTTCATATTCCCCCGTGTCAACTTCCGAGACCATTTTTTAAACAGCGGACCACCTGGCAGCAGGGGGGCGGCAAATCCATCGGGGTGGATGAAAGATGTGCACTTTGTTGACTTTCTGAAACATTTCACAAGGAGAAACGATCTTTGCTGCTTCTGGACAACCACATATCTCATATGTCCATTGATGGACTCAATTACGCCAAAGAAAACGGCATAATTATGGTCTCGTTCCCACCCCACTGCTCTCATCGGCTTCAACCCTTAGACAGGTCTGTCTACGGGCCGCTAAAAAGGCACATCAACACGGCGTGTGATGCATGGATGAGGAACAATCCTGGGAAAACAATGACTATTTATGACATTCCTGGGATTGTGGCAATCGCGTATCCTGTGGCGGCAACCCCCCTGAACATTCAGGCTGGCTTTAGGGTAGCTGGGGTACAGCCTTACAACAGGGATATCTTTTTGGAAACTGAGTTTGCGCCATCCTATGTCACGGATCGCCCTGCCCCATCAGGCCCCAGCACCAACCCTGCCCTGCCAGGCACAAGCACCAACCCTGCCCTGCCAGGTACAAGCACCAACCCTGCCCTGCCAGGCACAAGCACAGGCACAGAGACACACCCAGACCCGGTCAGTTCCCATGCCAGCAGACTACCAACTCCAGAGGACCTCCGGCCAAAAGCTGGTCCCCGAAAACAAGCTAATAATGGAAGAAAGCGGCGCAGGACCGCAATTTTAACAGACACACCCGTGAAGCAAGCACTACAAATGGAAACATCGCAATCTAAAAAAAGGCTGTTTCTGGGGAATAAAAAGGCAAGGGTAAAAAGAAACCTAGACGAGTCAGCAGCAGATGAAGAGGAATGCTTATGCCTAGTCTGCATGGAGCCATTTTTCGAACAGCCGCCCAAACGAGACTTGGGTGCAGTGTGGGAGATGCAAGAAGTGGGCCCATGATGCTTGCACCCCAGGCCACACAATTTATGTGTGCCAGAACTGTGACTCGGAAGATGAGTCTGATTAGATGAGTTCTGTAATGAAATGTACTTGGTTGTTTTTTGAATTTTAAAGTTAAAAAAAATGTTTTCTTCACAATTACTGTGTTGTGTTCTTATTTGTTGATAATCCAATGTGACAATTTACCCCACATACTATGACATAGTGTGACAACTTACCCACTGGTGGGGTAAGTCGTCCCAAGTGCACACCCTCTATGTAACTGTCTACAACTCCATACTGAAATAATACATGAAAATGCAATTAATACAAAATATGTGCCCAAGACTTCCACCTTTCATTTGGTATGACATTTATACCACTCTGATGTATTGTGCCCAGTACAGGTAAGACACAGTGAAAAGTGTGCCAACATACCCCGCTCTCCCCTATATGTGGTCGCGGTGGGAATTGAACCCACAACCTAAGCTAGCGGTTCTCAAACTATGGGTCGCCAAAGGGTCATGGTGGGGTCGCCAAAAAATGTAAAAATTAAAATAAATTTACTTTTTTTTAACCATAAGCACTTCTTTACATTTTTTTTATGAAAAACAAATTGCCAGTTTTTTCGTAAAATCTGTCTTTTCTGATCGATTATCTTTAATCTACCGACATGCATGAGTTTAATCCAACGCATGCGTTTAACGTTACTGCACCCCATTGCATGTGTAGCGCGCCAATACAGCAGTCACGAAAATTGACACGTTTGTTGTCAGGAGTGGTGCTGGAGGTGAGTCAAATTCTAGCAAAAGACCAGAAGAAAATTACAAAAATACAAATAAAACAAAAAGGAATAAAATAAGTTATGACCCGAAATTCCTCACCGATGGCTTTACATGGACAGGACATGAGGAGGACCCAAGACCACAATGTGTCATGTGTGGGGAAGTTCTAGCTAACGAGAGCTTTAAGCCATGGAAAATGCAACGCCACTTGCAAACTAAACACTGCGCATTACAAGCAAAGCCGCTAGATTTCTTTCAGAAGAAACAAAAAGTTTTACAAGGACAGAAAACCGTGCTTAAAACTGCAACAGCAGCAAATGAACAGGGGATACAGGCTTCATTTGTCGTCGCACATTGGATCGCGAAGACCGGTAAAGCCCACACAATTGGAGAACAGTGAATCTGGGTTTTCGCCATTGACTTTAATTAAAAATAAATATAGATTGCGTCTGAGAGTTGAAGGGGATCTCTGCCTCTTTCTCAGCCCAGCGCAGCCACGCATCGATGAACTGTGTTCAACACTCCAAGCACATCCATCCCATTAAATAGGCTAAGCAGTCCGTTTTATTTTTCATAAAGATATAGCCTGTGAATGTACTGTATTTGCTACTATTAAGTCTGTTTTATTTGTTTTTCATAAAGATATAGCCTGTGAATGCATTTGCTACTATTTTGGAAATAGACCACCAATATATGTTTCTGGACTAAAGTTTTTCAGCGTTGTAATTGCACTAATTGCATCATTTATGTATGGGGTCGCGATTTTTCCCCACCCATGAAATGGGGTCGTGGAGTAAAAAAGTTTGAGAAACCCTGACCTAAGCGTTGTCAACGCCATGCTCTACCTACTGAGCCACACAGAACCACCATATTAAATATATAAATATCCATATTAGTAAATAATTTTGCCTGTTCAATAAAATTGCAGTGAAACCAGGGATTTTGCATTTTCTCCATGTCCCAGGATATAATTTTTATTATTTTATTTAAGATTGCAGTAAAAACAGTAAACACTTATATTACATGTCATAATCAAACCATTCAAAACCATGAGTAATACTGCAAAAATGTAATACATGTTGTACATTTGCAAACAATAAAAAATCATATTTTGTACAAAGAAAATCAGGTCATAGGACAGGTTTTTATCCATTATGGGCCATCCAACTTGTTTGGCATTACAAATATCTAATACATGTATTATCCACAGGCAGAAAAGAAAAATGGAAGAAGTGTTGTCCTGGAAAAACCTGGATAGCCCACATTTCATTTTATGTTCACATTTTGACATCACAAGACCATATTACAATTCATAATATTCTTGACCTGTAGAACTTCAGTGGTCTAGTTTTAAAATCATTTCATCACAAACACCTATATTTCCTCAAATATATTTTATATGGCTTTTTTTCCATGACACCAAAATTGATATTGAAAATAATATTGCTTTCCATACTGAATACCTGGACCTGATTGTCACTCTGAAGTTCCCATCAGAATTTAAACAGGGGTTGTGTCACGCTGCGTCAGGTGAGGAGGGATGATTGTATGGGAGAGAGCTCTGAGCCTTAACCGGTCAGATTCATCATTCATGCGTCAGGTTCACCACAGGCTACGAGAGAAAAAAAAGAGGAGTTTGGATAGCAGAACAGTGGAAAGTAATTTTGTATATGTGTTTATGCGTGTCTCCTCTCTCCATTTGGAGTAAGGTCAGAAAAGGTCTGTGCTCAATTCAACTGCAATATGCTTTGTGCGTTGAGTAACAAATTACAATGCAAAATTTGTACTATATTGTATCAAATAAAATAGTGTGAAAAAAATAAAATAACATGCGCTTCATTTGTTTTTCAGAATTACCGACGAAGAGCGTTTCAGTTAAAGTGAACTAAGAGTAAGAAACATGAGGCCTACAATCGCACCAGAATGTTGAAGTGCTCCCGGCAGACTGCTTTACTCTCCCAGTAGATTAGCATCACTGCAACGACCAGCTCCAGGACAATAAGAACTGAAATCATTCCATGTATCCCCACTGTCTCCAGATCTGACTTTAACAACAGAAAAGAAACAAGCCATTGTGTCTTTCAGACTTTGAAAAACATGTATATGATATACAATATATATGAAAAATATATTCTACCCTCATCTGTAAAAATGCTGATGAAGACACACAAACGTAAGGTCTACAAACTGATATTACATAAAACAATAGAAGGATGATCACACTTACTTGAAACGCAAGAGAAATACTGCAAATGATCATGGCAGCAAAGGCCCAGAAGAAGCTGATGATGTTGAATGAGAATGACACTTTTGTCTGTTACCAGATGAAAGAGGAATTGAGAGAGAGGGAGAGATAGAGGAAGAGAGATGCACAGATCACATGCTTCTGTAAGTCTGTTAAAATGAATGCACTTCCAAGACAAAAAGAGAACACACCTCTTTGCTGTGTGAATTCATAATGCATTCATTATGAATTACATTCAGATAAAATGATTACTTAAACCAATGTGTAATCATCATCGTACATAGCTCCATATTTACCTCATTTTTAACTGTTTAATAGAACAATTGATTTATTCATGGAATATGATAGATTCTTAGAGCCCAAGCAGTTGCCTTACCATACACATATTTGGAGAGTGTCCTGCAGCATACGACAGCATTCCCGAAACTATAAACTATAAAAAATATCAAAGGTAAAATCATACAAGATATAGTGATAAAAAAGATTAAACATAGAAAATGTGTTAATTAGATAGACCTGATTAATTATATGGGATACTTAATATGATGTGTAAAATATATACACTACCGGTGAAAAGTTTTAGAACACCCCCATTTTGCAGTTTTTACTAAAATTTAAGCAGTTCAAGTCCAGTGAATAACTGAATAACCTGAAATGGTACAAAGGTAAGCGGTAAACTGCCAGAGGTTAAAAAAAACTTTAGGTTACCAAAAACTGAAAAATAATGTCAATTTCAGAGTTATAAAAAAAGGCAATTTTCAACAAACAAGTAATGGGTTAATGTGGGTTAACAGTCACACTGTGCAAGTAGCCGACTCTGGATCCAGCAAAAGAGCCCCAGACAGTTGGTGTCACACACTATCCATCCTTTCGCCTACTCGACAGCCTACAAAAACCTTTCAAAATTTCAAAATTTCAAATTTTGATTAATTGGTCCATAAGACCTTCTTCCAGTCTTCAGTACTCCACTGGTGGTGTTTCATAGCCCAGGCAAGCCTCTTTTTCTTTTTTGGCAATCTTAGCAATGGCTTTCTTACTGCCACTCGACCTGTCAAACCTGCAGCTCAAAGTCTTCTCTTCACAGTTGAAATTGAGACTTCCTTACTTCGACCAGTGTTAAGCTGTGCTTGAAGTTATCCTGTGAGCCACCTATCACGCAAGCTGTTGACTCTCAGAAACTTGTCTTCTGATTTTGTTGTGGCTTTGGGTCTGCCAGACCTCTTTCTGCCAGTTTCCAAGTGCCTTTTGATGGTGTAGGAAACTACTCACTGCCAAAAAATGTACATTCTTTTTTAGTTTTTGGTAACCTAAACTTTTTTTTAACCTCTGTCAGTTTACCGCTTACCTTTGTACCATTTCAGGTTATTCACTGGACTTGAACTCCTTAAACTTCAGTAAAAACTGGAAAATGGGGGTGTTCTAAAACTTTTGACCGGTAGTGTATGTTCAAAGAAGGGTCCAGGAACAGTCCAGTGTAGGGCTAAAGCAAAAGGATTCAGAGACTACATAGAACTACATGCAAAAAATACACACTAAGGACAGTTTTGACATGACTCAGGGAGGCAAAATTGAGGTCCCTCACCAGAACACTGGGCACGGTGCACACCAAAACATCTACAGTCTGAGCCAGCAGCACCCCCAGGCTGATAATGAGCAGTCCAGCCATGGCCTGTGCCGTCTAGAGGGGGAAAAAGGAAGGATGAGATGAACTGTGCTTCCAAAAACTGCAATTACTGTCTCGGGAAGTGCTGATATTATTTCGCCTAAGCTTAGGCTGTGTGTTAATCCAACCTCTTTTACAACTGCACCGGAGGTGCGCTATCGTCCTAAATCACGAAATTACAGAAATTGCGTCAGACACCCTAAAGCACCACCGTCTTCGCTTTGCGTCTGCGTTACCGACACCGTCCTAATTCACCAAAATAGGGCCCTATGACATTACATCTATAATACTGTACAAAAAGACATAAATTCACAGAAATAAAATATAGGTTGAAAACAGCAAGGAGTTCTGCACACAACAATACGGCTTTAGCAGGTTTCAATGGTTTTTCGCGTATATTTATATGCACAGGATAGAATGCTGATATTTTAAATTTTTCTGTCCTCTTGTGCATATGGAATATTTAAATGAATTGAAAAAATTGAATATCACAATACAGAATATCCAATTTTCTTGGTTATACACACCCATCAAACACTTTATCTTACTATTTGTATGTGGTGGCTGTTCCATTTGTCTTAACAGAAACAAAATATAAAATGTGAAAATAACAAAAGAAGACAATCCATATTAGGCGTACATACATATTATAGATTCTGCCACATCACATCACAGAAGGTTGGCTACCATAGAGTTTTCACATTTTCAATTTAGTGTGAGATCCTGTAGCATAAATATTTTGTTGAGGAGTTAAGACTTAACATTTAATACTTACCCCTAAAGCTTTGGGGTTTCCTTGGAGAAAGACTTTGTACACATCTTTGAAAACACAATGAAATGTATCCGGCAGCAATTGTCCCTCACTTCCGACGTTGAGCTTGGAGAGGGGTATTGTTATCACCATACGATCATCTGACTTGAAAGTGTAGCCCATTATCTGTGGAAAGTACAAAAATGAGCTATTAGCATTGCTGAAATATGTGTTTCGGATGACAGCGCGTGACTGCCTGGACTGTCCAGAGGTTTTCAGCAGTAAGGCTGGTTTACTGGACATTGGGACAAAAAAATTAGCTTATTAGTTTCTATGGTTTATTTTTGGCGATATTTGTGATTAATCATAACTTTGTCATTTAACTAGAAAATAGGAATAAAAAAACCGTACGCATCAAAAGAAGCGTTTCGCGGCGTGAATGTCATGTTAATCCATTGGAACTGCGTGAGATAGACTAAATCACCCAAGCACAGACAATTCCTGGCACTTGCAAATCAATTATTTTCCAACGTGCTCTCCATCCATCTTATCGTACTCTAAATCTATCCCATCTTTTGATGAATTAACTAATCATAATTGAATCAGTGATAAGATGTAGGCTACCTACCTATACGCTTGTTTTTTTCCCCTCAGAAAAAATATATTTCCAATATTTGTTTAGCCTATAGAACAAAATAGTCCTACCCATAAGTTTGTGTCAACATCTAGATAGTATATTTTTATCTGACTTGTTTATGCTATTTATTTTAATAAACTTCGAACAAAAAAGGGTTATGATTTTTACCATTTTAATTATAGACTTATCACGGAAAAGGGAATCTGCCACAGACAGAGAAAGTTTAATTTGTTACATTTGTTTACAAAGAACGGTTACATTTGTTTGCGAAGTCCCTCAAAGGCAGCCTTTTCAGTAAGTTTACCTCTTGCGTTCTCTAGAGGTTATTCCCTTCTGCTGATCATATAGGCTACCAGAAAACATAAAGATAAACAGAAATTATCATGAAATAAAGAATAGCTACGTCTATTTTGAATATCCCCCTCGACTGACAATCACGTTTAATCAAAACGAGTCCTATTTAATAACTGCAATTTTAACAGAAAAAATAGCTCTGTAGCTAAATGCTCTATTCTCATTTTCTTACCTGCAGCAGGATGTGCATGAATCGCTTTTGTATTCTCTATCTCTCTCTCTATCTCTCTTCCTCTCTCTCTCACACACACACACACACACACACACACACACACAAAACTACTGTACCACAGCACAACTGCTCTGCCCAGTAACCAACCTACACAGCCACCACAGCCTTGCATGTTCTGCTAAAAGAAACTGGAATGCTCAACCGTTTGCGCTACTAGCGCGAGCAGGTTAGAGGCTAATACAGTAGTATTCAGCCACAGGCTGCAGGATGTGAAAACAAAAACCAGCCACAATGCGGAAAAAGTGATAGCACTGGGCTAATGTGAAAGCAGAGCGAATCGGAGGCAATATAATATTAATGTGACTTAAGATCAGTGGTTGACAAAGTACACAAACCCTTTACTTGAGTAAAAGTACAGATACCCTGATAAAAGATTACACAAGTAAAAAGTCCTACATTGCTTCTCATATTGGGTGAGAATATTTGTTGTTGAAAGTAAAAGTAAAAATGAAAATAGTTACGAAAGCACAGATACTTGAAAAATGTGCTAAAGTACAGTAATAAGTAAAAGTAAGGTAAAAGTACTTTTACTTTGTCCACCACTGCTTGGAATATGCACACATGTCGTGCTGTATGAAATACTCCTGTGTTACAAGTACAAGTTACAAGTAGGCTACAACCAACACTTCATACATATTGAATTCAACTCGTGAACATAGACTTTCAAGAATGCTTTTTGTTTATGAAAAATAAAATAACTAATCTTCTGACACCTGGGTTCTGTAACCTGTTGATATCAAGTTATTGTATTATCTTTCTACTTCATGCAAATGCTAAACAGACTGCACAACCTAGATGAATAGAACAATGTAGTATGTATTGAAAGTAAAATGGCTGTGTTGTATTGTATTGGCTAGTAGTGTATTGAAATGTGCATATATCATTTAATATATATTTTTGATATGATATTTACATATAACATACTTATACTCACATTTATATTTAGCTTATTGATAAAATGTCTGACAGTGTCTTAGAAAAATGTCTTACAAAACAAAGCATTTCCTTAAACAACTTTTGATTTCTCTGTAAATTATGTAGTTGTGTCATATAATGCATTTAGGTTAGCTTTTTTACACATATGGACCTTTGCTGCCAAGACTTTCGAGTCTTATGCACTGTAAAAAGGACTGTGTAGATATTTTCACGAACCATTCAACTATTTTCTGTTAAACAAAGCAGAGGTTTGTGGGAGGTGCACCAGCATGCCTGAATCAACCGCTCGCTTGTTTCTTGTTTCTTGTTTCTTGTAGATGATTCTTGAAAGAGGAATGGTGCATGTTAAACGCATGTTGAATTCAAATAACACTTCATTACCTGTGAGAGACTGTCTGTCTTCAAATACTTACTTCCCTGATATAGAGACGGGGCTGGGATCTCAACTAGTGCACATTTAGTTTCCTCCTTGCAATAAAACGCTGTATACATGCTGTGCAAGACAGCAGTGCATTTATTTGTATGTCTGTTTTTCAGATTCACCCAGGTCAACCAACATAACTTAAATGTTCATATTGCCAATTGCTCTTTTAAACATAAACGTAAAATATCTATTCAAATAGCTGGGCGTTAAGCCTATTGAAGAAGGAATTTAGGTTAAGTGCCTTGCACAAGGATAAAACAGCCATGCCCAACCTGGATTTGATCACCAATTCACGAGGTCAGATCCTATGCTGATTATGATGAAGATGATAATGATCATTATGATGATGATAATGGCTATGATTCATTGTTATAGCAATACCAATTGCTATAACAATGTTACAATGTTGTTGGTGGTGGTGTTTTTGTTGTTGATTTTGTTGCAGTTGTAGTTGGGAATCCTTTGTCATAGAATGGTCATTTTGAGAGTTTTATTGATATTGTGTATTGTGTAATTCAGTGAATTATTCCACAGTGGCCATTGAAAAAGTTCAAAGTAGCTTTGTACAATGTCACTGGACTTGATTTAGATAATGCAAGCTACATGGCCAAGGCCTTCAATGGCATTCTGCAGGCATAAATGTAATTCATTTTACTTGCAATGCCCACATCTTAGCCCATATATGAAAATATCATTTTTAAAAAGGTTTTCTAACATTGCCCAAACATGAAACTCATACAGGACATCTTAGACAAAACTGCCCAGAAAGGCTGTCCTGTACAAATAAAGCTGCCATCTCAGCCATGCAAAACACAATGGGGCACTTGGTATGCAGCTGTACCATGGCCCACTGTTTAGCTAGCTAGCTAGTGTAAGGCCATGGGAAGTAATAAACTATAAACTTGGTTTATTGACAAACTAAACAACTGTAAGGTGTTACGTTCTGAATGTCTGTTCGGTTTGTTTTTGTACTTTGTTTATTTATCATTCTTCGAGTCATGTTTCATTCACGTTCTGTTCCCTGTCTGTCATTGTTCCTGTTCGAGATCCACTCCTTGTCTTTGTCATTTGCACTTCGGGAAATTCTATGTTTCGGTTTTTCCGTCTTCGTTTCTAATCTCGTTTTACTTCCTTCTTACTTTCTAATTACACTTTGTATATATTAGTTAGATGTATATAGTACTAACCAACTAATCTACTAACATTAGGGATTTAGATTAAGTTACTAACACTACTAATCACTAATTATCTCACGCTTCTAACTATCGCTATCATTCTCTCTCGCTGTCCTATCCCTGTTAGCTTTCCACTTTTCTTTTCATTCGCACGCAGTTTTCTATATGCGTTCCTCCCCTTCTTTATATGCACGTGTCTGCCTGTTCTTCCAGGTCGTTTATTGTCTATGTGTTTGTATTATTCCCAGTCCGTGTCTTGAGTTTCCCCTCGTTATTGGATTAACAATTCCCAATGTTTACACCTGTGTTCCTGCCTCTCTCTCCTCCCAGTCACACCTGACTCCTATTGTGTTTCCCTTTCCTGTTTGTATATAAGTTCCGTGTTTATGTTCCTTCCCCGTCAGAACGTTGATCTTCATTCCCTGAGCCAATTCCTTGTAAGCCAGAGTCTGTAGTTTTTCCTGAGACACCCCTTCTGTTATCACTCCGAGCCTGCCTGTCGATTTTGTTTGTTTGCCTATCTGCTTCCCGGTTTTGACTTTTGGATTGTTTTTTGTGACTTCTCCTTGCCTTGTGATTTTGTACCTTCGCTACCCTGACTCCTGGTTTTGACCCCTGCTTTATATTAAACGATTCTTTGCCTAATCCTGATCTGCGTCTGGGTCCTTATCACGTACGTCACAGTACGTTCTGACCACGATGGACCCAGCAGATCCGGACCAGCTTCGCTTTGCTCTCGAGCAGCAGGGTGCCATGCTCGGACGGCATCAGACCCATCTGGAGACGGTCACCCACCATCTTCAGACCCTCACCTCCAGTTTGGCGGAACTTACCCTGACGCTGCGAGCTCCGACACCTAACCCGGCACCTCAGCATGCCGCTGAGACACCCCAGCCCGGTTTTCCCTCTGCGCCGGTGCGTGAACCCCGTCTGCCTCCTCCGGAGAAGTACGCAGGTGAACCTGGCGGTTGTCGTGCATTCCTCACGCAGTATCAACTGATTTTCCAACTTCAGCCATCTACGTTCTAGTACTTTTTAAATTGATAAGGTGTATTTTTTCGTGGATTCTACTATACATTTCCCTCTTTATATTTGATAGAATTTCAATAACAAATAAAGAAAAAATAAAATACAATTACATTTTTACATTTTACATTTTAAGCATTTAGCAGACGCTCTTATCCAGAGCGACTTACAAGATGTGCATTAATACATGGTAGGAACAATCATAGTTAGCACACAAGATCAGTGCAGTAATACAGCAATAGACATCATTGCAGGCATCTGCGTACCATACCTGTAACACTGGGATGGAAAAGGTTAGTGTAATTGGTTTTTTGGGGGTTTTTTTTGGAGTATAGTGTTGAACAAGTAAACAGTGGTGAAGACAATTTAGCTAGATGGACAGAGTTCAGTGGTAGTGGAGTCTGAAGAGGTGGGTTTTGAGTCTCTTGCGGAAGATCGCAAGTGATTCCGCGGTCCTGACCGATTGCAGAAGGTCGTTCCACCAGCGAGGGATCAGGACAGAGAAGAGGCGAGACCGTGAGGAGCGGCTGCCAGGCACCTGGATGGAAGGGGCAGTCAGTTTACCAGAGGAGGCGGAGCGGAGGGGTCTGGGAGGGGTGTAGGGAGTGATGAGTGACTGGAGGTAAGGGGGAGCAGTAACTCTGGCCGCTTGAAAAGCAAGCACCAGTGATTTGAATCTGATGCGTGCTGCGATGGGGAACCAGAGAGGAGAGTAGAGGGGTGACATAGGTGAACTTGGGTTGATTGAACACCAGACAAGCGGCAGCGTTCTGGACTAGTTGCAGTGGCTTGATGGCACAGGCCGGAAGACCTGCCAGCAAGGAATTGCAATAGTCCAGACGTGAGATCACCAGGGCCTGGACTAGGAGTTGAGTGGCCTCTTGGGTGAGGAACGGTCGGATCCTCCGGATGTTGTGGAGGAAGAATCGGCAGGTCCAAGTGATCGCTGCAATATGGTTCGAGAAGCACAGCTGGTTGTCCAGGGTTACTCCAAGACTCCTGGCAGACTGGGACAGAGACACTATGGAGCCTTCCACGGTGATTGACGCATCAATCATCGGGGAGCCCTTCGCTGGGAGGAAGAGCAGCTCTGTCTTACCCAGGTTCAGCTTCAGGTGGTGGGTGGACATCCATGCGGAGATGTCAGCCAGGCATGCAGAGATCCGTGCCGGGACCTGGGTATCAGATGGAGAGAAGGAGAGAAAGAGTTGAGTGTCATCAGCATAACAGTGATAGGAAAAACCATGAGCAGAAATAACAGAGCCAAGTGACTTGGTGTACAGAGAAAATAGGACGGGGCCTAGCACCGAGCCCTGTGGGACTCCGGTAGAGAGGGTGTGTGGAGAGGAGAGGGATCCTCTCCAGGCCACCTGGTAGGACTAGCCAGCCAGGTAGGACTCGAACCATGTCAACGCAGATCCAGAGATTCCCATCTCGACGAGAGATGATAGCAGGATCCGGTGGTCCATGGTGGCGAATGCTGCAGACAGGTCGAGGAGGAGGAGGACGGAACTAAGGGATTGGGACTTAGCCCTCAGTGACTGCAAGGAGAGCAGTCTCTGTGGAGTGGCCTGCTCTGAACCCAGATTGGTTGGGATCAAGCAGGCCACTCTGTAAGAGATAAGCAGACAGTTGGTTATAGACAGCCCGCTCTAACGTTTTGGAAAGGAATGGGAGGAGAGAGACAGGTCGGTAGTTTGAAATGACAGCAGGATTCAGAGAGGGTTTTTTGAGGAGGGGGACAACATGAGTGCATTTGAGGGAAGAGGGGACAGAGCCAGAGGAAAGAGAAGAGTTAATGACATTGGAGACAAAGGGGAGGATGTCCATAGCAATGGACTGGAAGAGGGGGGAAGGAATGGGATCAAGAGGGCAGGTGGTGGGACGGTGGGAGAGGACAAGTTGAAGGATGTCTGAGTCAGGGAGGGGCGAGAAGGAGGACAGAGGGGTGAGAGGTTTAGGTAGCAAGATGGGTGAGGGAGAGGTTGGGGGGAAGGAGTTGCGAGTGTCATCGACCTTCTTGTGAAAGAAGGATGCGAAGTCATCCGCGGTTAGAGAGGAGGGGGGTGGGGGAGGAGGAGGGCTGAGGAGAGAGGAAAACGTAGAGTAGAGTTTACGAGGGTTAGAAACTGAAGATTGAATTTTGGAAAGGAAAAATGCAGACTTAGCAGAGGAGAGATTAGAGGAGACCAGTTAACACACAATTAACACCAGCCAAAAAGAAGGCACTTTTTGACTCTGAGGGCAAAAGGGCAGGGGCTCAAGCCCCCCTTGGGCCCTATCTGTGCATGTGCCTGCTATTCACAGTAACGGTTTAAAAAGTCCCTGTGGCTTTCTAAGCAAATACGTCTTGCGCCTCGTTTGTAAGAATGAAGCTTTGAAGAAGTTAACAATGAGGGGCCACAAGTGCACTGCAGCAGCCAAAGGCCCACACATGAAATCTTTTTTAAAATAGTTTAAAAAACTACCTGAATTGAAATTAAGATTCAATTTGATCTGATTATCTGTAAAGAAGTGAGACTTTCAAATGAGCGAGCCTTGTGAAATGCTGATAAAATGTTCAGTGTTCAATTTGAAAAAATATAAAATATGAATACAGAAAGAAACATTTTCAAATACCAAACGAAGGTGAGCCCAATGGACTTATTAGAACTGAAATGAGAACATTTTAAATTTTAAATTTTAAGCATTTAGCAGACGCTCTTAACCAGAGCGACTTACAAGATGTGCATTATAAATTATAAATGTGTCGCACACATGCAAACCAACGAATGACATATTGATGTTCATTTTCTCCTATTGTTCCCTCACAGAATATGCCAGCTCAGAATTCAAGTGAAGATGTGTCACAGTGAAGCTTCACCAGTCTTCTGGAAAAAAATCTGTCCCACAATGAACTTTCTGAAACACAAGCCACTGAGAGGAGAAAACCGTAAAAAGACAGTGTTTAAAAATTTTTTTTTTTTTAAGCAGACATTTAACAGCGGGCATAACTCATGTATTTAAAAAAATCATCAAGGATTTACACAATAAAGTCATGGACTTATTTCCATGATGTTCTAATATATGCTTGTGAATAAAGAAAGTCAAATGCATGCCAACTTGTAATTGTGACCATTAATAAATTAACACCTGTTAAACAGAAAGGAAAACACATTGCGATTATAATGCATATTGTTTGCATAAATTGCCTACTTTTATTGGACATGGAATGTGTTTCCATTAAATCCATGAAAATATACGCTGAATAAACAGTGTTAATCAGAAGCAGAAGCTTAAAAGCTGTAATAAACAGTTCTAATGGTAGTGTAATTGTTTGCAAAGTGTTTTTTAACAGTCTCTCTTTGATAGAGGATGTGGTTTATTGAGCAAGGGGTGGGGTGGTGGTCATGACTGCAGAGACCAGTGTTGATCTAAAACCAGACATGCTGCCAAAGCGGACATGGGACCATGATAGAAGATAGCGGGTGAGTTACGTTAACTTCTATGACAGAGATAGTGGGGAAAATTTTTGTACTGTGCATTTTTATACATGTATGTAGTATAGTTCAGAAAAGTCTTTAACTCGTAAAAAACTTTCAAAATGAAAACGGTTTCAAATATTTTATACTTTTTTTCCTCATCATGTGCAGCAAGATGATAGTATAAGCAAGTTAAGGAGACCGTTTTCATGTTTGAGTTGATTCTCAAACCGTATCCCCTTAAATTGAAAATGTCCAATTATCTCTGTCACCCATTGTGAGTGAAGGGTGCAACAATGAATTATGAACAATATAAGCAGAGATTGATTGTGATGTTCTCAGGGGCTCTACCAAATCTAGATTAGGCTATGCTTTGGTTGGTTTCTTTTCATGCAATGAAAGCAGCGGCGGACTTAAATAGTAGTCCCTATAAAAATCATGCCTCATTTATAGAGATGGGTCACATATATGCTCAACCCTGAGACACTCCCCAGGAATTCTGAATTGAACATTTTTGAGTTGCGACACATCATAGTTGCAATCCTGGGAAAATGATAATAGAAGGTTTATTTCCAGTAATTTAAGAAGTTGGATGATTTAACCCATATTAACCACAACAACAACTAAAGCCTTTTAGTTCATGACTTTATTTTAATGCAAAAGTGTCTATTTTATAAGTGTCTAAGTGTCATTATTGCTCATCAGATTCTCACGGTTGATCTTGAGCTCATGTTGTATTTTCAGCAGATAGGTAATGTATATACTGTATCTAATAGCAAAATACAATTACAGGTGATATCACCTTTTAAACATATTCAAATGTAAGTATTTCTCAGTGAGGTGTTTATTTATCATTTTCTTTAACTCGCATAATTTCTCTCATATCTATTTGAAAGACAGGGATTGAAGGAAAGGACAGTTTTTACTATATTAATCTTCGTACTTTTAAAAATCTGAAATAAAATACGGTATTCCAACATCCCCCAGAACAAGCCCTTTGCAAAAAAAAAAAAATATTTCACATATGAATTCTGCACAATCAAATGTTGTCAATCATATTTGCAGTCAACAGATTTTGCAGAGTTGCTTGTCTGTTTTGCCTCTGTGAAGTTCATCTCAAAATTTCCATGCCCCAGTTGATATTTGGACAGATGATGCTTGTCTGTTTTGCCCTGCATCTCAAAACCAATGAGCTTTTTTTGATCACAGTTGCCCATAGTTGATGATGACTTTCTCTCAGACTTCCATGTCAACATCACCTTACTCACTGTTCCTCGTGAAACATAAACAAGTTGAGCAGTCTTCGTCACTGAAGCTCCTGCCAATTGTGCTCCAACAATTTCCCCTCTTTCAAAATCACTGAGATCTCTTCTTCTAGCCATGGTAGCCAAAATACTGGCCAACTGGGCCTGCCTAGAATTTTTATGCTTGACTCTAAGCATCATGGGATGTTAATTGCTTAATTGACATAGGAACCACATCTGTGTGTAAGCATCTGCTTTCGATATACTTTGTAGTCCCAATTTACTCGTGTTTCCTTTATTTTGTCAGTTACCTGTATATGCCTAAGGGAGTACTTGCTGTTTATATATAGGAAATTAGTTGGGATTTAAATCAATATATGCACACTATATTTTACTGGTACACCACACAGTAGTGCCTCCATTTTCACAAATTAGATTTGTACATTTTATCAAACATCTCCTATAATAACAAAGTGTGAAAGTACTTTTAAATGATCTAAATTTAAGATTGAAAAATATGCATGATTTTTACTGTTTGACACATAGTGCTAAGATCTGGTAATGTAAGTGGGCTTGAATTCTATATTATTTTGAAGAATATGCTTATAGGTTCCAAATCATGTTAGAGACAGATAAAAGTTATAATATATTACACTATAATATACTCCCCATTACCATCTGATTTTGATAGTATATTTCAAATTTTGAAATGTAGGAGTTCCTGTCTTTGTTACAATGTTCCTTTCTCTGGTTTAATTTGGCATTTCACCACCTCAATATTTGTTTTTATATAAATAACCTTTGTTTCATTACATTTGAGCAGTAGTAGTAGATCCAAGCACCCACTAGCACCTTTTTGTCTTAACTGTGCTACACATTTGGAATTCCATCACCTCAATATTTGTTCAGTAATCTTCCTTGCATACAATTCAGATACATTTTACATTTTACATTTTAAGCATTTAGCAGATGCTCTTATCCAGAGCGACTTACAAGATGGGCATTAATACATGGTAGGAACAATCATAGTTAGCGCACGAGATCAGTGCAGTAATACAGCAATAGACATCATTGCAGGCATCGGCGTACCATATCTGTAACACCGGGAAGGAAAAGGTTAGTGAATTTTTTATTATTATAATTTTTTATTTTTTGGAGTATACTATAGTATAGTGTTGTGTTGGAGTATAGTATAGATACCTTTCCAAGCACCCATTTGCACATTTAATGTCAAGATTATATGAACATCATTCTGTTTTAACGGTAACAATAAAACATATAATATTTCTGTAGAAGACTGAAAAGAAATGGCCTGTGCCAGCATTGACATCATTGAACAAGAGGAAGTGGAGGACGGGGCGCGCTCTCCGATTATTAGAGAGTACTGTGCCACTGAGCTGCTGCCTGAGAAGAAGCTCCCACTGCATAACCTGCTGCAAAAACAGCCGGCGGCCATGGGGGTGAGACTGGCAGCATATCCTGGTGGCGTGGTTCTGTGTGGCGCTGGTAGAGCGTGGCGCTGACAACGGTTAGGTTGTGGGTTCCATTCCCATTGGGGCCACACACACTGAAAAATGTATGCATTCATTACTGTCAGTTGCTTTGGATAAAAGCGTCTGCTAAATGGCATATATTATATTATTATATTATCCTTTATTGTTAGGTGTTTTTTATATTCATCTGTACAGGATGTGGAAAGGATCTTGTTAGGCAAACTATTGAAGCAATAAGTCTATCAATCAGCTAATCACTCTTGACAAAAAATGATCACAGTGTACTACACAAATATTATTCCACACAGACAATACAAGGTGTTCTACATTCTACATGATACACCTTTCCACCCCCCACCCCTCCACTTCTATCCAACTGTGGAAAGGTTTTGGGGTAGCAATAACAATATTCTATCTCTCTATCACCTTATCTGTAGTCATTCTGTATGAATAGAAGTCAAGTGCATTAAATCCTTGACCACTCTATATGTTACACTGTCTATGAGAATTTGCTGGTGCAGTCTTTTCACAATAATTATGAAATGAACCCCCATGTTGGGTCTCTAGCCTATGCTTCCACCAAAAACTGACAACAAAATTATTTTTAATCACTTTTATTAACTTACATGAATGTGGTTCACCAATTATCAGATTTCACATAGTTATTTAATTTGTGCCCTCGAAAATTATTGCAGTTAATTTTTTTCTTTTCTTTTTGCCTCAGGTAATACAAATAGTGTCTGGGATCACAAGTTTCGGGCTTGGAGTTGTCCTGGCAACAAGGACATCACCCCTAACTCTGACCGTCCTATTCAGAGTTCCAATTTTCACTGGACTTCTGGTAGGATATTTCGACCTGAATTTTCACCCTTTAAAATCCTCCACATATCCTGTTATGTTTCTTATATTTTCTGAACTTTCCATTGCATTTCCAATCCAGTGGGCAGGTTAAGGTGGAAATAGGCTAGTAGGATTGCAATAACATTGTTCTGTATAGTAATCTACAGTTAATAATGTACAGTTGTCAGCGTAATGAAAAGCATCCTACTGTTATGGCCCAAATGAGCGATTCATTAAAATATCAAGTTTTGTGTTCAGTTACATTACACGTTGCACAAAATGACCTCAGAGTTGTCTCTGTAGTATAGCCACTCTTTGTTTCCTGATTTCAAGTGAAAAAATAAAATCACAATTTTTAACATTTTATTTTTAATTTCCAGGATGCAAAGAAATCAAGATTGATGTGTCATTACAATTGGAGTGTAAAACTAGGCATTCTGAAATGATTAAACACAATGCTGTTAACAACACAATAGTAAACAATTTGATGGCACACAGTGGCAGGGGGAAACAGCCTTAAAAATTAGACAAGTTTTTATTTTCTCCAGGTTCCGCTTAAAGTGCTCAAACAATAAAACCGTCATGTTGACAGTGTCATAGTCCTACTCCCAAAATTTAATTATACAGAAGCTCTTCAAATGCCCGCTCCTGGGTATATTAAGCTGACCGGCGGGGCAGTCACAAAACAGGGCTCTTGATAGCCTAAATCCCTCCAGGCACGGGACGTCAGAATACATTGTAAATTCAGCGTGCACTAAACCACAATAGCATAGCAGACATTCCAAAGTCCTTTGCCAAATCACCACTACAGTGGGAAAATTCAAACACGCAACGATAAGATCTAAAAATAATTTATTTTCACATTTGGAATAACAGGAGATTACGAGTCACACTTTAACCAAAAGCCAACGCTGACTGAATTCAGTTACAGAGCACTTGTTGCTCTTCTCAGTCAAGTCGCATGCTCACTTGGTTCGGTAAGTGCTGTCAGTGTCCAGCCTGCCTCCAGTCTATGCACTCGGAGGAAGAATCGTCACTATAGAGCTAATTTAATCAATATTAAATTCAGATCGTCTTTATCTTGACGGGATGCCACAATGCTAAAACACCGATGGTCTTCAGTTGAGCTTATTATGGACGTGTTTAGTAGCAATTACATGGATTTCTCTTTGGGCTTGGCAAGATAATGTGCCTTTGAAAATGTGGCATTGAATACATTTTGGTCGAACTGATATATTTAGAATTTGATGCGAGTACAACATAATTTTAGTCGGAAAGTCGCAAACCTAAAAAGCAGGATCTTGAAACCAATGATTTCGGGTCTAAATTGTGACTTCAATCCATAAATCAATTTACTAAGGCATACGCACATCCATAGTTTTGCAGGTGCTTGGTAAAAAATAATAATCCAAAGTAAGAAATGAATACCCGCACACTGCTCTAATACTCAAGTGTTCTATTTGCGTTGTCTTTGTGGTGGAGTGGAAATGCTGTTGAGTCAACCTAAGTTTGACAGGTGTTTTACCAGGCAATAGCCTACTTTTGTTAGCTCTCATTTTTTTCTTCCTTCTTTAGTTTATCATCCTTGGAATGTTGTCAGCCGTACTGCACAAATATTCCAGACTTCTGCCTGTAAGTAAAACTAGCTAAAATAATCCAATCACTAATTAGTGCTGTATTATTAATGATGTAAAGCCACACGCTTAGCAGCCGTTTCAAAGAAAATGTCACTGGTACGTCCTTTTCCGGCAGTTATTTAGTTTCAATTTTGACAATATTGATTGTAAACTCCGACTGAGTTCCTTGTTTAAATAGCTCCATTCTATCCCTATAGATCTGCTTCGCGGTAAACATCGGCTGTTTGTGCGTCGGAGGGGTTGGAATTGTGCTCTTGATTATCGACTTGGGTTTAGAGAACATAATTGTACAACATACAGAGAAGGTGAGTCTGTAAGTCTTGAAGAAGTCGCGTACAAAATAATGTAGGCTATAAGCCCGTAGAGATCACCGATTATGTTTTGTTGCAGTAGGCTACACAAACACAATTTACATTGCACATTTTCCCCACATACAAAATTATATTAGAGCTCATTGCATTTAATGAACAGTGTCACCTGATGGACAAAGACTGTACAGCAGCCAAATCCCATTTAGGATTCACACTCTCAAACCCCTCAGGCCCAAATGTTTATTCCAAGTAAACACACGCACACACACACACATTTGAAGCAGTCGTCAAGATGGTTGACAGACACTATTTTATGCAGTAGGCCTTCTGTGGGTAAGGGGCCTCCATTTCTTTCCATCAGAGACGCATTAAAATAATCGCGAGCTGAGAATTTTCAAAGCCACCCTCCTCTGACAGAAACATACAGTAGAAGTATATGAAAGTATGTAGGCCTATACACACCAGTTTTTTGGTAGCACTGTAATATTTGTGCTTACATTTAAACCCATTGAAATAAATCAAGGCACTATAAAGGAGTAGTGTGCAACATTAGCAACATTGGCGATGACTTCCTTGTATGAATGCTTTTTCAGGCGGTGCAGGTGAAAGCGCTCATCCTGTGCGTGACAGTGCTGGAGATGTCTGTCGCTGCAGTTCTTCTGTTTTACCTACGTAAAGAACTGCACAGCACACGAAAACTTCCCTGACATGATTGTGCCTGCATTGACGGATCCACGATGACTGCACCCAGACCAATAAATGTCCAGATATCAAGTAACAACACAATCTCTTAACATAAGCTCTGATTTGTACTTTTAAGGCAAATTTGCTTAATAACATAATAGTTTAATAATACATTTGCTTAGTTACCTGGATGAACAGATAAAAAACAGCCATGAGCCATGCTTCTCAGCCATATGTTCGCTTTTGCAATTGCATTCCGATAAACAAGAAAGAGCTATCATTTGAATTAATATGCACAATGTAGATATTAGTTACCCTTTTTTAATTTGCTGTTAAAAGCATTTTGAAGCTTTGAAATAGATGGTTTTAATAGTTTGCAAGAGACAAAATAAACTGGAAAAGGTTTGTGTGTTTTCTTTGCCTATAGTTATTTTATTTTATTATCAAAAACTGTATTTGGACTCGAAATATAATTTCTTAAAACCATGCCCTGGACATTCACTGAAAAAGTTGTGTATACACAATAGACTGAAGTAAAATCAAGTCACTATAATGTGAAACCATATCTTACATGTTTTTCATATTATTCCTTTATACAGCTTGATATTTACTGAAGCAAATGATTGAACACAGCTTTCAGTTTACAAGCCAATTTTAGTAGCATTACATCATGCTCACAGTCACACCTCATCATGAGGTCATGTTTCTTCAATGCCCATATTTCCTGACTCAAAGTGTTTGACTTCCCTTCCCCCCATTAGTACAATGAGCCACCAGAGATATCCATATTGGTAACATTGAAATCTGAAATGACAATGATACACAATGATATACAAATTCGAGTTATCTCGTGATAAACAAACACCAAAATATTACGGTCTCGAGGAGGACTGTAACATTCTGACGTTGTGACACTCAGTCTCGTTTTGTTATGATCAAATTACAGCCAAGTAAATGAAAACCTTAACAGACTGTCAGAAGCCTATTAAGAATCCATGGCTCTGGCAATTAGTTACAAAACTTTATTTGTAAAAAGAAAGTTGCAAGTTTGAAGCACTTGAGCAAAGGACTTGACATTAAATGTGTAAGGAAATATTCAGCAATCAGCATGATAAATGGATAATATGTTAAATTCAAGATATGTAAATCACCCAGGACAAAGCCATCTGCTAAGAGACAATGTAATGTAATGTATAGTGCTGAAAATACATACTCACAGATGTTAACTGTATGCCAATGAATTTGTCACATGTAGAAGCAGTACTCAATGTTAATCTTTTTTTTGAATTATGTTTAATAATCTGTACAGACTAGCAATTCACTTGCTACTGTTAACAATATGAAATGACAAAGAATAATGCTTGTTTTTCACTGAATAAAACTGTAAGGCTGCCTGCTAAACATGTTACATCACATTAAAATCTCATTGCTCAATGCTATTTGTAATTTGTTTTTGTGTTTTCCATTTAACAGTAATAAAAAACTCATCTACAATATAAACAGGTGATGAAAATCTAGTGAACTAAACCAATATACATTTTATTACGTACCAGCATCTGTGTTGCTTTTTTTTTAGTACTGCATAGAAATTAGATTTTTAATTTACATTACATAATTATAAAATGCAAAAAACAAAAGGTACTTTTGATGAAGGGTGTTCAGTCTCAATTATAACTGTCAGTTTTTAGTGCTCCTCAAGAGATTTGGTCCACACCGATCACATCCATGTAGTATCTCCTCAGGTGAACTCAGAAGTGCAGTTTAGTGGTTCTGGTGACGGTTACCAGAGTCCAGTGTCACTCCAAGTGTGGTCTTGGCCCAGTAGACTCACAGCTATGGGGAAATAGCCCACATATAATTAAACACGTACTGGAAAAAGCCAGGCTTACTGACACAACACTCAGCTTTCACAACCAAGATCTTGCTGTTAATTGCACATTTCTGACGGTGTGCTATTTCTACAGAAATGACTAAGATCTACTTGACTCATTACCAAGCTTTTATCCTCCAATTTGCGAAAAAGTTAAATTCCATTCATTACCATATAGTAATTCTAGTATTCACTTCATATTAATCAACTGACAAGCATAAAGCACAGTCATTTTAAAAATTCTGTACAATTCATCAAGTATCTAAATGGTAATTTACAGAAAAATATAGATGCGGGTTATATATTATGAAAAATAAACGGACAAATTATATTTACTCCTCAGTATGTGAGATACATGCAATAAATGTAAGCATGTAATTCATGTGCAAGTAAGAATTCAACTCCATCTCTCCATAGATGACATGCAATAACTGAATACACAAACCACACACAAATATATATATACGTACATATATATATATATATTTTTTGCTATCCCATATAGTGCAGCATTTGCATCATTGGACTGAAAGATTTTCTTGAACAAATAAAAAAAATTCACAGATGTACACTTTACCATTAGTCCCACAGGAACACGTGAGTGTACAAGAGGAAGAAGAAACCCAAGAGGAAGGACATAACAAATCACCAGTCACACCGTTTCACCCTTTTAACCCCAAAAGAGCATTACCATGCAACCCACACAAAAAAAGACAAACAACCTAGACTGTCAATGTGAAAAAACCCAAAACAAATTCACACATATTAGTATGGAATTTCAGCTTGTAAAATTCAAAGTGTTAATGAATGAGGCTCTGAACAGACCAAAGCAGAAATTCACTCTTATGAGACCAAATTACTTACTGAGCTAAACCCTTTGAGTCAGACCACTGTTGAGAGGCCTAACGTTATATGAGATGTCTTGCTCTGGCAAAAACAAAACAACAGAATGTGATAAGATATGGGGAGCTGGTATTGATGATGTCATTCTTCATTGCGCTGTAGGCACAACAGAGCCTGGGAAGGAGGACTGAGGGAAGCTTGAGTTGGGTCATGATCCCCTGTTGAACATGGCTAGGTTTCATAAAAGATAACGAACCCTCACAACTTGGCCTAGTTGACCTTCCTGATAAGAAGCTACATTTTCCCCTGCAAGGCTGAGATTGTTAAACCACCTCCAGGTGGCGCTGTGACTGCACACAAGTAGTACATTTGAAACACTTACTGCTGTGATAAATTTGTTGCTCTGTGGCTGGAGGTCCTGCTCCTTCTTGAAGGGGGCCGATGATGCAACTTGTGGGGGGGAGGAAGAAGTGGTAGATGCGCACAGGAAGGAAGCGGCTTCGCTGGAGAAGGTATCCATGGCGATGGTGGTGTGGGTGGGAAGTGTCAGTCCATTGAGGCCTGTCATGCTGTCACTTGAGGTGCACTGTGAAGACGTCTCTGAGCTTTCAGTGACTGACAGAAGACACAAGAGACAATACACATGGGTAAAGTGTAACCTGAGTGAATGAGGAATTCTGAACCACTCCTTTTACTAATCTGAATTCAGGTCTGAATGGAAAGGAAGCATTACATTCCACCTGCGATGTGACTGGAAGTGCAACTTTAGACTGAAAGTTCATTGTTAAAAGTTAACTGTTGTATATATGTGATATAATGTATATAATGTGGCATTCCCTTTGACTTGCAAAATAAAATGATTCAAGCTTGTGCTAGACAAAGGGATGGAAACACAGGCATAGATGACAAAATACAGCTACATTACATCACAGGCATTTAGCAGACACTCTTATCCAGAGTGACATACAGTTTACATTTCTTTACAACCCATTTATACAGCTGGATATTTACTGAAGCAATTCAGGTTAAGTACCTTGCTCAAGGGTACAACGGCAGTGTCCCACCTGGGGATTGAACCCGTAATCTTAACGTTACAAGCCCAGTTCCCTAACCATTATACCACACTGCCTGCCTCATGTTGTCAGAGACTGACTGTTATTCTGCCAGAAAAGTTATTAGAAGTTATTAGAATGGGCTAGGTAGATGGGGCTGAAATTGAGCCAAATAACAGTTTTTAACAAGCTAATGAAATAATGAAATCATTAATCATTATTTCATCATGAATCAGCCACAGCAAATAAATCACCTATAAACACCTTACAGGTGAGCACAAGAACTATTCATATTCAGCTTCGTAAAAGTGTACTTGCACTGAATACGCAAGGAAAAGCCACTGATCTGCAGTCACCCAGAAGCGGCCATTCTGTGGTCAGTCAGGAGCGGTCATTCTGCGGTCACTCAAGAGTGGTCATTCTGTGGTCAGTCAGGAGTGGTCACTCACTCATGGATGGCTGGCTGCTGGTGTCCTGCTCCAGCTCGTCCTCTTCGATGCAGTCATAGGGCCAGTGTCCAAAGGAGGGGCAGCCGGTCAGCGGGTAGGAGGGGGAGGGGTACAGGTGCAAGTTGAGGGAACCCAGGAGCGAGGATGAGGACTGGCTGCTGGAGGAGGAGGTGCTGCTGTTGGAGATGGTGGAGTGGGGCCTCTTGAAAGGGGTGGAGTGGTCGAAGGAGGACACCGCAATGGAGGCCCGAGTTCTGGACTCTGTCATTGAGGGGACAAGACGTGTTATTAACAAGCTGAAGGAATGAGGTCAAGTGAGGGGGGCTGAGAATATTCCCACTGGATTCTTGTGGGATTCTTTACAGTTATCCATTAGGGCTATGCAGGCAGAGGTAGAAACTGGGTTTTCTGTGGTGCGGATCTAAAGAGGTTTTTTCCAGCAAAAAGGAACCAGATTGCCAGCTAGCTAAACACTCAGACTTGACAGTGGTCCTTGAGTGGGTGTTTGTGTGCCCAAATCTGTGTGGCATTATATTTAAAGCCTACAGATTTGCATCTGTGACGGGGCAAGCCCAGACAACCCCCAACCCCCGACCCCCTCCATAATATGAGGCCAGAAGGACTCTCCAGACAGTCTGAGTTTCTATGACTCAGGGAATGCCCACACATTTCTGAAGGGAAGAAAAACACTAGCAAGTGTTTAAAAGGAGGGAACAAAGAAATAAAAGCTCCCCTATGCTGCTTTAGTCTTGATGTGGATATGAGGGCTGCACTCAACAGGGACTTGAGATCATGCTTTATTATCAGTGCTGGTAATCAGGATTGGGAGATACTGTGTAAACACAGGGCGGTAAAAAACCCAACACCTTCATGGGAAAGTGGTAAAGGCAAATAGAGAGAAAGGAGTGAGAGGGAGACATACTGGCACCGCAAGGGGCAGCTTACCTGACCCCTTCATGATGTAATCAATGGCCCGGTCGCTGATGGCAGCCTCGCTGGGTTTGATATCCATGAACGGTTTGTTGCCAATCCCCATGGAAACCATCTCCTGCATGCGCAGCTCTGCAGATGACAGTAAACAATAATGATGGATTGTATTCATATAGTGTATTTTATGGCTCTCTCAGTCTACAATGACTCACCTCCACAACAAACAATGTGTAGCAAACCTGGGTGGTGCATGGCAGCCATTTTGCACCAGAATACTCACCGCACAACAGCTGTGGTGGAGAGGGAAGGATTTATTTAGAAAATTAAATCGGGGGATGATTATATAGCCAGACTGAGCATGTGTCCATGACCCTGTAAAATGTCTTACTCTCTTTGATAAGTACTGTACTGTGGGATTTTAATGACCACAGTACAGGACCTCATCCTCATCCTCAAGTTTGAGATCTCATCTGGAAGACAGTGCCTTAATCTGCATCATTAGTTTTCCTTCTAATTCTTCCCCTGGTTGGGTATTTACAGTTTGCCTGCGCAAACTGCACATAAAATGTACTTCAAAGGAATGACTGCACAGCTCAGCTGATGGCTGGTGGAGTTGGAGGAGAACACACACTTGTCTGCGCTCTCCCAAACTGTTGGGAGAACATTGCAGTGATGAGACAGACTTACAATACAATTTGGCATTGCAATTTTGGAGAAAAGAAACAAACCCGATAGAAACTGGTTAAAATGTTACTTTATCTATGGTAATATAACTGGAAAATATTACAAGTGCACTGCATCTTACTGTATGTTCTGATGCAATCAATCGTGCATATGCACAAGAGAATCACTTGATTCTCACTGGAATATTTCCACGTAAAAGTCTTACAATCACAAAAACGTTTTTTTCCCATAAAACAATATTTCACCACAGAACACAGAACACAGAACACAGAACACAGAACACAGAAAAGTTCCATTCACCTCGGTTCCTCAAAGCCTGTCTCCATAGAATCTTGCCAATAATGGCGGTCCAGGCTGCCTTCACCTCCCCTGAGCTGGCCTGTAGAATGAAGGTGTCTTGGGACTTCCTTCGTCGGAACCAGATCTCAAACCGTAGCCCACTGTCACCAACATTCTCCGTCATTCCAATCTCTGCTGTCTGGAGACACACACACACACACACACACACACACACACACATAAATGCCCATTGTTTCTGACACTGTCCTAACATTTTCACCACATCAGCAAAATGTCTCATGTTCCATTCCAGAATGGAGGTAATGTCTAGAATCTAGACTATGTTTAAGAATAGACAGCATGTCTCAGAATTAAGAGTATAATTTATAATTGTGATATGTATTTTGATATGTATAAGTTAAAAAAATACTTTGTTGATGGACAAACGTTGTGGTTAGGCACTCTTAGGCTAGGTGGAAGGCGGTGATACCACAGATGTGTGACAAGAGGAGTACGATGCCATAGGTGACCGAGATAAGAATACCACAGCTGAGCAATCAGTATGCCGTTGCTTTAATTGGCTTCCTGTCAGAATGACTTAGTGGGGAGATTGAATCTGACCCCTCGTCCATTTCCTCTGAGCTCTATGTACCTTGTACGACTGCTTGTAGATGTAGATGTCATATCCCCCATCAATCTTTTTGGTCTTGCTGAAGAGGATGAGGTCTTCAAACAGGAAGACGTGACGGAGGTACTTCCTGCGGCCACACCAAACAATGAATTCGTCCTGACACCTCAGCTGGCCCTGCTCCTTTAGGTTTACCTGCAGAATGGGGGGGGGTGGTCTTAGGTCATGGTAATATATAGAAATGTCTGGTTGTCTGTATTTTGAAGTTAACACCAAGGTGGAATCTAATCTTGTTCTGTTCAATAGAAAATTGACCAAAAGAAGAAAAACATTCCCATTCCCAATTGTCCTGCCCCTACAGGTCTATCCCTTCTTCACTCTCCTGGCCAAAGAGCTCCACCTCTTCCTTACTGTCCTGCCCAATAGCTCCACCCCTTCCTCGCTGCCCTGGCTCACTCTCCCACCCCCTATGCCCCTACAGCCCCTCTGTCCTGCCCAATAACTCGACCCCCTTCCTCCCCACTCACATCACAGCCTCGGATGGCATCCATGGCCAGCAGGTCATTGCCATGGCGCAGCTGAAACTTGACCATCTCCTCTGCAGTACGCAAGTCACTGAGTTCCTGCTCGTGGGCGTGGCCACATTCTTTGATGAGGTCCTTTAGCAGCAGGGCGTACTTGCTCATGCGCTGGATGGGCTTCAGCAGGTACGACGCCAAGTCCATCTTGTCTCCCAACTCCACCTGCTTGTTCTGGGGGGGTGAGGAGAGGAGAGGATGGATTAAAAGGGGCATTGCATGGTTAAGAGGTAAGAGCACTGGACTCAGCAAAATGGCATTGGCATTGTAGGAGACTTGACCTTGATTACTGTCATAAAAAACAAGCCTGCAACACAACACAATACCAATACTATACTGTAAATCACCCTGTATATGGGCACCTACCCTGCAAACAAATAATAATAGTGTAGCTAATAATAATAATCTAGCTGCTGATTGAGGATTGATATTTGGCTCACCTTGAAGAAGTCGTTACCGTGGCTGGCCAGCAGGGTGTCAGACTGGGGCTTGTTTTTACTGTAGAGGGCGTACATCCCAAACTGGTCCTCCTGCGTGTAAGAACAATAGGCCCTTAGCAACTGTTAATGGACAGCTTACAGCAGCTCATGCTGCAATAATGGAGCTTATTGCAGCTAGACTAGATAGACTTAGGCGCAGCTCATAATTGAAAATTAAATTGAGAGCTCAAAATAAATGTGCATAGCAGTTAACATTTGCTAGAGCATCTGTATGAAAATGATAAACAGCATCTGGCTATTGAGATGTAAAGTATGTAAAGCCATGTACATTACCAATTGATTAAGATTCATGGGTATTCCAAGGTCTAAATGACTGAAACAGTTTATTAATGGTCACGTAAGGCTCTGAAAAACTCCACAGGGTACCAGCTTGTGGTCGGTGGCTCAGATCGCCATACGAAGGACTCACGTGTTGCAGGAAACAGCTGCTGATTGACAGGGGTGAATGGGCGGAGCTCTCCAGCTCCTTCAGGAAATAGTGGCTGTGAAAGTCATACAGCTTCTCCACGTTTCCGAAGATGATGCTGCGCTTCCCGCGCAGGTCCTGAGGCAGGTCCAGACGCTCCATCTCTGGGAAGTAGTTCTCGATGATGTAGCCAAGCGACCGCACATACTCCCTCTCCGTAGCGATCATCTCCTCCATGATGTGTTTAACTTTACTTTTTTCAGATACCAGAAAAAAAATAACATGAGAAACCTCTACACACAGAACATTCCTTAATCTCCCATTGCACTGAGAATAGCATTTGTGCCAACCATTAAGCCACTAATTCAGACAACGTTCAAGCAATTTTAGTGCCTAATAGTTGGTATGTGTAATTTAGCCATAGTTAGTCATTTTGGTTCTTGGGCATTTAGTCATAGATTAGTCATCAGGGTACCTACCTCTTCTATTTTGAAGGGGAAATTTCTTTATTGCCAGTTGAAGGGTACAGTCATTAATGGGTGATTACTCAATCATACAACAAAACAAGTTTTTCAAAAAAGCTGTAACAAGCATCTAATATCCACACACTAACCCTTCCTTAGTGTCTTATGAGTTTGGCCTTTAGTCACAAATAAACACATAGTGCTGTATACTGTAGACAAACTCTATGACAACTTGTAGGTCTAACCAATTCATCACAACAAATGGCTGCCGACCCATTCCCCTTTCACCTGCTCTGCTTCTTGGGGTCTCCCTCTGAGTGCCTGCAGTGCATTCTGGTAGGTGAGGACATGCTACGGCTGCGGCCCAGTGCGGGGCTCTTCACGTCCGGCCGCTGGAGCTTCTTCTCTACGGAGACGTTGTTGGCCACCTCCAGGCCCTTGATGTAGACGCCTGTGTATCCATGGAGGCTGGGATCATGGGCGTGGCCGCTGTCACGTGTGGACAGGTCGTAGCTCATAGTTTTCTTCATAATCTTTTTGAGCGGCTGCTTGCGATGGCGAGTGGCTGGGGAGTACACTGGCTCTGACTGGCAGGAGGTGGAGGAGTCAATGGTGCAGTCGCTATCCGTGTCATCATACAGAGAGGGGCACTGGCTCAGTTTGTCACCCTCAGAGGGAAAGGGGAAGAGAGAGGAGGAAGGGAACGAGGGATGGGTCTTGGAGAACGGCCCGGCTGAGTGCGGCTTGACGTCGTCATACTCAAACGCCGCCGGCGGCCTGGTGTCCAGGGGGGAGGACACAGGAGGGGGGAGGACACAGCCCTCTTCGGCCTGTTCCACAGCTTGGACCTGGTCGTTTGCGGGTGGCTCGGGGGTTTTGAAGTCCACAGGCGACGGCGGTGCCACCTTCGCCTTTGTCAGGGCCTCCTCCAGCTGCTGCCGGGTCTGCTGGCACCGGAGCCACAAGGCGTTCCACTGCTCCAGCTCACGGCTGCTGCCCAGGTTCAGGACCATCTCGTTGAGTGAGCTGAAGTTCTTGGGGGAGAACTTAGTGGCCTCACTCTGGTAGTCCTGTAGGACCTGCAGCACTGTCCGGGGGAGCCCGCCACCGACATCACTCTCCAGGTTCAGCTGCCGCAGGTAGTCTTGGCAGTGCTCCGCCCATTGGTCAGCCTGGGAAGGGCAAAGCCAACTGTTACCTAGCAACTGGGCCCAATCTACAGCAATCATATCTATCCTGTTTTATAAACAATTGAAACAAATGGGCTAATTTAATCTGTTTAATCTTCACAATGTTGTAATATGGCTAAATGGTGGCCTCTGCTCAGCCAAGAACCCTTGAAAATCTAAGAGGAAAATAAAATTTAATGAGTTAAACCTTAGATTATTCCTAGAACCTCCAATTACTTGAGACAGAATCTCTTACATCTGGGATTAGCTTTATATAATAAGGAGCACAAAGTATCAACATAGGATTTTACCGAATCGTAGAACTCATACAGGTTGAGCAGGATCTCCAGCTCACTCTTGCGCCTCTCAATGCGTTCCAGGATTGAGCTGAGGTACTCTTTGAAGTCCAAAAGAGAGGAATTTGGGATGGCCTTGGATTCCTGGGTCAGGAAAAGACCCTGTTTCTGGTGTTGCTGTGAGAGAAAACAATATTATTCATTAATCTCTTATCCTGGAAAACATACTGGCCCAGTACAAATGTAAAAGCCCAGCTGTTTTATCACTGTTACACTCTACTATCCCAACATACCAGATGAAGTAATGTGATGTTGATAAAATTATTTTTAAATTACATAAAATCTACACAAGGAACTGGAATGCATACATGTACACAACACATTCAGAGATAGGCACTCCTAGAGATTAGAGTTATGCAGGTTTGCGTAATGTTCCTATATATGTTCTCACTATGACTACTATCAAGAGAACGTACTTATTACTTACTTACTACCTATTCTGAAGTGAAAGACGCAGTGAAAGACTACTCATTCTTCAGAAATTAAACATATTTCATGTTTTTTATGGCTCTTGGCACTGGGCCCTGAGGACACTCACCGCTGCCTCCTCCAGGCACTGGCTCAAACTCTGTCTCATCTGTCTGAGCGTGCTCAATGAGAGACTTAGGGAGTCCAGAGGAATGAGGTGCTTCTCTCCTTCAACACTGAACCACAACTTTATCTACAGAGAGAGGGAGAGACAGAGAGAGAGAGAAAGAGAGAGAGGAAAACGTGAAAGAGATACAAAGGAAAGGGATTTTAAGAAGACTCCACACAAAGAATTGCCACACATTGAAAATGAAGTCATGTTCTGAGTAAAATGTCCTAGCAAAAGACAACGATCTGCACCACTGAATTGCTCAACTACTACTCTATAGAATTGGAATGATTGCAGTTATAGTCAGCTGTGTAACAAGCTGGTACTATGCATCTCACCTGGGCACATCCCTCCTCAAAACTTCGGACTTCTAGGAGGTTCTCCAGCTGTTTCAGGGACTTGTTGGACAGGATGACCAGCTTGTGAACTTCCTCATCGACCTGGTTGTACAGCGAGCTCACCATGTCAACTGCATCCCTGGTGAAACAAAATGAAATAATCATTAATAATTTGTTTACATCACACTTTAATCCAGGGCATAATGTATACAGTAGCTTGCATATTACATGTTATACTGTATGTATGCTTACTGTAGTTAAATGCTTTGCTCAAGGGTACAACATCAGTGATCCACTGAGGAATATAACCAATAACATTCTGGTTACATTTCAAGCTCAATGACGACCACAGCACATGATGCCCTAATGCATGTCACATTTTGTGTCTATACCAGAATTGCTTTGCTCAAGTCATTTTCAGTGGGTTTGATCTATGCATACTGAATGGAAATCAAAACAAACTGGATGATTGCATGGCAGCGAGTACGTTATACGGTGACTACTGGGGCCGTTTAGAAGCCCTGATTGTGGAAAGCATGTGATGTTAGACAGTTAGAATAGAAACACTATATCTAATTTCCCTGCCTAGAGTTCCCTAGGTGTGATCCCTGGCCCTTTTATCATTTCCCGTCAGTCACAGTACCTGTAGCTCTCGTTCTCGCTGGGCTCCTCCTTCCTGATGCGGGCCAGCACAGTACCGCCCTCCAGCCTGAGACGGATAAGTCGGGTGTCGTCCAGCACGTTCTTCATCAGTCGTTTCTGCTGGTCGATCACCTCTGACACTTCCTGCATCAGACACACAGATACACTTGGCTCCCACCTTGGGAAGGTCTGTACAATCCACCAGGACACAATATTCTTATATTCATAAAGCATACACCCTTCAGTTCAGTCAAAACAAAGTGGGAGTTTATTCGTTCGACAAGAGAGTTATTTGCACCCAACATAAACTGGCAGACTGAGGTGCCTAGTCAAAACCCCACCAACTTTGATCTCGGCCAATCAGGTTATGCCTGTATTCCACCAGAGTTAATAGTGGAAAACATGCCTCTGCAACCTGAAAATGGTTCTGGTTATTGGAGCATTAACTCTGGAATTATGTATTCTGTTGCCCTATCTATAGTGCCACTATATTCTGCGACTGCACCATTGACTCCTCCACCTCCTGCCAGTCAGCCTATATTCAATCTACATTACGTCAGTAACTTTGTCTCTCAATTAAATGCAAGTGTTACTTTCATCAATGTAAATACACTGTCAGAGAATGTTGGTGATTGCTGAATTTGCCAAACTGTGTTTGAAAACAAATAACTCAACTAGGAACCCACAATATTTCATAAAAAGTCACAGACAGAAATAACAATATGCAAGCTTGCTTATGTGGGCTTAAATGTGTAATTTAAGTCTAGTATTTTGACCACAGTCCTAAGTAAATATGCTTGTGCAATCATAATGAGAATGTGAGCCAGATCATAATGGGTTTACTTGATATTGAAAATGCGCTCAGGATCTCTTGCAGGCAAAGAGGCAGTGGTCCACATTGACTGGTTGCCAAGGTGACAGGTTGCCAGAGTGACTGACCTTGGAGGTGTCCAGGTTGCTCCTGTATGTCAGGGTGGCGATGGAGCTATGAAGGGAAGTGACAGCCATGCTACAGCTGTTGGCGAAGGGCTCGATTTTCTATGGGTATCAAACAGGAGGGCAAAAACAGGACAGCTAAAAATGCATTTTTTATGAGTCAAAACAGAATAAAATACACATTTCCATTCACATTTCTCTCTAATCTCTAAGTTTTCTCAATCTCAAAGTAGTAGGTCATCTTGTGTAAGAAATTAAAACATTAAGAGCAAATTAAATTGTGGTTATATTAAACATAGACTCAGTTGTGGGACATGAATTGAGTCTCATTGCATCTTATTTGCGTTGGGCAAGATAAAATAAATGTTTATACAGCTTTTTTACAGAAGCAATTCAGGTTAAGTACCTTGCTCAAGGACATCATTGAACCTTATTTTACAAGTTCTTATACCACACTGTAGATAAAATAAATGCCATTTTTACAGTTTCAACATTTATTATTTCTGTTCTTAGTAGATGCCTGTTTCAACATTCAAAGCTTAAGAGTGAGTAATGCACTGTATCATGTTTAAGGACACAATGGCAGGGCCCTTCCTGGAAATCAAACCTGCAACTTTCTATTTTCAAGCCCGGCTCCTTAACAATTACATTACTGTATGCCTCAATAAATGGTGTAAAGCAGAACGACAAGCTTGTATTAGATGTAAATCGGACTGATCAGTGTGCATTAGATGTCAATCTGGCTGATCAGTGTGCATTAGATGTCAATCTGGCTGATCAGTGTGCATTAGATGTAAAATGACTGATCAATGTATATTAGATGTAAAATGACTGATCAGTGTATATTAGATGTAAAATGACTGATCAGTGTATATTAGATGTAAAACGACTGATCAGTGTATATTAGATGTAAAATGACTGATCAGTGCATATTAGATGTAAAATGACTGATCAGTGTGTATTAGATGTAAATCAGACTGATATGTCTATTAGATGCTATATGGTGATCAAGCAGACTGATCATTGTGGGATCCCTACCCGTCTGAACTGGACCCAGTGACTGTGGTCATAGTAGAAGCTGCCTTCCAGGTCCCGAGTCAGTTGAGAGGCATCAATGTGCTTCAGCAGGGCCTTCAGAGAGGGCAGGAGCTCAAACTGCAAAGAGAACAATCACAGCCATCACTTCAAAACCTGTGTAAAGTGTGTATTTTATGTATTTTCAAATGCATTTTATAAATGCATTTGAAACACTGTATGTTCAAATAATAAAATATATTAATTAAATAATTAATTTTAATTTATTTCAGCATACATTCAAATACATTTTGAGTTTTTTAGCTTTTACAGTATTGAGCAAAAAAGTTGCCAAAGGTACCAAAGTAGTCATTTTTTATATGTAATGTAATGTAATGTTATATGCAGGCATTGCAGATATTGATCTGATTCCAGTTCTTTTCAAATTAATTCTCTCTCGATTAAGTTTAATGTAAACAACACAGCGAATTAGCAACATCAGTACAGCACATGAACCACACTTCACTGAGGAATCTGCCACGTAACTAAATAATTATTTCACTTGATGTTGGCAGTGTCCCCAGTCTCATTAAAGTTTTGTTCGGCTCTGTGATTGATGTTGCCCTCTGACAGACAGCACCTCTAAATAAGTGGGATAGCGTTCACTATCAGACATGTGGCTTCATGCAGACATGGCTCAGACGTTCAGCTTTCTAACACGCATGCCTGTCGTGGCATTCCATCCTTCTCGTTTTTAAACCAAGGTCAACGGTGTGCAGTTACACTGAGGTGCTACTTCACTGCATCATGATGGTCCTGGTATTTTCTGAAAATACATTAAAGTTTTGAAATATTGCCTGCTCCTTATACCATTCTGTTTAACACTTGGAGGTCCGAAGTCTTTGAGATTGTTGATAGTTGTGGGACTCCAACTGAGGGAATTTGACTCATTCTGTGCAGATGGGAGACATTTGAGTAATGTATACTACTGCTGAACCTGGAGGACAAGGTTGAATTTCATAGATTTTCTTTGCTTAAATACTTAAATAAACACTGCTTATCTAAAAAGAAGAAGCATAAACTACAAAGACTTGTATAGATTGTTTATAGAATTATTTACTGTCTGACCTGTATTGTGAAGTCTCTCTCGGACTTGGAGGCTGTTTCCTTGTCCACAAGCATTAGAATGGAGTAAAGTGCATTTGGTAGCAACAGCTAGGGAAGAAAACAATATAAGTCAGTGTATCTACCAAAAATGTGGTAACATCCCCAAAACATGTCTGCATGTTATTGAAATCCACCTTGATACAGCTACACAACAGATGTTGACTAACCAAATAAGATGGTGAGGCAATTGATAGAAAATATATTTTTGTCAGTCCACTGTCAGATATGTCAAGACAATAATGTATTTTTATTTAATCTACATATTAATTCATATAATAAATAGATGATGTAGTTCAACATCAGGGATGTTGGGTATGAAAAAAAGTCACAAGAAGAGTCTAGTGAGTGTACACTCAAAATCGGGTGTAATAGATGGATTTGGGGGAGAAAGAGAGAGAAGAGAGAGAGAGAGAGAGAGAGAGAGAGAGAGAGAGAGATCCAAACTCTGAAGAGTTCCTTTGATCCTTAAAACTGTGCAAGTGAACTTCAGGATTGCCTTTAACAAATTACTGCACCCTTAAAATGACACTGAGCTTAAACACTACACTTTTACAGAAAGGGCTGATCGCTCCGGTCTCCCTCCTCTCTGCAGTTATTAGGTAGGGAAGATTGTGGACAGATCTCACCCCAAGTGGTATCATGGACAAGTAAGAACAGGCCTTCACATAAGCCCCCAGGTGCAGCTTTTATTCCAAAAATGTGACAGAACTGGTTGATAAATGCTGGAGACTGCTTTTCCCGAGATAACAAGGGAAAAAAAGAAGAAGAAGACCCCAACATCACACAGACCAGTGGTGCGGCACGGTTTTGTAACTTGGCCTGTAACCAGTGGGTTGCGGGTTCAAATCCTGCATGAGGTTGTGGGGTGCTGTTGCACTTTATGGCTTCATCTGAATCGCTATAGTATAAGTAAGCGATAATGTACTGCGGACAAATCAGTTGTTGGAAATGACAGCGTGACAGTGTGATGCGACCCCGACATGAAGCGTAGCACATTACTACCCCCCTTATAGCACGGCTACTCGCCAAAATAATTAATACACGATTGGTGAATTATGTTCGAAACACATTTAGTCACAAAATTAGACAACATATCATGAGGTACATCCATTGCAAAATAAATTGTGGCACAAAGGTGTCGCTGATTACAAACAGGACTACTTCCATTAAATTAAGTGTGTTTTAATTGGTGGGAGACTAATGTTAAGTTCAGTGGTGGGCGCCTTGAGATTTGTACATGTGAAAACTGTTACATCCTGAGACCCGGATAACACGTCCAATATTAAAAAGAATGGAACCCCCCGTGACACCCTCTTGACCAATCAGAATCAAATATTTAACCAAGTCATGGTATAAAAAATGAATAGCATATGAAAGCCTATAGTATAGAATATATAAGCAACGTGTCAAATGTAAGCTGTTTTCGCACAAGATAAGGGCATTTACAAAACAATAGATGATGATGATGATGATGATGATTATTATTATTAATAATAAATATTATAAAAAATATATAATAAAAAAATATATTAATAAAAAATCAAATTAATAATAATATTAATAATCACAGTATCACTATTTTTCCACTGAAACCTCACCTGGACTTCTGACAAGGAAGCGAACAGTGCTGGGCTTGGCTGCTGTTTGCGTGCATCCACCAGAACTGTTAGACCCTGGTCCCGTTTCTCTTTCCTGAAACCAGGCAAAGAACAACGGGATAATTTAAGGACGATAAACACCTGTATAGTCTTGATAAGAAACACTGTTCTCATAACAGAAGAATGTTACACCTTAAATTGCACACCTTTATCAAAGAGTGTGCGCCTACGGCTGTTTTGAGAAGAGTCGCATCTATAGTTCATCTTGTAAACGTCATTTAATGTGCACATCCAGCTGCAGCTTGAACTTAATTAGAGGTTTTCTGGCAAAGGTCAGTAACTGTTTGAAAATGAAATTGAGATGAAAGTATTCAGTTGAATGTATGAAATACACAGCAAGCAAATTAATGAATTACCATGCCCAACCAAACATTTTCCAGGGGCCTTTTAAGTGATCATTCATATTTCATGTTGGAGTATTTTACCTTTGATTACAAAGCCGGTTTACTGTGTTTTTTGTGATGTAATTCAGGTACAAAGGTACAGGTACACGGTACCTTCCTTTTGGACTGAAACTCCTTCACTAGGTCTCTAAGTAGACATTTGTTGACAGGTTGACAGAGACTTTTCCAGTGAGGACATTCTGGCTGTGGACACTTACCGGAGTGTAGTGTAGAAGTAGCTGAGCAGACCGGTGAGCTCTTTGGCCGTGCAGCTCTCACCTGCCCACACCTGACTCCGAGTGCACACCTGCAGCACTGCCCTCCCGCTGCGGTCTCTGTTACCTGTGAGAGAGTGCCAGTGCCGGGTCAGTGATCAGACACCCTGGTGGTCTTACTGATACGTTACAGCTCTGAACTTGATATCCTTCTATACAAAAGGAGACAAATGCTTCTGTATCCTGACTGCAAACTGTGCTGTTGTTTTGATAGCATTCCCATAGCAGTAAAGCATTAGAGACACGATCTTGCTGGAAACTCAAACTCAAAATATATTAAGACAAAGCTCATTTTTTCCCCAGACTTAGTTGCAGAAAGACACCAAGGTATTTAGATGCAGAATCACATTTTGATGAAAGTGATGGCATAAACTGAGCTCCCTGTCAGTGCTTGGGAAGAACTAGGTGTTCATGACAGACGCAGCACACTCTCCATTACCTACCAGGCAGGGCGATGGCACCGGACTCCAGCAGGTCCTGCCGTACCTCGGATGCAAGTCTGGGCAGTTGCAGAGTGCAGTCAGCAGGTGGCACCGCAGATGCAGTAGGCTGTAGTTTAGGGGACCCGCCGGGGGGCTTTTGAGACTGTGTCTCCTCGCCGCCATGGCTGTTCCGCCTGTGATCTGAGATGTTCCCATCATCTTGCAGCCCTGCATGAGACATGCTGGAGTCAACATGGAGTCATCAACCCTTCAATGGGTTCAGTGGTCTTGTGGTTAGAGCACACTTTCTCAAACCTGGTCCCGGGGTCACACTGTAAAGTTGGTTTTACAACATTTGACACACATGTCCTGTGAGGGCACTTTCACACCTAGTTCGTTTCAACCGTTGGATTTAATTTAAAGAGAGCTTTATGGGAAAACCCGACAGTGACATAATCACACCAGAATGTGAAGTGAAATAATTGAACTACTACAGAGGTGTGAACTGTGTGGAATTGAACTGAGTGTGTTTGTGAATTCTCCTCGTTTGAAAGTACACCAAGTGACCACTAGTGTGAAAGTGCCCCTCGGGCCTTTAAGGAAAAAATATTTTGTGTGGTTGTTAAGTTTTTGAAAGTGCCACGAGTACACGATGAGCCCTAAGGCATAGGTCTACTATGACAGTGTTGTCCCATACATGCACTGGAGAGGAAACTGATGCTAGCTCTCCTGTGCTACACTTCAGCCTGGAAAACGAGTGTTTTCCAGGATAACAGTGGTGAGTGTTTCAGACGAGTGCTCCATGAACAAGTTGTGGGTGGTATAGCGGTGAGGCAAGAGCATAGTATAATTGCTAATTCCAAATGGAAGAAAAAGGTAGAAGTACAAATTGAAACAGCTGTCAGCACTTTATTTACAGACCAGACATTTTAAAGATATGGTGCTTAAACGCCTTTAATTGAATCTTCCTGTTAGCACAAACCCACACTCAACAACATATTTCTCTCTGTGGTCATAAAACAGATAAGGGTTGGGTGGCATTAAGTCAGCTAATACTAACCCATTCAGTGTCAATCAGTCAGTATTAGCTCAAGCCTAATGAATTATTTCAGTCATCTAGTTTAGAATCCATAGTTCAATTCAAGTATTCACATTCAATTCAATTCAATTCATAGTTCAAATCCAAATATTACTTGTGAGGTCACAAATCGATTGCTTGGATCAGTATTCGAAAGCGAATCAATACTCTGAATAAAACAAGATATCGTATTTTATGTATATGATTAATCTTTCCTTCCTTGAACTGTGAATGAACTCAGATCTCTCTGCAGAGATAAATCCACACAAAGCAACCTTGAGTTTCGAGACAGTACTTGGGGAAAGCTCTCAGTGTTCATCTGCAGTGGACTCCTCGGAGCAGCAGAACTGAGCCGGAGGGGGAATAAAGTGTCGCCCCAGTAGGAGCTGCTCCTCCACTGACTCATCACCAGGGAACAGGTGTACCCTCTGACTTTCCGACACGGGGTGGCTGGGGGTGCTGTTGCAGCTCATCATCACCTCCCCCCGGGGGCTCTTTAAAGGAATGCCACCGACACTCCCCACGCTGGCAGACACATCCACACAATCTCCCCTCGCTCCCTGGGGCTGACCGCACTCCAGCTGAACGCCGCCCCGTTTACGGTTTCTCTCGCTCTCTCCTCCCTTTCTCTCTCCTCTCTTTTTCGCCCCCCTGCCCCCGCCCTCCTTTCCCCCACGCCGCCCTCGATGTGAGTCAGAATACGTTCCCTCAGGGCCCAGATGCCGCAATAACAGCAGCCGGGGCGAATTTGTGACGTGTTCAGCAATGCGAAGAGACAACAGAAGCCGTGCGTGCCCGGACAGAAATCTGAAAGTCTCGCACATGAAATTAAACTGTTCCCGTGCAGTTTGGAGGAATACGAGGCTCATGCCTATGCATGTGGCGGAGAACAGAGGACTTTGTGACAAGACGGTCGCAACTGTGAAGGGGAAACGGACAACAATTCCTTTCACACTCAAAATGCCTCTCTTACGAGTTAGAGCACAATACGAACTTCACAATAATGAATCTCTCCCACAAGCACGATTCCCACTCTCGCAATGACAAACAAACCCACAGTTTGGGTTAGAACAGCCTGTATAGAAACTCAATTCCCTATTTCTGTTTTGAGAGTGAGAGTGCTGACACCCCTATGTGGAATATGGTACACGTAAGGGATTAAAATAAGTGTAAACAGTGTTGGTTGTATCTTCTCCCAAAATTAGGCACAGGTGAGATTTATCTGAACTTCATAATTAGTACCTACACTGATACAGACAAACGTATGTCGGCCAGGATTCCACTGACTAAGTGACTGAGTTGGAACTGTTTTCCCAACATGCACTACAACAAAACTGGACAAAAACAAAAGATTGTGTCAGAGCTAAAAAGTGGAGCACAAACACCCTCCCATCCTCTACCCATCTCTAACATGGTTTGGATCCTGCCTCATTCTGGCCCAGGTCGTGCTCCCCCCGGCCCAGCCCCATTGTCCTCTGTCGCTAACAGCACTTCCTGTGCCCATGTGGGACCATGCTACCGTTTGTAATACGCTGCCGAAACAACCTTGTTTTCCCAGGCAGTGAGAAATATGGAGCACAGCCTCTCACGCACTGCCCTGAGTAAGAGCCAGATTTTACGGAAGAGGTTTGAGATAAATTCTCTGCCGCACAGCAGTGCATTGTTACAGGGACAGCTATGTTTAGCCAATGTCTGTCACTGTAACTGTGGCTTTACAAAACAGGAATTTATGGTAAACCTTTTAGGAGCATTTATCATTCAAGAAGCATGTAGTTAGGGCACAGGTAGCTGCATCGCGCATCAGGTGCCGTGTGAAACACTATCCTCACTCAAAGCCCTGATATTTGTTTTCAGAGTAAGGTTAGAGTCCAACCCATTCTGCTCTAAGGTTTCAGGAGAGAATGGCACTTACATAAGGGTAGATATACTATTTAAGCCTTCCTACAGGGTCCCCAGTGGCTTGGTGAGGTACAATGAGCCCCATTGTATGGGAGGCAAGCTATCCGTCTGAGACCGGAGCAGTCCAACCCAGCCTATAATACACCCGGCCAATGGCAATTACTGTGTGACAGAGGGATCCCTCATATTGGACACAGGAACTCTTCACTCTCAATCTTTGCACACAGTTACCTCCCAACACTGGGAAATTTGACACATCTGTTTCTTAAGTTATTCTGTCTTCTCTATCCTACACTGGCAACCCCAGATATTTTATTGAGGGCTGAACCTGGGGTCTGGACACATGAATTGTGTGATTAAGGAGATCTGATGATTTCCCATGCTCTAGCTTTCAAGAAAGTGGCATACATTCCCATACTGGTAACAATAAATATTTTTTATACTTGTGCTTTAAGCTAATGTTTTTCATTGGGAATGTTAAAGGGCTCAGAAGCTGAGGTTTAGGATTGAACAATACTGTTGCCCAAACGTGGTTAGTGAACTCACAGGACTAGTTCTTAGATTCATGAAAAATGTGAAAACAGGCCAAATTGACATTCATCAAGTTTATATGACGTCGTCATCCATGACTACTGCATCAGACCAGAGTTAGGTTATGCCTATTCAAAAGCAAGAATCGATCACCGTGATAAAAACACTTTATTTGTCTTTTAACCTGTGTTAAGTATATGAATAAGCATATGCAGTGCCCAGTCCAGTTATGAATAAACCCTGTGCTTTATGACATTACAGTAAGGAGACAGAGAGAGACATGGTAAAGGTTTTCTAAGTTATTAGCTACTTACGAAAGGTAGCAAATGGCCTCCTGGCTAGGGTGTCCAGCTACAATAATAACCTATATACAGTGCACACCCCATTCCAGTTCAGAATCGAACCCTTACCTTGCCAGTGCTGACAGTCACTAGGAGTCCCATAAGGCTATGCATATTTGGCCATAGCATAGCCCAGGGAGGGAGGGTTTTAGTCAGGCAGCGTATCCTGCCTTAAAGTGCATTAGTGACTCGATCAGGTGCCTACGGTCCGCTTGTGCCAGCTGTGCAAGCAGTGCAGTCCTCCATTGCAATGGCTCTGTAGCTCAGCTGGTGAGCTTGCGAAGAAGCAGCTGCTGGCCGCACATGTACACTAGTCTGGGCTATCCCAAATTGTTGGTGGATGTTGTAGTGATTGAACCAAACCTATAAATTGGTGCATTCCAGACTAGGAAAAGTTCAATAAGCGATACGAAGATAAAAGAGACAGGTAGCATGTATCATACTGTAAACACAAACATGTGTGTAGCAACACAGAGCTATAGACTGGAAGTTGTGTACAGAGGAAAAGCTTAGGAAAAGGAGGTCTGGCTGTGCTGAGCTTGTTGACTTTGTAGCTGGGACCCAGGGAGTGCCCTCACTGTAGAATGCAGGTTAACATAATCAGTGAAGACAGAAGACAAGCTGGAGTCCACACACTCCATGACTAATACAACAGTCTACATTGGGTTTGGCCATTGAGTTAAGTAAATCACTACATTGCACTGAGAGATGCAGAATATGGTTTGTACAGTCCTGGGCTTGACACATTTATCAACATTCATGACACTTATTTGATATTACTTCATATTTTCTATTATATTGTTGTGAGATAAACCTGGAAACTTGAGAGAGGCCTCAATCACCTGAACTCACGCGGCAAAGTGCCATTCCCCACAACAGAAACTCAAAAGAAAAGATAAGCAGAGAGAGAGAGAGCTTCTCCCACACCCTGGCTGGTCTGATGATCCGGGATGATGTACAGTTTCCAGGGCAGGGCAGTACCCACAGTATCACCACACCAGCCCAAAACAAACACTACACCCTCACAGAGAGACACCCAGTAAGAACCCGTAAAATCCACCATGCCACAATTACCAGTCATGTCCTCATAGCTTCCAAACACAAGCACAAAAAATCTCTTACAGCTGTTTGCTCCTTTTAATTACACACTTGAGCAACGTGTAAAGTGCTACACAAAACCTGTCTGAAACAAAACCTGTTTTTGAATCCCTGCGGCTATAGTATTTGATATAGGCAATACGATTGATTCAGTGTAAGCAGGAACACACTACAGTATTTGAAATGAAACAGCTGATAAGACTGAATGAGAAGACTGAAGGGTGGTATAAATAGTTTCTGCACTAAATAAATGCAAGGTGACCACGTGAACAATTTTATTTTCAGTTTCAGTTTTTTAACAATGTTAAAGACTAAAACAAATAAAGCCTGTGTAGATAGGCCCAATGCATCGTTCACACCAGATTCAACACAGTCACAGAGATAAAACATACATCCACAGGACAACTGTTCATAAGAGCTAATCAACTCAATGAAACCTGCTTTTTTTTTTTTTTTTATAGGAAAAAAGTCTCAAACTGTACTTCACGGGCCCTGGCCTAAACAAGACAAACAGATGGCAACAAACCCCTTTTAAATAGACAGAATGCTATTTACCTGAGTCTTCTTTCAAGGTGCTCCTCCTGTCTGTGACTGTTAATCCTGTCTCTGCCTCCAGCCTCCCAAACCTGAGGGAGCCGTTGAGGATCTTCTTGGGCGACCCACTGGCAGAGCCCCCCGAAGAAGAGCGGGACCTGTGACCTTTGACCTGCGCAGCCTTACTTGTCCGCTCCAGAGATTTGGAGCGCCTCTCTGGCCTGCTCGGCTCTGGGCTTTTAAGCCCCCGTTGTTGCAGCGGGAGAGGGGGCGTGTTAGATCGAGGCTCTTCCGCACCGAGCAACACCTTGGTGCCAATCCTCCTGGAGAGAAGGTCCCTCCTAGGGCCACGGGCGTCTGAGGCACTGCCCGTGGGCGACGCACAGTCTTCCCGAGGTGGGACAGGACTTGCGCCCGTTTCGGTCCCCTCCTCGAGGATGGACTCGGAACTGGAGCCCAAATTCATGGGGTTCTGTAGCGCCTCCATGTAGGACTTCCGGAACAGTCTGCGGGCCTCGAAAGCCGCCGAGTCCCGAGGGTGGCGTCGGCGGGGGCCTGGGTTACTGAGGTCCGTGCTGAAGGAGAGGGTCCTGGACCCAACCCCCATCCTCTCCTTAGCCCCTTCCCCTTCTTCCATTAAGGCGGGCGAGGAAGGTGACCCTACCTCTGTGCTGAGCGAATCCCTGCTCGGGATCTGGTGACTCGCTGTAGGTAATGGGGACTCCTGCGCGGGGCCTGGCTCTGTGTGGAGCGGGCCCCTCCCCCCGGGCGTGGCGGCGTCGCACACGGCGGAGTCGGCGCCCTGGGAGTGGAGCGATTCGCGCGAGCTGCGATGGCTGTCCAGGGTCCCCGTGGAGCCGCTGGTACTGCAGGTGGCGAGCTGGCCCCGGAAGGCCCCGCCCCGGCGTGCCTGCATGATGGCGTCCGCGGTGCTGGTGACAAACAGAGGGTTGACGATGTTCTTCCAGGGTGTGCGGTACACAACTGTCCCGGTGGTCAGCAGGCAGTTTTGCAGAGGTTGCAGGTTGCGGTCTCGCGTCACATTCTGCAGGAAGTCAGCCGTGAAGATGCTGCCGTACATGCTCTCCTCCACAGGGATCTCGGCGATGGCCTGCCCACTGCCCGACAGGCATTTTATCACCAGCTTAGCGGACTTCCGGCCCAGAGGAACCACCTGGAGGTAGAAGTCACCCTGTTTCAGGCGCACTTTGTGTAGGGGGGCGAGCTGTAGCACCACCTTCTCATGAATGCATAACGGCCAGCCTTCGTGGTAGAACAGCAGGCCTTTGAACCTCACCTGAGAGAGAAAAGACAGAGGACTGAGTGACCCACATACACACACACACACCTGGGATGTAACATTCCCAGACAACAGAGTTGAGTTGTGGCTGAAATTTTAAAAAAATGGTTTAGAAACCATTATTAAGAAATAATGTGAAAGAAACGTGTTACTCAGTGTGCATTACGGCTGGACTGACACAATATCGTATTTACTGGAATTGTACATTTTCTAATTATATTAGATACTTATGAAACATATGAAATGTGTATCATCCATAAAACAGCACACTGCTTTATGTGTTTTTAGTGCTCTTCCAAGTGGGCCCCTGTAAATACCACACTGACAGTAGTAGTTATAACTGGTGAATCATATGGACTGATTCACTGTCTCTTCGTTCCTGTGACACAGTTTTAGGGCCAGCTGTAGATTGAAACATCTGCTTTCTCAAACACAAAAGACGCAGAAACCTGCCTTATCCTGTTGCTATTCTCAACATACACTGCAAACACTTTACACCAAACTAAAGACGTCCACACAAAAATGAGTTTGTAAGGAACTTTTGTAAGGAAATTACAGTTTGTTCCATTTTATATATTGTGATAGCCATTTGGTACATTTCTTGTAGGGGACACAATCATGTAAAAAAGATACCATCAGACCTTTCATTATGTCTAAAAGCTTATACTGTCTCCATTACAGCCAATGGAATATAATTGAATATCATGTGCACCGCTGAGTGCATATGTCACGTGAAGTCCATTTACTGTATATGCTAATTGTGTGTTATTTTTGCAGGGAGTTATGGGGTGATCCAGGTCTACAGGAATCTTAGACTGTCCAGAGAGGGAAACAAAGTAAATTTTATTTTTTCTCCCTCACTTTCATTCCTCTGGTGAGCATCCAATGCTACTATCATTTTACTTTCAATGTTTTGTTCAAGTAAAGATACATTATTAAAGACAAAATGGTCAGAATTATGCCTATGAAGTGGTGAACTCAGCTGTTTTTGCTAGGGGCAAATAAGATCATCTTTAATATTTGAAGTGGGTTAACCAAATAATCATTAATCGAATCATTACTCACATCCCTAGATCATGGTACAAAATGTAGCCTACAGGCCACAGATACTGGTTTGTTTTCTCACGCTTTGGGTCCGAATTGGGATTTGAAAAGGGCCCAGATTGGTGGTAACACAAAGCCTGACATCGGCATCAAAGCTGTTTGGACGCCACAAAGCACAAGCAAAACTATCACTGTGTTGTCCTTCTCAAGGGATAATGACCACTCAGCAGAATCCGGTGGGGTAAGATTTCAGGGTTTTGCACACAGTGCCTCCCTGGTCAGAACCCTTGTGAATCTGGGTTATATTTCAGCCTTGAACCCTGAGTCAATCTAAGGCACTCTACTATTTTCTGTTTCTTTTTCCCCTCTCTTTGTAGATCAGGGGGATTAATTTTCAGCTTGGTTTCCGAACAATGACAAACCCTGTCTAAGTCTCATATTCACAAACATTCATCTCTGTCTCAGAGTAGGTATTCATTCTCTCTCTCTCTCTCTCTGTCTCTCTCTCTTTCTATCTTCAATTATTTAAACTAGGAAGAAAGGAAGAAATAAATGCAAAATTGTAAATTTTGATGTGGAGAATATGCATAGATTGCATTGCAGACCGCTTCCCCATTCCCTATGACACCATGCAGGGTATGATCCGCAGACCTTTCTCCAGAGTGTCGGAGTGGGACCGTGTGTTCAAACAGGAAAAGATGCTGACCTTGTTTATTTGACGCGGATATTATTTGTTCGGCCTGTTGGGAGGAAATGACTGGAAACGCATTCCAGTGTTGTGTTTCCATTGAATTTGGGGTTTTGCTTAAAAGGATCCTCCACTCTCCACAGCACCCTTTCCTTCTCTGAGCCCCCATCCTCCAATGCTCTCTCCCTCCCCCACTCTTCCTCACTCAATACCATCACAATATTCATATGATTATTTCTTTGCACCCAGCTGCGGCCAATCATGCATTGCCCTGGGAGTGATTATTTTGGTCAGCAGGGTATTCCTCGTCTCACCACTCAATAGCGACTCTTTTTCTCGAGGCAGAAGTTACCCTAAGCACAGACACAGGACCAGCGAACTCTACCTAAATCCTAAACGCGACCATTAGGAATTAAATAGCAAAACCGACTGTAAAACTGACCGCTCACAGGCAACTTCCACCTACATTGGCTGCTTCCACCTACATGTCTGTGCCAACTGCACAGGATGTGCAGTCCTCCGGCATAAATGTCTACGCAGCCCAGCTGGTGTGGTGCAGAAATGAATAATAACAGGGGCTGGCTGCACGTGCCTCTGAGGACATGCGTGTGCTCTCCCATATCGAGGAGGTTGAAGTGATGGGACAGATACTGTACATTAGGGAAATGAGGAAAAATGGGATAATAACGTTGTTCAAAAATATGCATATATTATACATTTAGAGTTTTATATTTACTGAAGCAGGTCAAGTGAAGTTTCTCAAACTTGGGTACAACTGCAATGCCCCAAGATTGGACCCTGCAACCTTTTAGGCACAGGGTAATACGTGCAACACCACAACCTTTATATGTTCTTTCCTCCGTTAATCTCACTCTCTGTCCCTCTCCTACCAGTTTCCTGTCCATCTCAGCAATGTGGAGGAGTAGGCAGGGAAATGGACGTGTAATCACAATGCTTCCGTTTCTAACCTCGGGCGGGGCACTGCTGCTGTACCCTTGAATTGCTTCAGCTGTATGAATGGATGGCACGTAAAATGTAATCTGTGACAGTTGCCTTGGGAAAGGATGTCCTCTAAGTAAAAACAGCGCGATAGCGTCTCTCTCAAACACGTACGCATGTCTCTTGCTGGACGCTCTGCAGGATCCTCTTGGAGGGGAGCAGGAAGTCGATGAGGCAGCGGAGACCGTCTCCGCGGTACTGCCTCTCCACCACGCTGAACAGCTGCCAGAGGACGGTGGCAGCGGTGGCGCTGAAGGGAGGGTACAGGGCAGATAGGGTGCTCTGGATACAGCTGTCCAACGACTCTGAGTCCTGGGAGAAAGAGAGAGATGGCATGGGTGAGCCGAAAACCAGATCCAGTGAATTTAAGCAGGGACAGGAGCAGATGTAGCAAGCACTGAAGTGCAACCAGGGTATTTAAAATTATTTAGTTCCCCCTTCGGTTATTATCTTGACATTCATGCATCAGAAGGAGCTTGAAATTATTTAATTATAAAGCATTACTACTGAAGTATTTGAATGAATATGAGGGAAAGCATCAAGGGATGGGCATCAAACAAATGATTTATCAATGATTGGTGCATCCAATCAAACACTTTCACTGGGTTTCATTTTGTCAGAGAAAGCTGTAGGTGCACTTTAAGTTCACAACAACTCCATTCTGCATTTATTCCAGACTGACATTTCAGTAACTGGCCTTCAGTTAAAGTTCAGTTAAAGTTTAAAACATTTGAAGACATTTGTGGATGAGCTTCTCCAGGGATTTATTCTCCAAGGGTAAATAATAAAAAACAAATAATAAATTAAAAATAATGAAAAACCAGAGGTCTCTGTCCAATATAACTGCTAGTGTTTTGTCTTACTCTTTGTGAGTAAAAAGATTGAGCAAGCATTATATTTTCTATGATTCTTACACAATGGTTACTAACAAAGCACAACAGTAGTGTGATTAAATTCTCCCATAGAGCTGCTGATTGCTTGTAGATGCCTGTAGAGGAAATTGTTGAGGACCATTCAAGATGGTCACTTACAGTATAGTAAAGAATAGAGGCAGAGGCGGAGGATAAACCATGCACTGAAAAAACAATGGCCTCTATTCAATCTGACCACAATGTCCTTAATGTTCAGTGCCAGATTATGTTTTATGTTCCTTTGTTCCTATCACAGCATTTTTACATTCATTTCAGTGGTAGCCGAACCCACAGTTGTACGCAAGAAATAGAAATAAAAAAGTAATGCTTCTTTACATGAGTCACTCCAAGACAAAGCACACAGCAGTCAGACTGAACAGAGGCCAATGTATTCAATATGGATATGCATGCATACCCCATTTCTCAACATTGAACAATGCTGTTCAAGTAAGGATACTCTCTTTTATTATAGTACATATTATATATAGTATATAGTAATTATTATTATATGTCAAATATTTAAATCTTGGCACTTGATCCAAGGTGTGCTGAAATCCCAGGACCGGATACAAGGACACAGGAAATGTATTCCACTTAGGATTTAGTGTACGTAAAATCATTTCTTTTGCCACTCAGCTTCCACTGCAAGACTTCCTACACTGTATTTTATGGATAGAAGAGTCGCACCCAGTCACATTCATTACCAAGTCTACATTCTTTCGACATTCCTCTCTCTTTCCTGCTGTATGCACACACACAAGCACACATACAAAGCACACACATGTACAAGTAGACAGATGGGGCTACTCACAGATTATCAGGGCAGACTAGATGTGTCTACAGATCTAGCTTGTTTTTAAGTGTACAGTCCTCAACTCACTGTGCTATTCCTACACTTACTGCACTTTTCTGGCTGTAGTTATACACTAAACTGGGCATGGGTGAAGATCTGGCCCATTTGTCCAGGCTGTCTGTAAGCAGGATCCCTCTAGTAAAATCACCCCAGTGTCTGTACAAAATTTGTAAGCTACTTTGCATTAAAGAAACAGGCATCGCCACAGTACAGGGTGCACAGTGCTCTTGACAGAGTGCATTTTAAATGGTTATGGTTCATGTTTTCAGTGCTTTGGACTGGTGTATTTATGCGAATGCAATGAGCAGTATGAACACTTTCAGTAATTTTCAGCAAAAGGGTGGATATAGGATTATTACTAGTAAAGAGACAGGGCTGCTTTCTGAGACACACAAATATACAATTAGAACACAGTCATCATTTTGGATGTACTATCTGACTGGAACATGACATTATTTGTAAGTTGTCTGAAAATAGTAAATGAGTCATTGGAATTTAGCCCTGAGGGAAAGAGCTTTAAAAAAGCTGCCATAAAACGAATATATATGATCATTCAGTATGTCTGATCAAATGGTTTCCCTACGTTTTATTTTCTCAACAGCCCCCAGGTGTCTTTTAAAGCGTACCAGCCCAGCGTCACTCTCCTGTTTTTGTTTTGGCTGTGAGGACCTTGTGGTTCAGATCTATCTGCCCGTTGTGGCATTGCGGGCCAGCGCTGGTTCGAGGGACATACTGATACTCATTCAGCCCCACGCCACACAACAGGAAGTTGGGGGGTCACAGGAAATGTGCTTAACGCTCGCTTTTCCATTGGCGAGAGGGGAAACACCTGTGAGTATGACGTCATGGACGGCGGACACAAACACAAGGGCTGGAAAATCCTGTGTGTGTCTTCAGGCCAGCGCTTCACCGTGTCTGCGGGGGAGTGGGGCTTCTTTGTCATCGCGGATGTTGTGTCGTGACCCTCCAATAAAAATGACAATACTGACTGTACATGACACTTGTTTCACCTATTACACACATAATGGGTTAAGCAGATTTTTAGGTCATAGTGTCAACAATGTGGGTGGTGACTGCGATTCTTATACATTATAACTCACAATGGGCATCTGCATTTTTTTAAATATTTCATTGATAAGGGTACAAATGATGATAACTGGCCATCATTGGCTACGTTAAGCCATTCACTTATCAAACACAGGCGAAAATAGAACATTTTGGTCACAATTTCTAATAGTCCACTGTTGGAGTCAACCCCCATCACATTGCTGATATTATCAATTGTGTGATATTATCCACCTGCTCTTGTAAATTATAACTATTCTAACTAACTGTATGACAGTTAGTTAGAATAGATGATAGATCTATTCGATCTAATAGATCTAATAGATGATTATCAACGAAGTCACGGTGCCAACGCATACCCCTGTCACAATTTCTTCACACCAAAAGGGCAGACATGCCAAAAAAATAAAAGAATGAAACCCTAGCAAAGATGCAGGGACAGGAAGCCACTTTCCCCTTCTGTGTTGGGCTTTTTTAGCCGGCTGATGTCATTTCCTCTGGAAAGTCGCCACTATGAACAGGCTGCTGTGCTGCAGTCACACAGGGGTAGAGGGGCAGCCAGGGCGCCGTCTGAGGGCTGGAATCAGCTGCACAAAAAACGTCCATCAGGGAAAGGAGAGTGGCTTCCCATCTACGCATCTCTCCAGAGTCTCGACATTCGCCGCACATGTTTTGATCGTTTCTCTGTCCTCTTAGCGCTAGACTGACAGGCGTGAATTGGCATCCGCGCCGGGAGACGCAGCTCAAAGGCATCCATTGTTAGATGCCTTTCTCTGACAGCTGTGCGCTGGTGCTGTCCCACACAATACGCCCACCTGCATTAGCAGTCAAGCGCTCGCACTGCCTCGACAAATATGTTTCTGGGCCTTGGTCACTATTGTACCAGGGAGGAGAAGAATAACACTGTGTTCGATGACAAAAAAAATGACAATGGGAGTGATGTCATCACACAACATGTTTTGCGAGCCAATGCCTTAATGCCTAAGGTGATGTCGGTGAGTCAAAAGAAGGAAAGACTTTGTTAGACCGGGCCATAAATCAGTGACTTATTAGACCAGTTGTACTAGGAGCTGGGCAATAAATATAGCTAAGGGCCACACCTTACAGAGAACTGACAATTAAATCTGGACATGCAAAACATCCATTTCCCCTGCACTCTTTTACAGGGCAGTGCGCTGGGGGGTATTCCAGACCTGTTATCATTATAAGATACAGTACATAGGCCAAAGGGAAACAGGGGGGCAGAGGCATCACTGTGGACAATCTTGAACAATGACTTCACTTGGGTTTCTCTTGTAAAAAGTGCTATAAATAGCAGCGTGAATATGCCCAAAGTGGGGAAAAACAAAAACAACCAAAAAGCAAAAACTGAACAAGCAACGTTCATATCGGCTGTGACTTCTCGGCAGCCCCTTCTGCCCTCTCATGCAGCAGTAGAATACTGTGTTTGTGGGAACCATTAACGATGGTTCGGTCAGTCAATTGCCATGGGCGGCAATGTTACCATAATGGTTCAGGAACTGGGCTTGTAATGCAAAGCTTGCAGGTTCGATTCCCAGGTGGGGCACTGCTGTTGTACCCTTGAGCAAGGTACTTAACCTGGATTGCTTCAGTAAATATCCAGCTGTATAAATGGATTGTATGTAAATAAATGTGAAACTGTGTAAGTCATCACTATGTATTCTTATGTTCTTATTAAGTCACTCTGGATAAGAGCGTCTGATACATGCCTAAAATGTTACATGTAAATGTAAATGTAATTAGGGAGTCAGAATGTGAGCGAGGAATATTGCTGTTTTTAGGACACCTTCTTCCAGTCACAGCAGACAGAAAAAAGGTCATCTTCTGGCCCCGGGTTAGTGTAAAGCCTGCGGTGCTGTAATAAGCAGGAGTCCTGGTGCCGAGTGAAGTCTCTCGCTTTTTGATCATGGGCCTTAGCAGCAGCAGCAGCCGTAAGGTAGAGTCGGTAGGGCACCAGACTTGTAATTAGTGGGTTGAGGGTTTGAATTCCAGGTAGGGCGTTGCCCTTGTGCCCTTGAGCAAGATTTGAGGACATCTACCACACAAGCAGGCATGCAGTGTAACATAAAGAAAAGTTAGACATACACAGTGATACTGGGACTGCCTGAATGACATCAAATCTAATTGTGGAATTAAAGTAGGGAAAGAAGCCATTTTGACATTTTGACCAACTCCTCTACATATTGTTCAATAATTTTAGTATACATGTAATAGTGTCAATTAAACATTGATTTCATAAACTGTCATATAAGAACTTCAGTTCAGTTCAATTCAATTCTATAATCTCCCACTTGTTAGAGTATGGCAGGTCCCTCCATTGTGATAAGTTCTGCCCCGCTGCACTGAAAAACAATCGTTACAAACAGTAACAAATGGTTTAATTTGTGGGCTTTCATTAGCTACGGGCCTAAAAAGAATGCTTGTGTTTCACAGAGTTTCAGGAATCTGGCCTTGCTGTATGCTGCGGACCGAATTCAATGGCGTGAGGGGGAAAAATTCAGCTGTTCTCTCTTAAGTGTCGGAAGGGCAGCACATACCATAGAACTTGTCTCGACTGCCAACCAACCATGAAATGCCTGAGTGTTTTATAGACTGGATGAGCTGGAAGTGCATCTCTGCTAGTTTCATTGCCACACTGTATCAGTGGTAAGCCCACACAGACAGTTGACATTTTTTTCAACCCAGTCCCAAACAGCCCCAACAGTTCTGGAATAGCTCCGTCCTACACATTGTAAATCTCTGACCCCGGTCAGAGAGTGAGAATGAGAGAAAGAGATAGAAGAGAGAGAGAGAGAGGGAGAGAGGGAAGAGGATAGACAGAGTAAAAGAGAAAGAGTGTGTGAGAGAGAGAGAGAGAGAGAGTGTGGGGGGGAGTCAGAGAGAGTCAGATAGAAACTGAGAGACAGAGGGAGAGAGCGAACACCAGACACATTTAGTGGGTCAGGGACACAAAGGAGCTGCGCACCAGGCCTCCAGTGGAGCATGAAGTGACCAGGGGAGAGAGTAATGTGAGAGGATACACACACACACACACACACACACACACACACACACACACACACACACACATACACACACACACACACACACACACACACACACACACACACACACACATACACACACACACACACACACACACACACACACACACACACACACACACACACACACACACACACACGCACACACACACACACACACACACACACACACACACACACACATACACACGCACACACACACACACACACACACACACACACACACACACACACACACACACACACACACACACACACACACACACACACATACACACACACACACACACACACACACACACATACACACACAAATACACACACACACACACACACATACACACGGGGTGCAGACACACACACATACACACACACACACATAGTGCACACAAGCACACACACATAGGGCTGCAGGCACACACATACACGCAGGGTGAAAACACATACACATGCACACACACACACACATACACACAGGGTGCATACACACACACATATAGTGCGCACAAGCACACACACATAGGGCTGCAGGCACACACATACACACACACACACACACACACACACACATACAAACATACACACACACATGGGTGCAGGGATGCAAACAGGCAAATTGAGTGCACAGGATGCACACACCTGTTACCACAAACAGGTGAAAACTATTGAACAACTGAATCACTCATTCCAGCAATTGTGATTCCACATTTGATTTGCTGAATAGGAACTTTATCAAATAGGAGAAGAGAGAGGGCAGAGAGGCGATGGAGCAATAGGGCAGAGGGGCAGTAGAGGTGGTAGTAGTAATGAAAATGGTGTGCTTTGGATCTACTGACTGTAAAGCCGCTGGATGGATATTTGGAGGTGGATTGAAGTTGACACTTTGTCATGGTTCTGTAGTGTATACAAGGATGACTTCAGCTACAAAAAATACATTTTAACCTCTGTGGTGCAATGACTAACAGAAGTTGCCCTGCAATGGACAGTGCTAAAAAACAGATGACTCCATAAATGCTACTGTGGTTTTGCACAGACATTTCTACCTGTCCATGTTAGCATAAGTATGATCCTTAAAATCGAACGTACATAGTAAAATGGACACGACAGTCTAATAAACCCTGAAGAGGCGAGGGTAACCAGGCTGGGAGTAAGTGGCCAGCAACAGTTAGATGTGTTTGTGAGCGGGGGTGAAAGGATCCAAGCCCTTCCCCACCCACATCAGGTGCATCAGGGAGCAGGGAATACACATTACAGCACTGACTCCGCACCTCATGGCCCTGTCACTCAACTACTCACCTAATCACAGCACTGATTCACTCTCATAGTAATGAGTCTACAGTTCACACAAACACCCAACAATGGAAACGTAAGTACAATGTACCGCCATTATTTTAGAGTGGAATCAACATGAAACTTGGACATTAGGAGCCGACAGCGCCGCGACAAGCAAATTGAAAAAATCGGTCCTAAGATTGTGACTTTAGTCTCAAGTGGGTCAGTCAGGTTGTAAACACATTCAATCTAAAACAGAATTAAGTAGGATTATATGATCTCATACCGCTGGGCTATTGCTTGGTTAAGGCACTGGCTAACAGCAGGAAATGTGTTCATTTTCATTTATTGTAAAGACTGACTCATATAGCAATGCAACGGATGCTACTGTTTGAACGCAACAACAGAGTGTCTTCATACTGGCTATGTAGCGCAGTACATTTTATATTTACTGACTAGTCAATAAGCATGTTTGTGTTTCAAAAACTATTTCTTATTTTAGGTCTATCTAACTTTAGCTACAATCACTGCTAATTTTCTTTCATGGGGTTTTCTTACTAGCAAGGGGCAGTATAATAATGGCTCCTTGCTTATCAAGCTAATGCCTGCTAGTAGTTAGCTAGCAACCAGAATGTATTCTCACCACCAACATTAAATACTCTCAGAATTGACATCCATACATTTACTTTCTTTGATAATTATAATCTGTCCCCACTAAGTCATATGCTGTAGCCAAGGACAATCGTGGATATGTCTGATTCGGTAGCTGCTATTCATTTTTAATTTGAGGGGTCTGCTTAACTTGAAATGTTTTGTGTGTCACAAAAAAAATGCTATGAATTGTTTAAACAAAAGCCATAGATTTCAAAGTTGAAATATTTCAACCTCTGCTTTTTGTTGGTGCTACAGAAGCTCGGTGATGCATTTGTAGAATTCAGATTTTTATTTATTTTAGAAATGTAAGCATGCTTTAAGGGCTTTGAACTGTTACAGAAATTTCAGTGACTGCCAAACTCATAATGCTGTGTATGAAACATACGAAGAAATAACATTTGGGTTGTTCATATTTTTCCTTTTATGGTGCATTACCATTAGATGTAATAGAGGCCCTGCTGTAAAAATCTGTCAATGGACAGCTACCAACCAGTGCAATCAGTCTAACTCCTGAAACCTCCTACTTTTTTCATCTCAATCTTAGGGAACTGTTTTGTGGACTCCCATGGCTTCCTGTTTGACTTGGTTATAAAAATGAGGTAACACACATGTAAAATCCATTTATCATCCATCACCATGGGGAAAGACAAAGAACTCAGAAAACTAAAGATACCACTTTCCACTATTAGGTAAATAATTAATCCAACTTAATTCCAATTCCAAACTACTGGAATAGTGGTAAACAAGTGCACCTGAAGCAGAGGCAAAGAAAAATCCAAGACCACAGCTTGAGATCTACAAAACATTGTTGCATCTTGGGGACACAGTCTCCAAATCTACCACATCAATATGCTTCTTGACGGGCTGCCAGACAAAAGCCTCTATTGAGAGAAATCAACAAAAATAAGCATCTGGAGTTTGCTCAACAGCATTGGAACTCCGATTGGAACTGGGTGTTATGGTCAGATGAGACAAAAATTGAGCTTTTTGTCCATGCACACCAATGGTGGGCTTTAAAAAAGGATAGTTATGTTGAAAATAATGTCATACCTGCTTGGTATCCCAAGCATACCTCAAAATCAACCAATAAATGGTTAACTGACCACAAAATGACAGTTTTGCAATGACATCTGATTGACATCTCCAGACATGAATCTGATTGGAAATTGTGTTTTAAATTGAATTGGGCAGTCCACAAGTGCAGACAGAAGGATCTGAATGGTCTTGAAAGATCCTGTATGGAGGAATGGTCATAGATCCCCCCACCCCCCTCAATATATAAACCAATCCCCATACACTACAGAAGACGACACAGTAGTGTTATCCTTGTGAAAAGAAGGTGTACAAAGTAATGAAAATAGGGGTGTGAATAATTGTGACACATATCTTTTTAGGAAAAAAAATAGTTAAAGAAAATCTTTTCCTTTGAGCAATTGTGTCAGTATAAAAGAATATCATTTTACCTTTTTTTGAGCATACAATATAGCTCAGTATCCCCATAATTTGGCAGCCCAGCACTTTGTCCTTCAGGATGTAAACATCGTGGGACAGGAAGAAATAAATATGTTGCCCAGCAACTGAAGACATCCCCCATTGGCCCTATAGGAAGTTACATCACTAAAGCTTTCATTGTGTGCATAGTAAACACCAATGAATAGCAAGACAATCACTGACAACAAGAGGTGAACAACAGGGTTTTTCAACAGTTGGACCAGTAATGCACAATAAATACACAATGAAGTAGGGGACACAATTACGACACTAACTCTCTTTCAAATACAGGCAAAAGTGATGTTGTGGTGACAGAGAAGGAACTATTGCCCACCGGGGTACTAATTCACATGTGATTGGTGGCCTTTTATCTTCACGTTATTCATCGAAATGTGTCTCTTCTCTTGGGAGTAAAATCAAAAAGCTTTTCCATGATTGCTTCCCATCGTACCACCAACAACACCGCTGTACCTTCTTAAAGTCTAATATGCTTGTTGTAGCTACTCGGGTTGTAGGATACAGTGGGAGTGGTCATGAGGGGGAAGGGTGGAAGCCACTGAATGGGGAATAGAACATGAGGGGGCTTCATTAGAATGGCAATGTGACTGGGAGCAGTGTTTGCAGGCTTTGATGAAACCAATATCACAAAGCAATCAGGTGAAGCGATGGGGCAATTGGGTTTTACTGTCGAGCGGAACGGCAGTTGGGAAATTCCTGCTGGACAGATACAGACGTAGATTTAGACTGTAAATCTGCATGCATCGCCGAGACCATATCTTAACGAGCATCAAAAGCAACTGTAGGAAACAGGTCTGTAGCAAAACTGTTATGGCTGTGAAGAGAACCCTTGCATGCAGACACAAAGACGATCAACACCTACAGGCATTCCAACAAAAGCGAGTCTGACAGATATCAACATATACCATCTGTTTTGAAAAGACACCTATGGTCAAGTAGAAATGTATTTTTATCATTAAACATAACAGACAAATGGAAACATGGCATTAAAAATACTGTCAGGAAATGAGGATTTGAAAATAAAACTCAGGAAGCGTGCAGGGTTGGGTATTCAAAACGAACAGCTCATAGATACACTTTACTAAGGTCTGTGATGACTGTTGGTATCTCCAGCTTTATTTGGTTTCGCAAAGACCCATTCTAGGTATCTTTCGTGAGCCCCTAAGGAATGAAGTGTAAATGAAATATGCTCATAACAAATAACTACCGGTTTACAACAGAAACATTTTATAAGGAAAGAAACAAGAACTTAGTTAAGCCAGTAGCTTGCCATTCCTGAAGGTGAGGGAGAGAGAGGGGGGAACCTAAAGCACAAACGGGGGACCTTGAGGTAGTGTTTGAAATGAAAGATGGGCATTCCAGACAGGTAACAATCCACCGCACAAAGGAACAAAGCAAGGAATTCAAACTACAACGCCATCCTCTCCGGCACCACGTGTCTCTAAACACAAAATTCCTTTTTCCGAATGTTTTTACACCGTCCTCACATTGGACTTGCCCTGACACAACCTGGGACAGCTGGGGCTTTCGCATTCAATGTGGAATCAATTCTCTGCGTTCCTTTCCCGTGGGCACAATTTTCAACTTCAACCCAGGGCTGAACACCACGAACAAGAAAACCTTCCACACAAAGACAGAAATGCCAGCTGCATTCTGGCACATATCCTCTGTGAAATACAGGAAAAAGGCTTTTTTCTCTCAGTGGCACACAACGTGCACACAAAGTCTCTGCGAAACACAATTTGCATTTCGAGCGTCCACTTTTGTGAAAACGTACGCGGACTTGCAACAATCATTCGGCACACCTCATTAAAACCAAATGAGCACATTCCGCCATCAACAAAGTCCTCAGCTTTCAACTTGTGTAGCCCTGTAGTCAGTTAATTGGACTGCTCTATCACACTAAACTGTTGTCTTTAAAAAAAAGAGATGCTCAGCATTCACATTGTGACCCCCTCAGCAGAAAAAAAACTTTGGCAAAAGGACAGCGCAGCATGCTGATCTGGTCTGCAGACCTTACCTTTATGCTCAGGTAGTTGTCACAGCTCCGGGACTTGGCTCTGGAGTGCATGTTGCGGAGTGACAACATTTACAAGTGGCGAGGAACCGAATCAATCAATCAACCGAAGAACCGAAGAAAAATAATCATACAGTCCCTTTGGTCGCGTCCAACAGCCGTGTCATTTTTGTGCCATCTTTATCGCGCCTCTCCTGTCCTCTCTGTCCATAGCCATGACCATCTCCCCCAGCTATCCTTCTCTCTGCCTCCCGTAGCTGTGCTGAGCCGCAAATGTTCGACCGAAGTCCTGTTGGCAGCACACTCAAGCTCTCTCTCTTTCTCCCTCGCTCTGTGCGTCCCCCCCTCCTTTCCACTCCGCTCGCCTCTCTCCCCTCCCTCTCTGTCGCTACAGAAGCCTCTCCCAGCTGGATAATGCATACAGATGCAACTTCCTTCACCATTCAGAAAACATACTACCTGACCCACACACAACAATGCCCCCTCCCCTCCTCCCATCACCCCCTTCCCTGCCCTGCAGGGGTACAGCTCTGACTGACCCCCTCGACCCCCTCGACCCCCCCCCTTCCCAGCCTCCCCGCCCCCGACGGCTGCTCTTTGTCCTGACAAAACAAATGGACTTGGGTTTCAGCTTATTCTGCTGGATTTGAAAAGGAAAAAAGAGAAAAAAGAAAAAGAAGACATCAGCATACCATCGGTGGTGCAGGTCAGTCGCGTCACAATGGTGTCCCCTTAAATCTTCACAGGGGCAAAGCACATTCTCACACCAGTGACTCAAACGGTGACCAGACATGTGCAACCTCCTATTTCTTAAAGAGCTGAGCCAAAGACAACCACTTTTAAAAACTGAAGTTTCCCCATGTCGTTTTATATTCATAAAAGCCGACCTGTGAAAAGATCAGAAAAACTGAATTCCAGTGCACATTTTTTTAATGCCGTCCAAAAGTTGACAGGAAAATGGACAGAAGCAAGGCCAACGTGATGAGCGATATTTTCTCATGTTGCTTAACAATACCCTCTCTTGAAAAAAGGGCTAAGGGAACAGGAAAATGGGAATTGCTCAGCTACCAAAAGAGAGGAAAGGACTGAGTCCACATCCTAAGCGCTTGTTTCTGTTTCAGCATGCGCTAACTGCCACCGTGCCATATATTCACTCATTACATGCCAGAATCCGCTCCAACCTGATCCTGAATTAAAAAAACATAGGAAATCCTTGTCGGGGAAAACCGGTATGGTGAGAATGCGCGCTTTGTTTAAGAAATGCCCTCAGATTATATTAAACAGTCATATGTAAACAGGTAACTTAGTGAGGCCTGGTAATTAGGTTGGGCTAAATTTAGAAAAGCCTCACATTCTTTTCAGACAGCATTAGTCACAGACACTGCTGTGACCCTGGTGGAAGCAGGCTACTGTGTCTTATCTGTGGTTACACTGAAGCAGCCTTCAGAATACCCGAATAAAACTGAACCTGCTATAAGAATGAACACAATATCATATCACATCACTTATATCACATGTAATAACGTGCATCATAAATCACGGGCAAAGCACATTTACACACTGTAGAAATAATTATTTTAATTTTAATTTTAAAAATCTCTGAAAGTTCATAAAAATATAAATGCACATATGTTTTACTGGTGAGCTAACTCTGGAATGTAGGACTATTTTTTAAACATGCATGTTTAAAATATGTCAACATGTGTTTTCTGTAAATTAAATAATCAGGACAATAATAAAGAAACAAGCAAGCAGAATCGATGGAATAAAACAAATCAATGGATTATGAAAACCAAGTACATATGCCTCTCATAAACCCGCCCCCACTCCTTCTCAGGGCCAATCGGAGGACAAATCAAAGGCAGGCTTGGCTTGTGATTTACTGCACCTGCACCTTTGTTGTTACAGCCAATCATGCAGACTCACGCTCCAAACTTATCTGTGCCCCAAGGCTGAATGGCTTCTTACATGTTGAGGCTACATTTGTGAGGCCGCAGTGAGAAACAGGTTTTACTGTGCTGACGAAAGTGAGCTTTCACTAAATGCTGCAACACGTTTCCAATCAAGGGCAATTTATCCTCAGTTTAAAAAAAATAAAGTCATATTCCATTATAGTCAATGTTGTCTTCCACACTGCCCCCGTTGTCTCCACCTGACATCCTAGCTGCAACATGATCAGTCTTTTTGAAGGTTTCATTTCTGTTACAAGGATAGAAATCCATTAAGTACTTGATGAACCAACCCACAGACTTGTACTGCAATCTAGTGATTGATGCAGCTCTGGTTTAGACACGCAATTGGACAATCACAACCACAATGAAATGAATTGGCACTGGTGAACTTTGGTTTGGTGGTCGTGTGTCAGTGTCATGTAGCTGATTAGAAGTGTTGCTAATAGATTTAAATAGCGCTGTGTCCAAAGTGACCACCCTTTGTCCTCCTTAGGGGCATCAAAAGGGAGTAAACGCAAAGATCAGGAAGAAACAAATCTGTAGGATTTATGAACACCTTAAAATGACACTTATCAGAACAACATTAATTATTATAACTGCATGTCCACAGCTGTTTGCTTTTTGAGCCATAGCACATTTGATTTTAATTTGTGAGCCCAATGCAGATATCTGCTTCAGTAACAAGGTGAGGATCTTAACCCTTAGATGCACAACCAATAGAACTTACACCTCTCCGACCAGAATACACGTCTTTTTACTTTAAAAATGCATGAAATCTTTTTGCCAGCGCTTGAATGACATATTTGTCACATTTTAACACATTTTAACATAGGCATAATATCATGTAATATCAGGAAAATATAGAAATTGCTGTATTAAAAGATCAAAATCACAAATTTTACAATACTATAGCCATCTCTTATTTTAAATAAATATTTTCTTGTGGCATTTAAAAAAAACACTTGGGGTAGTAAAACTAAAACATCATTATGTAAAAAGCTAAAAAAGATCATTATAAAATTGAGTGTTCAGAACAGCATTTTTGTGGAATACATTAAATCTCAAATGGTCAAATGCATTTAATGAGGTGAAATGATGTGTACGCTACTAATATTTGTGGTTTCCTTTCAAATGCACTTTTCCACAGCAAACTACTTAAGTACCATAACTCTAAACTAAAACAGCTGATATAATAAACGAAGACCAAATCATCTACAAATGCATTTACTGCTGTTAAGAAGTCTGATTCAAAATGCCTCCTTGACTATATTTAGAAAAGATAATAGTAACAAAAACAATAACAACAGGACACGTACTCTGTCAAGGGAGTAAGACAGATAGGAGACTCCTGGGGGAGAGTTTATATTTTCTTAAAGTGTTTAAAAATGAAACAACAGATAACATTTACTCAAAAACTAAACTTTAAATGAGGTGAAACTCCATAAGGAACCTAAATCTGTACACACTTTAAATCCCTCCATGCCTGCAACATGCAACAATTTAAAGATCATAGCTAAAACCCTGTTCTCAGAACAGGACAAAAATAGTTGTTCCTCTTTCATCAGATAAAAGTGTTTAAAACTCACAACAACAAACCCTGATCTCAGAGTCCCCGCCCACCAAGAAGTCCAGTGATCAAGGGTAGACACTGACCACAGAATGTTGTATATATTTTTAGATTTTTTGTTTTATTTTTATTTTATTTATTTGTTTATTTACTCATTTACTGGTGAATTTGCACCATAAATCATGTTATTTTCAAGCAAAAAATATCCACTAATCTCAGTCTTTGTTTTCTTATATGCCACGCATAATTTACAGAATAATATATTGCATGAAGATGATTTTGTAAATACGTTGCAAGGAATGCTTTGTAAGGTTATTTCTCCACCGACTAGATCGGAAAGCTTTTGTGAAATGGTGCAAAAATAGGACTGGCCTTTTTTTTTTTTTTTTTTTACGTGTGTGACTTTAAGATTTTATATCTTAGAGCAAGGATTGCTGGTGACAAAACATGGCTTGCATCCATAGCTATTCACTGAGAAACTGGGTCTCAAAAACAGCATTTGGACAGCCAGAGTATTCATTTCAATTCTCATTTCTAATAATCCTTGACTCAGTCAACTCAGTCTTAAAGGAATGTCATGAAGGTAATGAAACAGTGAACCTGAATCTGTCAAATGGGCTCCCATGTGATGCATACAATTAAACCACTAATTGTCAGTACAGTGACATGCCCTGTGGGCTGCTGTAAAGCGTAATGGTCTGCTGTAAAGTGTATCGTGACAAATGTTTTGTAAAATGCGCTATACGAATCAATTTTGATAGATTTTCCGATTGACTGGACACTGACCGTGCCAGTGCTCACCGTGACTGGGAGCTCTGTGGGACAAGGTATAATTGGCTATAGCATTGCCCAGGGAGTGAGGCTGCAATTGGTAGAGTATTCCCCCCCCCCTCATCGGGTACTAGTGACTCTTCTGGTTGATCGTGTGCCTGGTTCATAAGCAGTGCATTCCCGTGTCACAATGGCTGCACAGCTCAGCTGATGGATTGCGATGCGATGTGAAATGATGCAGCATCTGGCAGAACGTGCCTCGGAGGATACGGGGCAAGTCTAGACAGTTGGGCAATCTTCTAGAAATATTAAAACTCATCAAAAAATAAAGAACTCATCAAACTCATCAAATGTTTCCCCTCCATCTCTGTATGAAACTCCTCGTCTTTCTGTCTAAATAATGGCTCTCATCAAAGAGTTCTGTATTCATGCACACTTTCAGGCAGGACAATGAATAATATCAATGAATTGTCTCATTTGTAGGCTCTCCTTTTTCAAAATTGATGACAAAAGTTACAACTCCAGATTTGCCTTAATTTCATGTTAATTAGCACTCATTGAAATACTGATCCTACCATTCCATTTCTGATCTCGTAGTCTGACCTACAATCAAACATTTGTTCTCTGCCCTGTTTCAGACGCAGTTTAAACCAGAGTGCTCAGATGGAAACAAGTCGCCAAATTCTATATATATATATATGCCATTTAGCAGACGCTTTTATCCAAAGCGACTTACAGTAGTGAATACATACATTTTTTCAGTATATGTGGTCCCAGTGGGAAATTGAACCCACAACCTAAGCGTTGCCAACGCCATGCTCTACCTACTGAGCCGCACGGAAATTACTGCCTGCGCCAAAATTAGAAAGGCCGCAGCCCTCTGCCTTCAGACAGGTCCTCAAATTAGAGCACGGGAGGATAATATACACCCAAATATTTGCCCTGGTACTGCTGCTACGGGAAAACGATGTTTACAAACGTCAATCAGGGCCGGTTGTTTTTCCAAAAAGGAGCTGCTCACAATAACACGATTTACTGTACGCAGCCTTCCGGCAAAGACCACTGAGGAGATCCAGGATCTCAGATAGGGCCCTCCCTCAGGGGCACGGGATCTGATAAGACCATTAGGCAGAATGAGTTAGACGACAAGGAAGTCAAAGGCTGCAGCCCTTGTACGTTTCTCATATTAGTGTAACCGAACAGGAAAACAATGCCCCATAGGCCAGAGATCTCCAGATTCTCCCTTTGGGACTTATCTACCCTAGCTGGAGTTTAGGGAGTCTGGAATCTTACAGACCAAGACCTGAGCATTTTCCACTAAGTGGTATTAATTGACTCCACAATCCCCCTGTGAGTAAAATTAAAGTACAACCCTGTTACAGTGGCTCCGCCCTGGTTGTCCTCTAGTTCAAAGGCATCTAAAATCTAAAAGAGCACAAGGCCAACAGCAGTCCATGTTGGTAAATCAGTAACACCAACCGGTGTTTTCAACAATAGCTTTTCTCCCATCTCATTTGATTTCCTCTGGTTCTACAGGCCATTAAAGCGCAATTTCCCCTCATTCTCACTGCATTAAGTTTGAGTTTCACCCTCCATGTTGTGTGCTCCATACAGAAGGGTGCAACAGCAGTGCCCTGTTCAGGAGTCAGTTCCACAGCTTTGGGGTGCCAGCCCTACACTGCACCACACTGGCCACCCCCCTTGAGTTACAATGCACCGACGAAGGTTTATTAATATAAAATGGGGACGACAAACATGACAGTTCGAAGTTGGCTCTCAAAAAGTCTGTGCAATGGTATTGATTTGCAGGAAAAGGTTCCCGGGGAGTCAACTGAAAAATCAATCCAGTAAAGAAAAGCAGTTAGCCATCTGTTTGCCATAAGTCTTTTCTGCACTTAGTACATTGTGTGTTGGATTTACCAAGTGTTTATGTTAACTGTGAGCGAGAGATAAGCTCATTTTCCACAAGACCGACTCCACCTGCAGCTGTGCTAACACTCTTCCTGTTTCTGCTTGCCACACACAGACCTGACCGTGGATGCATCAACCTGCACATTGCATGCTGCAGCCGTATCTACAAGCTGGGCAGAAATAAGCTAGGAAAGATGAACACCTTCATAGGCATGTTTGTATATCAGGATGGGAAGAATAACTGGTATATACTCACATACGTACATAAATACATGGATATAGGTATAGGTATTTAAATATATACATACATACATACATATATACTGTACATGCACAGCACATATACAGATTGACACACATACACGCACTCATATGTATATATAAATATCCATAGAGACCCAAAGAGAGCGTGGACACTCTGTAGATGCCCAGGGGTCGGCTGCTGGTGAGAACCTCCACTGTTTACATAACAGAGGGGTCTCAGTGGGGTCCCCTCCCTCCCACACACACACACACACACACACACACCTTCACCCAGCTGTGGAATGTGACACCTTGGTCTCATTGCAATTAACAATGACACAGAATGGCAGCTAGGCCACGCCTCCTCTCTAACCTCCACAACTCACCATGCCATTATCTCTTCTTCCTTTTATCTGGGTTTTTTTTTACCTCCTGTCTCATTCAAAAGGGGCCCTCAAACCTTTTCTTCTGCCGATATTGGTTAGGGTAGACATAATAAATCACAAATCTTCCACTGCAAGCTTGCTGACCTTCGTGCTTTGTCTTGTCATTATTGGGTGCTAATTCATTTCTAACATTCACCCTGCGGCTGTAATCTCCTGAGGAAGAGTCCCACGGCTCTGTCTGTGGCTCTGCTCTTGCCAATCTATTCATCTGCCCAGACTTCCTGGAGCTAAGGAGCTGACAGAAGTACTAATCTGCTAATGTAAATGATGTCTTATACCTTATTTCCCAGCATGATTCTAACACATTTAAGGCTTTATTTTAACAACGTCAATACTCGCGAGGGGGTTAATGCCCCCACGAGTTGAAGTGCTAGTATGTGTGTGTGTATGTGTGTGTGTGTGTGTGTGTGTGTGTGTGTGTGTGTGTGTTTTTTCTCTTTACACCCTGAAGCTGACAGCTGCTGAATGCATTCTAGACATCCTTGTCAAAGCTATTTTGCTTCGTGTGGCCTTTCCTATGTTTTAATCGATTTGGAAAAAATACATTTTTTAAACATATGCCTCTTCATACTGTTCTAAACAACAGATCATTTGTGGGTAACTTACAGTGGCTGACTGTATTCCAAACCGCAAACAACAAAAGTGCAAAGAAAGAACCAAACCAAGTTCAACCATCATCATCCCATCAAATGTTTACATGAATTATATTTTGGGCATAGTACTGCCTTTCATAACTCAGCCTATAAGTATGGTGTTCCTTTTAACATTTTTATGCATTTGTGAAAATAATGCAAATAGACAAATAAATCAAACGCGAACATTCCGTACTAAGCAACGACAGAAATACTAACAGCAAGGTTTGAGAACTTTTTCCTTAAATCAAATCCTGTTGATTTCTGGCACAATGAAAAAACATACATATATTCTCTCCCACTAACCTATTCCTTCAACCCCACAAAAAAAACCCAATCCAAACAACCGCAAAGCTGGAACTATAAAAGTAAACTAGATCCATGAGAATAAGGTCCAGTTGTGTCAGTATCACAATCAACATTATAGCATTCCTGCCAATCGATTTACTCACAGATCTTAATGGAGCGAATGGATCCCACGTGCTGCACACTCTGGTGGCCCTCAGTTCCACAGCAGCTACAGGAGTGCACAAATGTGGCTCTGTCCACCTAACACAGCCCTGACAACACACAATACAGGACTGAAGAATCCTTCCAGGACTTGGTTCACTAACCACTCCCACTTGGGAAACCAGTCCAGTCCCCAGAAACAAACACACACACATACAGACACACATACACACATGCACACATATACACTAGGGAGGGCTGCGTATCCAGCACTGCCCGATAAGGTACCAGAGTGTAAAACTGCTATTTTGCTGTCAGAAACTACCAGAGATTGTTTATCACTTGGGACACTATGCATTTCACGTTACTTCCTGGCCCTGGTATGGAGTTCTGGTCACTGTTTAAACTGTTGAACCTCAGGAGAGGTTGAACCTCCTGACAAAAAATACAAGGTTACAAAGTATTGGACATTAAATATTTTGTGTTGCCATCACCAGAACTAGTTAGCAGTGGAAACCCTTAAATCCTCAAGATCTTAAGGAGTGAACCACACCAGGAAGGAATTCACACTGAATAGTCTTTATAATGATCGACTGTTTCAGGTTCTAGTGATGGAACTCTAGGTTCAACAAAGAAGGATGGTGATCCTTTATGGTTCTACCATCTTTTATGGCTTTAATCTACCTTCGGAGATACTTTGCCTCCCTTCTCAGGCACTGTAATCACTTGGGATAATTGATTTATTTAACCAATCTTTAAGGTTAATTGAGAACAAATTCTCATTTACAAGAACGGTCTGGCAGATAAAAATCTCCATATAGTATATTCCCAAACCCACACACAACATTACACCCCCCCCCCCCTCATCAGGAACAGCAAGACCTGTCAGACAAACAGCATTTAAGAAACACACATGTTGTTAATGAGTATGAGCCAGGTTGTCTTCGCTTGGTTTCTGTTTAACTCCACTTTCGTTGTTTGGTGTTGGGACTGATTCCCAGGATAAGATAAACGAAAGCTCCCGGAAGCAGTTCAACTGTCCCCCAAACTTCTTTTGGTGAACTTTTCCCCTTCAGTCAACTGGTTGGCACATACGTTGTATTGTGTTTTAGAACACCACTCTGTGCTCATTGAGGACAGCTTCTGTGGCTCCATATCTGGCACCCTACATAACCTTTTAAGGCAGGTCAGGATGAAAATATATACTCAGTGTCGTATTTATATGTATTTTATATGCATAGCCACTTTAATCGCACAGTTCACAAAAGTAAATTCTTCTGGAAACCTGTGACCCTCACAATAGGCAGGATGACTCCCACCACAATAGAGGGTTATCACATCTAGCAGCTACGGTGCCTCCTCCCAAAAAATCTTGTTACAAATTTCTGCAAGTACATTTTATCCCCCGCTAGAGCCTCAAAGCGGAGCACAGCTGTTTTCTAGACCAGCCACACTGTGCTTATAACTCAAAGGCATTCCCCTGTGTGGAACGCAGGCACGGCAGGAAACGTGACACCTGTCCGTCACCCCCCAAGACGGACCTCCACCCCCTGGTGTGAGGACGTCTCAGACCCCGAGCCTGGGAACACAAAGGACACTGCCCCCCCTCCGCCACCAGCCGAATGCCAGCACAGGTGGCTGTTAGTGGGAGGGGTGGGGGGGGGTTGTGTTACAGCAGCTCTCATAGCAAGAGTTCATCTCAAATCTCAAAGAGGGGGACTGAAATGACATCAAGAGCAGGCTATGAAGTAATGAGCAATGCATCAGTCCTTTGTATGTATGTGGATTGCAGTACACACAAAGGGAAGCACAACATTAATGAGGGAAAAACAACCTTAAAAATGTTTGTCCCAATCTCACAATGTTGCTAAAAAAAACCCAAAGGATATTAAAAAAGGACAAATAACATGAGAATGACTTCTGTGATTAGATGTGGCTACTGCTAATCGAAAGAGTGTTGTGGGGACAGGGCTATGTGTAACGCTCAGTTTCTGGAATTACATCTGCAGGTAGTTCTGTTTTTCATGAGCAGAGAAAGATGTGTTAAAACCCTCCACTGGAGGCCAATGTGGGTGAGACTCCAGACTTCACCAGGAAATGGCTGCCAGGTACAGTAACTAGATGGTAAACTTCACCATGAAGCCTAGAAAGAGACACATTAGAGCCCTGAACGTATTGTGACTTGGGCCTGTGCTCATTGCATCGGTATGGTAAAACGTATCTGTACCAAGCATTATCAAACAAATGTTCAACTCAAACAAGTCGTTCTCTAACAAATACATTGTCTATGTAGGAGTAGCGAGGATCATATATACCAGCTCTTGCAGTACATGGACAATGAAATGTTAGAATAGAATCTGCTTGAGTTTGTCAACATCACCGTGAGTGCAGGCTTCCATGCTGACATCACAATGCCTTCACGGGGATTCAGGTTTAACGGGTCACTTTCTAGCCTTATTGGACAAAATCTCATATGAAGAGCTACAGGTGTCCCATGCTCCGCTACATCAGCAATGCAAGCCATTTTAAGAATGCACAGCAATACGCTTGCTGTTTTCTTTATTTATAATCCTTCTCCTGTCCTGGGGTTTCAGATGATCAATAATCTTGACAATCTGAAATCAATAACTAGATGTGCCACATTTCTGTTTGCAACTACGTGAAAATCAGAGTGTTTGGCGTCAATACCAAACGCACTGGAAAAGGTGTGGTATACAATACAACTTAATGTGTTGCTAAACAATGGTACCAGTGTTAGGATTATATCTAGCATTACGATATACTATTATGAATTATACCCCTATATGACTTTGCTACAGCACCACCCATCTAAAATTTTCCCCGACTCCATTAGACTTATATTACAAACACATAACAAAAATAGGCACTTTAAACATATAACCAGAACACTGAATGTTTGCGGAAAGGCAATCCAATGAGCCACTGATTTAATCAGATAAGGGCGCAGCACTGCAGAATGACTGCAGATTTGCACAAAGCATATGACATGAGGAATGCTGTCAGTCTCAACTCCATACAGTGTGCCTCAGACCAGGTTAATCTACCCACCCAGAACAGAACAATCCTGAGCATTACAACTTCCCTGGCAAAGAGCCACCTACCTTAGCATATTCTCTCTGCTCCTTTGATGCCTCTGCAGAATAAACACACAAAGAGTAAGAGCGATTTGGCTCCCTCGGCTCTCCTGACAGCCGTCTAACCGGAGAGGACCAACCCTGGAGCTCGCTCGACATGTTTCATCAGGCCCATGGCTTTGTTTTCTGAGGAGAGTCGCAATATTAAGCCCAGTAAGAGGGAAAAATCTCCAGCCCCCTCTGGGCATGGCAATTCCCCTATAGCGGGGGGATGTGACATGGTCCCTCCTCATCTTCACCTCTTCTGTCCTTTGCAGACAGCACACTGCCATGGAGTGTGTGGTGTCCTGAGCTTGGCCCAGTAGTGGTTTCTCAGTCCATTGCCAATCAGGGCCTCGCTCCTCCAGGGATCTCAATAACCCTTTTCAACTACAGATCTGGAACCCGCCTCGTTCACTTCTTTCAGATTCAAGGGTTTTTTCGCTTGTCATGTTTTGTCATGTACTTCCACTTTGGCAGTTGATGCAATGGAATAGAAACCATGCTCTGCCAGGTAGATCAGCTTTGGCTCCAGCTTATGCTAGCCTGGTTCCAGCTCTACAGTGGAAATTAGTATAATGAGCCAGCCTGGTTCCAGCTCTACAGTGGAAATGAGTGTAATGAGCCAGCATGGTTCCAGCTCTACAGTGGAAATGAGTATAATGAGCCAGGCTAATGCATGCTTTACATTAGAAAAGGGGCATGACACTTGTACTGCAAGAACTTCTGTCAACAGCATGATTCTCTTCAGTGGGTCCTTTCCTTCTCATGTCTCCACACACAAGGCTCTGTGCCTGAGACAGATCTCTCCATTGAAAACAGGGGTCACAATCACCATCAGTCAATAAATGTCATATATTTATCACCGAAGAATAGGACGGCCCCAATTTTCCCTCTGCTGTCCCAATTTTCTGAACCCCACATCCTCAAGACTACTTTTTAATAGCAGTAGCAATATGTAAATGTAGGCTATATTTTGTGTATGTCTGTGTTCATTTACAAACACTTCTTAGTAAACAACCTTTTTCTCTCAACACTCACAGTAATTTTCAGCAGTCTTAGTATATTTTCACCAAAATGTTATGATTCATTGCACTGTTACTCAATGATATGTACCTATTTATTTTCATCCAGAAGGAATGACCTTGGCTTAAAATACAGGCCAGTGCTGCCAAGCATCTGACCTTACAGTGTTCAGTGCAGGGGTGAGTAATCTTGTGTTGTATTTATCTCAAGGCTCATGGGTTTCAAGGCTGTATCAATTCAGCTGGGTTTTGCTTGTCAAAGCATTCTTTCTTTGGTTCCATGGCATGCAACTTTCCTCTAGATTTTCACTACAAAAAGTAAATGAAACATCGAACACTAGCTGAGCAAAGTGCTCTCTCCGAACTCCCTCAACATATTTAATAAATCCTACATTCGTTCACAAACCCAACACAGCGTATGTCCCACAATCACAGCAGTGTGCCTCACTATTCCTTTAGTCTGAATGACAGGGATGCTACAGACACTACAGTTTCACGCAGTAAGCCTTCACTCCCATAGACAGAGACAGATGTCAGGCTGCATTGTCACACGGACCACCAGAGTCCTCCAGGTGTGCATTCCATACTGGGCTAGTCTGAAGATTGCAGGCCTCTCCTTTCAATCAATAAACGGTGCATTATTTACCCCTTCTGTACTCTGACTGTCGGGAGGGGAGGTGGGTGGCAGGGGATGTTCAGTCATAAAAAACAACCTATCAAACAAGCCATCTCAAAAGAACAAGTCTGGGAGGGGCTGTTTGTGAAACTGAACAGCACTCCACCTCTGGTTTGATTGAATCCAGGGAATTGTCCTTCTGAAATTACTCAAGTGAGAATCTATAATCCAGTGACTGATGTCACTACTAATTTAGTAATACAGTGCTGCTTCACGGGATAAACTGTGGAGACGGGTCCGAGCCATGCCATTCTAGTAGACTAGACTGAGGGGCAGGGGAAGAGGGCCTAATCGCAAGCCTCCAATACACACCTGGTCCACCCAAGTCCTTTAATTTGTGTAGGAAGGGAGGAAAATTAGAGGCCTTTGCCAGAATGAATCATGTTGGACAAATTTTTAGGGACATGTAAACTTTTTTTGCAAATTAATCATTAGCTGTAAAATAAAACGTGCTCAGATGCTGAAGAAGCATACTGTATGTGGCAATTTTAGATTTTTCGAAATAACACTGAAAGTTTTACATTTTACATTTATTTTCCATCTATCTAGGCTTGCATGCTGATAAAAAGATATATAAAGGTGTATATACAGTATAGTATATAGTATAAATAGTGAGGAATCTCTTTTCATTCATTCATTTCCTTTATTGTTTCAATTAAATTAGGTTTAATCCAACTAGAAAATGAAAATGAAGTTAATCACAGTGCTTTCTAACTATTTTAAAAAAAACAAAAACATTCCAGGTCTTTGTGTTCAACTTTTACAGCTCTTATCACTCTGGGGATCATCTCCCAGAACTACGAGGAAAGGTCCATAGGGTACGTGTTGATACTTACTGAATGTCAACTTTGACCCACTTGAGAAAAAAATTAATGAAATCACTGCCTGAGGGGTGAAGCTGGTGAAAAGGAGGCCATTAGCAGAGGGTCTGTCAGTTGTGCTAGACTCGTTTACCAGACATGCGTCAGGGCTGACCCTTTCAGCCAGCCCTACACGCATCTGACAGCCATCCGCTTAACTTGAGATAAGTATGCACACTGCTTGCAACCCACGTGTCCCTTAAGTGATGAGAGAAGCCTACTGCATGCTGACTGTTCGGGGGAAATGCCCGCTGCTTGACTTTGTGCATACATTATCTTGGTTTTGAGCAGGATTCTCGCAATACATGTTGTCAGGCCTGGTACACAGCTGGGAAGTGAGGCTATCATTTCAGGATCAGGATATCAGCCGCATGTGCAATAGATGTGGACGGAATTTCTGCCACCACTCCAATGTACTAATATAATATAATATAATATAATATAATATATGCCATTTAGCAGACGCTTTTATCCAAAGCAACTTACAGTAGTGAATGCATACATTTTTCAGTATTTGTGGTCCCAGTGGGAATTGAACCCACAACCTAAGCATTGCCAAGGCCGTGCTCTACCAACTGAGCCACACAGAACCACCTGGTTTGTGATAATCACAGATTTTGGGTAACACACCAGATAGTCTCATTAAAACACATTAAAAACATCTCTGGGGTGGCTGTTTTACCAGCTACAGGAATACATATCTCCAAGCACTTCTTGTCCTGAGATTGGTTTTCACACATCTCCTCAAAATGACCACTAGGGCCTATTTAACGGTCCTAATTTTACGCTCTTCGCCCTTCGGCAAACGTAAAACACAATCCTGACTGAAACCAAAGTATGGGATAACATATTGTTTGCCCTTCTCTACAATGGCCTCTGTTTAAATTTCAAACAGGCTTAAAAATCTCTACTTACTCACTTTTGACCCTTAAAGCACTAAATGGGAAGGCCCAGGATACCTGTCAGAGCCTGTAATCCCTTAAGACCTTCTGGGCTCCTCTGCTCATGAGTTGTGTTTCTGTAGCTTCCAAAAAGACAGAACAGGTTGGCGGGGGCCAGCTTTGCTCAGAGGTTTGGTCACATCTCTGTCTGTAAGGAGGGCTACGATACCAAAGGGCTGATAGATACACTGAGTCTAACGAGAGTCTACAGGGTGTTCAAAAACAAATCAGAACATGACTATAGAGAAAACTAAAGGATTAAATGTGCACTTTGTGTCTGCCTCATGGTATCTTCATTGATCATGTAGTGCTAAAGAACATCAAATATCATCCCTTCCTGGTTCAGCTGAGGATTTCCCAGGATGGAGCTTTGGCACTGCTTCAACACTGCAGTAACATCATTTTCAATGTAACCAGAGTCCAGAATGTTTTTTTTTTACAATATAGTACCTTTGATTTATTTCTGTCAGGCGGTAAAAAGGATTCCGATTAGAATATAGAAAATCAGCAAGATAAATACGGGACCTAAAATGAATAAATAACTAAGAACCTGAAAATGCAAATGCTAATAAAGGATACTTTTTTATTTGATTTGATTAAGTGACAAGAAAAGTGGCAAGAAAAGTGAGCAGAAAATGTTACACTGCGTGTACATAACAATCACACAATACAACAACACATGAACCAACATAAAACATTTGGGCAATACAAATGTGCAGGTAACTGACAAATAAAGGAAACACTTAAGTAAATGAAGGGTTCTGGCGACTCTGTTATAGTGTGAGGTGAACTGATTTCTCTAATGTGAGTCTTTGACACTGATCTCATTCAAAGAACAACTAGAATATTTCTCAGATGTACACACATCTGAAATAAGGGATTGGTTGGGCAAACAAAGCATTTATCACAAATTTTTTCAAGGGCCATCTACTTGTTGTGTACTCAGTACATCCAAACAAACAACCCTCGCTGGTTCACATTTTAAAATGGTAATGCTTCCTATATAGATCTTTCAAATGATGTTAAGCTCCAACCACAAATATACCATATGGAAACAGAATAAAGTATGGATATTTTTTCCAGAGAATGACCCTAGGTGTCTTTTCAAGTGCTGCGCTAATTTTAGAAAACTACAAAACAACCAATCACGTGCCATTTTTTTCACCCCATTTACGCGAAATCATAATTGAGCAGAGCACAGGAAACTTTAAGAGTCCCATCAGTTGTAGAGCATGCCTGTTGACGTAAGTCGGCTCACTGATGCATCATGGGGCATTGCGTGCCCTTCTGAACCTGGTCCCATATCTGCACAGCGCGCTCCCTAAATGCACATCTGTACAGAGAGGGAGAGTGGGCGAGGCTCTTCCTGTATCCATCTTTGTTAATTACATACCTCTCAAGAGGATGGCCCATATCTCAGTCATGAGAAACCACTCAGGACAGTGACACACCAGTGTGCCTGCACCGGCCCCACACAAAAAGATAAATAAATCACCAGGAAAGAAAACACTTCGCCCTACATTTTAGTTTTAGTTTCTCTGTGTGAGTCAAGTGAAGAAAAAAACTAAACAAACAGCACTACACTGTGTGACAGGTGAAGAACAGATACATCTACAATGTTGGCTAATTTACAACATTATGGTTTTGCTGTATTTGTGTTAGTCGAGAGAAATATGTTAGGATGAAAAAGAGACATATATAGCTGGTGTAAAACTGACTTTATCAATGTCTGGAATCAATGCAATAGACTCTCTTTGTCCTGCAGTTTGACCTTATAACATTTCTGCCTGCAGGTGAAATAAAGACACCAAGTAGAGCAGAGTAGGTCCTTTGAACCCCTGAGGCCAGAGCATGCTGCCAGACTGGTTTAGAGGTGGGACTCCATCACAACCCATAGGATAGTCTTGATGACACAAATGATGAAAAAAAGGTGTCCAGGAATATTCTTTTTCCCTCAACCCGAACCGCTTCTTTGCCCTTTACTTGTGCGTATGAATGGATGGGCGTATTTTCTACCTCTCCTGTCATGACACTAATCCAGTAGGCGAATGAGAACCCTTAAGAGCATGGAACTAGTAAGGCCAGAGCTTTTTAGGATCGCAGAGAAAACGTCTCGTGTAAAGTCATATGAACCAAAAATTGTATATGGAACCTGAAAATAAACAATGAAAACAACTTAAAACAACCTAAAACCTTGCCCCATATTACCAGGCTCACATCACTAACAATGACCTGAGTGAGCAATGCAACACAGAGCAAGTATGAGTGATAGCATTTTCAATATATTTTGATGAAATGCATAATGTATTAAACACTCTATATTGGCATCCTTGGACAGCTGGACTTTTCAAGTCACCTTTGTATTCATAATTATATTTTCCAGATGACAAGACACCGATCTTACATAAACTGGTTCTGTTTTTTTGAGCGTCGCTATCAGTTTAATGATTCCTTCCTGTTTAAAGTTACATTTGAGGCAGATTCCTGGAATTATCATCCCCTTTCAAAGCTGTTGAGTCTGGAGTAAACCTCTTTTTGTGAACAAATGCATTCCTCATCAAATACACGATGTCCTCTGACAATTTCATACTGGGCACATAAACAGGCCGGAGCGCGTGAAGCGCGTGCAGCCCTGCGTAGACGCCCTGCTCTACGAACAATAGCGAGGACCACCTCTAGTGGTCAAGGAAGAAACTTGCCAAATTCAGACAAGCGAGAGCAAAACCAAAAAACATTCGCTGCAAACTGAAAATGTTCTTTTGCTGTTGCTGAGCTAAGCTCTCTCGGTGAATTATGCCCAGTGTTACACTGTATGCTTCTGGATACCTTGTTCAAGGAGGAGTGCTGAGAGCTGTCTAAGAAATGCATCTTTTGTTCAATTGTCTCACTTAATTAATAAGCTCATTGAGGAGATTTGCTTTTGTATCCGGCCGTTTTGTTTGCGTCCTATTAAAGAGCAGAGATCACTCCAGCAGCGCACTCGTTTTCAGCCCCCCCGCATTGGCAGAGTGGAATAGGTACAGAAGGGACTCAAAGTTACAGAGTGCTTTGGCACTCCTTATTTTGAATCAGATTTAAGCCCTCACCCATTAGTATGCGGGGTACAAAGGGGTGGGTGGGGGGCGGATGAGTGTTCAGATTTGGGGGAAAAAAGAGCGCCCGTCGTCTCGCTGACCAGCCCTTTCCTCATCCCCACCGGCTACGCATCGCTAGGCAACCAGAGCAAGAGGCAGAGAATTTGTACAGTGTTCTGGAGGACTATTTTTGTTTTGGTCTCTTTTGGTATGTTTTTTTATATACTTTGGGTCTCAAAAACATTTGCACCAAATAAACAGCACACTTTTTGGATTTAAGAAATTAGTATTTTGCTATTTTTCTTCTTTTTTTTTTAACCATTTTGAATGTATTGTTCACAAAAAATCTAAAATAAAAAAATACATTGAATACAAATACACAAAATAGATATTAAAGTAGCTGTTGAACAGTTCTACACTTTTATGTATTAGTGCAGACCTGGGTCACATACAAATTTCTGTATTTGTATTTAAAATGAAGATTTTGTATGTATGTATCTTGTGTACACTTGTGAAGTGTTTTCAAATAGAAAAAAGTGCTTTTGAGTTTTAACTAAGTAAGTAAAAATATTGAATCGAAAAACCAAATATGTTTTCAAACACTTGACATGTACTTTTCAAATATTTTCCAAATACATTACACATAATTTAATCAAATACTTTTCAAATGCATATCAATTACATGTAAAAGGCTTAAAAGCTAGTTTGAAAGTTAGACTAAAAACTATTTTTCAGATGTAGAATTCACACAGAACAAATTGTAACTGCTACCATGCCAGGAATATGCACCCCACACCATAACAGTGCTGCCAGTATCCCTCATTTACTCAAGTGTTTCCTTTATTTTGACAGCTACCTGCCTATCAAATATATCAAACACATTTATTTCATAAAAAAGTACTTTAGAATACAGCCCTTTAATTCAAATCATCTGTATTTTAAAATGTTTTACTTGAAATCAAAGAAGTCCGATAGATTTGCATTCATCTGTACTTAAAAATATGTTCAAACATATTTGGACTAAGGTCTGGCACAATTAAAATGTTTTCAAATTACATATCTGGACCATTAGTTCCAGCTTACTTTTCCATTTAAAGCAGGTAACTAGAACCCATGACAGCAGCACTCCTAGGGTGTCACCACTTTGTTCAAGTAAAAATATGAAAGACTTAATCCTGTGTCCCTATGTCTTTACAATCACCCTTTCAGATTCAGGATCACTGGGATCATCTAACTGCTATAAACCTGACTTGGATCAGCTTTGTCCACTATTCCACATGCTCATCAAAAGCCTCACTGGTGGTATTCACAATGATTCAAGGAGCTTAGGGGAGCATTCCAACGAGCCGTTATGTTGCTTTGTCCTTAACTTTGAGTAATCAATTCAATCAATGACTACATTTTGAGCTTATTTTAATTATTATCCCCTTTTTACATGCTAAAAAACATATTTTCAATACAATATGCAATACATGGCATGAACAAAATAAGTACATCACATGGTGGTGGCTTTGTTATTATTATTATTATTTTCTTCTTTTAACATACAGTGCATTCAACAGTAATTTGACTGAAATCAGTTAGCAGACATAAACAGAACCCCAGACAAGAACAAAGAACGCATCTTTCAGATGGATGGTGCACCAGTAAGACCTGTCTGAAATAAAGTCAGGGTTTAACGGTTCAGAGGCTCCCTGACAGAGGCAGGACTTTTCCCCTCACCGTCAAAAAACTACGCCTGTCTCCCCTTTGCTCTGTAGACTACCTGTTCATGCGAGGCCAGCCTTATTATCACGTCAATCCATTCTTGAAAAGGTGAGGGGAACGGTGATTCCTAATGTCTCAAAATGATTCCGGAGCCTGTAATTGTGGCCAGTCAACACCCAGAGTTTACAATCTGATTAAGCTCTGTAACACAGCAACTCCTGGGTGTGACTGAACCTGTTTCATATGCCCTTTTCGGATCTAATTTGTGAGACTGGTCACGCTACATTGGGGATGTGTAGATAAACACTTTCAGACATCCAAGTGTTAGGCCAGCAGTGCCAATGGCCTTAATTTAACACTTTCTTATGGAATTCAACAACAACTCCACTACTGTAACAAAAAGCCTTGCTAATTAACAAGGGACCTCACTTTCCCATTTCCCAGGGTTACCCTTCCTCTTCCCTGTTTCAAGGTCACATGTAAAATAGTTGGGATAAATCTGCCTTGGTAGGTAGAGAACCGTTCTGTTCCTCCTCACCCAGTGCCCCATATTACCTCGCTGTTTCTCACAGACGGAAAGATCCTCACTCAAATATAGGGTTAATAAAACAAACAGAGGGGTAGATTATTTTCAAAGTGAGGGTTAATAAGCTAATTGAGACTTCCTGGTTCAGGACAGCTACATAAACAACATAGGCCGAGACAAGCAACTGTTCAGCTAATCACCATGTTTCAGATGCAGCTGGAGTAGTGCTTATAGAGCATTGGGGGGGGGCAGTTTTTTATATCCAGTTACACCTGTCTGTCGATGCATGTGTTCATTCTTGATGATTTCTGAAGCTGTACACAACACATGTAACACACTGTCATAGCCAAACACACAAGGACCCATACACAGTACCCTCACGTTCATATATTCATACAAACAAACACACACTGCCCGGGTCATCACTCCAAACTATAGACACAGATTAAACTCAGTGTATTTCTGACACTTACAGCAGGGGGTTACAGAGCCCCAATGTACATTTGTCTACAGGTTCAAAGATTCAAATGGAGAGCTTCCAGCAGCCCACAATCTCCGGTTCAGTGAAAACAAGTGTGGCATCTTCACCCAACGCAAGAGTATCCCAGCATGCCCTCTGTCCTGGTCCACCCATCGCAATGCCATTGAGAGAGCAGCGAGAGCAGCAACTTACAGCCCTGTGCACAGCTACCACGTCCTGCCCTGGGAGCAGGAAGTGGGGTCAATAGCCCAGCCAAAACCATTCACACCATGTGGCTGTTATTACACTACACTGAGATGAATACACATCGGTTTTAATGTCTCTATTCAGTCCAGGTAGTACTACACACTCGACCACCCATTAAGATTTTGGTTTGGCCATGGCATGTGCCTGTTTTGACCAAGAGGTCAGAGGACAATGAGTGAATTCCGCCGAGAATAACTCTGTAGGACAAGCATGTGGGAACTGGGACAAACATCAAAATAAACAAAAGCGTAAACTATCAATGCTTTTCACCCTTTTCTTATTATGCTGTTTTCTCTAACCAGTTCTGTTCTTCAACTTCCCATCTTTCAGATTGTTGCTGACAATATGGTGGATAACAATCAGAAATGGGGAGAACACCTTTTAACACCTTCTTAAGTTTGATAGAAATTAGAGTGGAAGGGGAAAACCCTCTCAGCTTTGTTTGGGCTTCCCTGTCTAAGAATTAGCCAACCATTTTCCCTCCAGATTCAACTCAAGAAGCTTGGAGCTTAATCAAGTGGAAATTGGTGGTGGGGAGTGGGGGATGTTGGGCTGGGGTTTCGGGTAGAATGAAGCAATTGTTTGAGAAAGCCTTCATGCAGAGACTTCTTTGATGTAATTCTGCGCAAAAAAGCTTTTCTCCAAGAGCTCCTGTAAACAATTACTGCTGCATTGGACTACATCAAATTCCAGTGCATTGCGTAGGCTATATGTTTTTCAATGGTTTTATCGTTCTAGTTTTATTTACTTGCCACATCTATTTTTCGTGTTGGAGAATGTCCCGTGAAGATCTTAAAATGAGGTCCGGCAAACCATTAGTAAACCATATGTGGGACTTTCGCCCCCTCTGCAAGCATAAGCCATCAGTGCGTTAATCGTGATTTTTTGTACTGAGAAGATTAATATTCCAAAACCCTTCCACTGCTCTCCCCCATCCGACTATAGTAGACAGGCTCCCACTGAGCCTATTGTGTTGCAAGCCTTTTCTCATGCACGCCTCGCTGGAAAGCTCTGGTATTGGTGCGCGGAAAATAAGCACTTTTTCCCGGGCAAGAGCTTAGCTCAACAAAATACAGCACCGCACACTAGCGGTGTCGTCTCTTTTATGGAGAAATACTTTGTTTTGAAAATGATATATTTTCCGTAGCTGTTTGAAACACCATTGCTAGTGTGTAACTATAGCGTTTAATAGGTTACTTTAACTTTGGTTTAACCATAAAAAACTATAACTTTGGTTTCACCGTTAACTTAAGCCTATTACACTGCTTCTGTTTTTTTATAAAGACATAGCCTATTGAAGAATAGCCTATGAACATAAATGTAAAAATAAATGTAATGCATTCACTGACCACAAATAAAAGGGCAACAAATACAAATACAAACACGTTTCGATGCTTGATTCACAACTTTTTGGAATTTGCACCGTGATTCAACATGCCTTACCTTCTGCAAGTTCTCAACAGGTGCACGGCGCTGTCACAGCCTCCTCTCCCACGAGACACGCGAATCAATACCTGTCCATCATCCACTTCTACAAAGTTTACCGGTAGTTCATTTGCAAGTTATTCTGCAAACGATACAATTACCGACGAAAGGGGCTCATATGCATACAGATTCCAACGCTGCATTTGACGCTCTGGGTGCCTACGACAGAATGGAGACTGTCGAGGTTTTTCGTGTAGCGCGATTTCCAACTCTCAGCACACTTTGGATGGAGATTTGTCAGCTGTCAATGCCGGGGGAGGTTCTCCGAATCGTACAAAGTGGATAGATTTGCATTTATTCGACCCTCCCATCTCTTTTCATTGCCTCCATTGTTTGGCCCAGTCGGGGTTCCTATTTGCCTCCAGAAAAAACACATTGATGGCCAGTGCTGAAAGAACGAATGCGCAACTCGGGACATAGTAATTATAACGTTGCATGAAGACCTGAAAAAAATCATTCCCACAAACGGAGTACCGAGAAAATAACTGGATAGTTATTTTAAAATAGAAATGTGATGTAATTCCAAAACTAGGAAAAGCAGACGGGGATAACCGAGTGTTTATGTAGCCTAGTGTATTGAAAGAAAGAAGAAGTGTTGGTGTCACATTGTAAAATGAGAATTTGTTGTACGACTTTTAATATTTTTAAAGAAGCATCACACTGACATTTGTTAGGCACACGCGTTTTCTTGTTTGCAAACGTTTGAAATAACAGACAAATGGGCCAGTAACAAAAAGGGGGTTAATTATCTCCTGCTTTTTTTTTTTTTTTTTTTTTTATAAGTAGCCTAGAATAAGCACAAAGAGCACGTGAGCAACTGTGCTGTGCAAGAACGGAGAGGGCTGCACTGAACTATCGCACGTGACTGTATTTACACTGTTCCTAGATACATTTTGTTTGATGAGAATCAAAAATCCAAAACGACTTAAAATACACTGCTTCACTTGTGTGTTGGGTTTACTTGTGTGTTTCACTGCAGAATATTTCCCAGCTACAGACCTGGACAACAGTAGACAGAATAGCAAACAATAAGTTATCCCAGGGCAGATTCCATGGTTAAAGATGGTTAAAGGAAACAAAGAAATGAACTCACAGCTCATGAAGTCATAGAAGTCATAACGTGTAGTATTTTGCCCCCCAATCTAAAATACAGACACCCGTGACTGTTTGCCATTAGTCATGCGGACATGCACCTGGGCTGTATCATAGCTTGTAAATGATACTGTACGTAACATCCTGTGAAGCATTCTTGTGAAATACAGCAAAGGCAGCCATCATCTGATATCCACAGCTGCACGCTGCACGGTAGGTATGATGTGGTATAATGGTAACAGGATTCATAAGCAGATGACTGAAATTTCAAATCCCTGGATGGGCGTTCCTGTCGTCCCCCACAGTGATGTCCTCAGCCTGAATTTCCTTATTAGGTATACAGACGTATTCTGATAAGGTGTAAAAATGTACGCTACGTAAGGGTTACAGCAAATCATTCAGTGTCAACATATTCCCTGAATATCCACATTGCACTGAATCGAAATGTCAGTACACACAGCCATGCTTTAGAAATACCTAGTAGTAATAAGTTGTCATTTAAAAATAAGCCTAACCCAAACATTGGCATAAGGTTAAAGGCATTAAGAGAGAAGAGAGAGAGAGAGAGTGCCAATGAGTCATGAATGATTCTGTAAATAAATATCCCAAATGCTCAGGGATTAATTTAACCATGAAGCCAAGGAAGGCATTGAAATAGCCAATGTAAACTACAGAAGAGAAAGAGCAGTTCACCCAATAGTGTTTATAGTTGTCTCTTTCTAATCAGAAACAAGCAAAGGAGATGGTATCTGATTTACCGTAAGAACAGAAAATGACCTGCCACTGATGTCAATTCAAGGGATAAGCATAGATGCTAAAGAGTTGGAGAATCCTGGCTCCATGATAAAGAATCACATTAACTAGAAATACTGGCATGCTGGCATGACACAAGTCAACATAGAGGCAAGATTTTATGCTTCAATCAAGAACCAACGAAGTAGACAATAAGAGTTTGTCTAATTTCTTAAAAGTGCCGGGGGCACTGCTCTATTTGAAAACTATTGCACTATTAAGGGTGTTTCCTTCCCTTATTGGCAAGAGGTTAGGAAACTGCTAACTGCTCCAGCACAATACACACAAATCTTGTCAAATCTTACTCAATCCCACAAGAACAAAAAGATCTCTGGCTCCTCTTTTATTATTATCGAAATCATTCATATCATTATTTTCATAGAGAAAAGCCCCCAGTTTATGGAAAATTAGTCAAACTAAATTGAGTGCAGGCTTTTGATATGCCTCATGCAAATGTAATTCAACATAATGCCAATATGATTCTTGTGTTTAAATGATCTGTGGTGCAAGTAAAAGTTGTACAATTCATGCATAATGTGTACAGTGTATCTTACACTTGTATTTTGGTCATCCTGCGCAGGCAAACAGAATATGATCTATCCTAACCTAAATGCTCATAAACTTGAATGGTTCCATCATTGACAGGTTTATTGCTCTGTGAATGAAACCAGGGCACATAGGTATGTAGCTTTTGGCAGCCACTGCAGTCCATTTAGATCAGCATACCAAACCTCCAAGCCACAATTTCACCACAATTTCAGGGTTCTACCTATGATCTGGAAATGATGGATCATGGAGAAAATAATTATGGCCTACCAGATTGAAAGCGGAGGTCAACATGGTATGATTGCCCTTGTCACCTGGTAGCAATTTTCTTGAGCATATTATTACGCTCCAAATATCCTCACAACAAACATCTCTGTATAAACCAAATTGCCTTCCCCAGGCCCTATCTGTGTTTGGTAGCACCACGATTCTCAACATGAGAGAACCATATCAATGGCGTCCATGAACAAATATCTTGTGGTAGTAAGTGACCCAAAACACAAATATAAAAAGGGGGTCTGAACCTGGCTTTCACTGGACCTTCCCCTAAATTGTAAATTAATCACACATGGGCTAAGGAGGGAGGGAGCCCCCCCAAAACACTTAAAGCATGAGCTGTTGATGGCTTGAGTTCAGATTTTTTAGAGATTTTGGCAGTTTTGGAGGAGCTAGCAATTCAAGAGTAATCCTACAACATTCCTGCTTTCTGGGAGATCTGGTCCCAGCTCACACCTCGGCTGCATGTGTTTGCATTTGGAGAGACAAACTTGGTTTGGTAAAATTTTCTTCCATTTAATCTCTTTTGTGATATAAAATCAATTTATTTGCATGTCAATTTTATGTCTAGTATTTCTTAAGGTAATTGAACCCACATCTGTAGATTGGACGTTGAATATTTTGTCTTTGTCTAACTGTTGTAACTTAAGAAACAAGTTGTTAATTTTAATTTAATTGTGAGTTGTATATTTTGATGAAGGTTGATCCACCAGATTGCTCTGCCTATCAACGAATTCTGTGATTTAATTAATAATTGGTATCCTGTGTAGTAATTATTATATTAAATCAAATAAATATACTTTGCATGTAGGATAAGTGAAGGTTTTTCAAATGTAATACCACTTGTGTTCAGTATTCAGAGTGCTGAACTTTAAATAAGGGCATTTGACTGTAAAGGCTACTCTATTCAGGGAATATACAATTTTTAGTCAAACTTCACTGTTCCGACATTCCTTATCATTCTCTATTGGCAGAGAGGTTATTGATCAATGCTAAGGAGTTCCAGTCACAATAAAAATAATTGAAATTAAAAGCATTTTTGTGACAATTAACCAGAGCAGAAAATTTACTTTAAAATGCAGACTTTACTTTATACGGACTCTATTTTGGGGTTAATTGTCTATTGTGACATATGGTGAAGAAATCTAGAATAGAGTCCACCATCTTGCTTTACTATAGCATCTTTGCTGTCATTTTGCTGCTCTCATGGCCACAAGGTGGCAGTAATAGACCAATAATTGTAAAGAAACGATAACGTTCTAAACATTTTGGTGCCACCTTCTGGTCTGCCCGACCCCCATTTCCAGTTACAACTTGGAATTAAGAAAGTAAGAGTCTCAAACTGGGGAAAGCTCTGTGTTCCTTCCACCTTCCACACTTCTGCATCAAGTAGAAGGTTCCAGATGTTAACAGGTTCCATAGTTAATAGTGGAGCACCTCAGTTAAACGAGGGGTATAAATGGAGGCTGAAAATAGATCAAAGAACTTTATTTAACAATATGTGTTTAGTAAAATATATAAAAGACAGTAACATATACATAAATGCATATGCATACACAGTGATAAATATGCATACACAGTATAATTATACAGTAATATACGTATATTCATATAGATTTTTATACATATAGGAAGGCATTATTTTGCATTTAAACTGGCAGTGGTGATTAATTTCTTTTTTAACCCACAAAGGGAATTTCCCCCCATCCATTGCAGGTTTCCTGGAGGGGAAGTAGCCTTTTCAGTAAAGCTAAAGAGCAGCACCTTTCACCTGAGACCCACAGCTGGGATAACACACTGAGAACCATCAACAGCACAGAGCTACACACACCCATTCTGACACCAACTACACGCATACTCCTTCTGGGGAGAAGTGACACAATACACAACATTTACAAAATCATGTGATGTGATGTAAAATTGTACAATCAATGAGAACCACACAAAGAACATGACTGCAGAGAGGGGATTTAGCGCCCCCTGTAGGCTTCTGAGAAAGAACACGATGAAAGAGATACACAATCCAGCAGGAGGGTTACAGTCTTTGAGGAAACGACTTTGGTTTGTGATTAAATTGCCCGGTATCCAGTTTCCAGAGAACATGACTGGTCCACTACATGTCGGCAGACCAGGAAAGTGACTGAAGGATGGTCTGTGTGGGGCAGGGGAAGGACAGGGCCCGGGGATGTGGAGAATTATTTTGGAGCAATCATTGTGGTGTCTTTCGGGCCTGTCTGACAGTCATGTCTGGTGGTAGTGGTGGTAGTGGTGATGATGGTGGTGTTCATGATGATGGTGGTGCTCGTGGCGCTGGACGACGGGAACCACAAACCCAGGACTGCCTGGCAGTCTCTCGTGCCCCTGAGGGGCAGACGGCGGTGGCTGCTGCTGCTGCTGGGGATGCTGAGCGTGTGGAGGGTGCTGGGGGAATGGGACTTTGGAGGGGGAGTGGGCGTCCCTGGCCTTGGTGCGGAGGCGCTTGCTGTGGCTGTGCTGCAGGGGGTGCTGGTGGTGGGCAGGTGTGGGCTGGTGCTGACTCTGCGGGGGCAGGTGATACACATCTTGCCCCCCCAGATGTGCTTGGGGGTAGTACCCATGACACTTGCTGGACTTGCCTGCTCCATTACCCCCTGACGGGGCCCCTCCTGCCCCCTTGGATGACATCACTTTGGGGGACCTGAGGAACTGGGGGCCCCTCCCGCGGGACTCGGCAGCATTGTAGCTCTCCCCCAGGACCTGTGAGCGGCGCTGGTGGGCCATGTGGCCCTCGGAATCCTGGGAACGGGACCGGTTCTGTGAGTGGGAGCCACGCCCATGGTGCTCCTGAGGTGGAGGCAGAGGGGGGGAACCTGGCGGGGAGAGGTTGGACAGGGTCATCAGTTCAGCTGATGATGTACCCTGGGGTGCCCATGAAAGAAAGATACTTTAAGTGTTGTAATGTTTAGCGTAGCGCAGTGCAGCATGGCAGCACACGGTAGAGTATGGCGTATGGTGTACGTAGTAGAGTATGGTGTAAAGTACAGTATATAATGGTGTAAATATAATACACAGTAGAACACAACAGTATAGTACAGTATAACATTGTAGTATTAGTACATCACTGTGCGGCGTGGCATGCATTACTTGTGGAGCATGGCGTTGTAAAGTAAGAGTGTGGCGTGGCATAGAATGGTATAGTATAGTGTAGTATGGTACAGGGCACTGATGCAGTTGAATAAACATTACTAGCAATGTCAATTCTCCATACTGAAATGCACTCAATTCTCCATACTGAAATGCACTAAATTCTCCATACTGAAATGCACTAAATTCTCCATACTGAAATGCACTAATACCTGCTTCAAACCTAGAGGTATAGTTCTCTATGCCTGCCAGGTCCAGGTAGTGATTCCTTCTCTCGGTGTTCTCATCCACACAGTAATGGTTTCCCTCTCCACTCGGCGGAGGATCATTGTTCTGTCTTCTAGGGTGAGATAAAGAGAGCGTTGTAATAACGGTACTAATGATGTGCATTTGGGCATGGAAAGGGCAAGGCATGGCCAAAGGCAAAACAATATGCACCACCAGTCAAAAGGCTTGCGGCTGGGAAGTGATGTGATCTGCGCAAAGGACGGTTTGAATAAAACGCTATGCAAAGATGTCCCATTCTGTTTCTGTGACAATGCAAATCGTTTCTTATTCACCTAACAGAGAACAAAGAACTATATACACTAGTTCCCAAACTAAGGAACACTGGTTCCCCAACAATCAGCAAAAACCATGATGATCTGTGACATTTATTTTCAGAACCATAGAGGCTAAACTACACCAGTGTGATGCATGGATGCACAGAAATGAGATTTCTCTATAAAAAATGTGTAGGTTTAACCTATTCAAAGATCCTGGCCAGTCACTTCCCCATACATCCACATGTCATGTTCTTCAAATGCTCAAACATTTGATTGCCACAACAATCAGCTCTACCAGCTATCACCTGCAGCCCAACTCATCATTAACCTTGTTGGACAAATACTTCACTCCTCCGTAGTAGCACGATTTCTTACTTGACTAAATGCAAAAATGAATGATAAGAATATAGGGACATTTCATTCAGAATTCCTACACTTGCCGATCAGTATCAAATACAGATAATCTGGACTCTCTTGCACAGTTTTGGGACACGGGGCGGTGCAATGAGGCTACATGGAATCACAGTCATATTCTCTCAGGAGAGCTCACCTGATATGGGTTGAGAGCCGTCTGTCAGCACAGCACCCTTCTGCCTGGTGGACAGGCTCGGCCCTGCAGTGACCCACGTCCCAATCTAAAGACCAGGAGGAGGTGGCAGGATCAATATCAGAGTCCAGGTCGAATATTCAATCACTGATCAATTGCTTCTGTAAATGTTCTTCTTCTCATTTAAATCTTGTTTGTTTTATATAATAATAATAATAATAATAATATATGCCATTTAGTTTTATCCAAAACGACTTTAGTGAATGCATCTTTTCAGTTTGTGGCCCCAGTGTTGAACCCACAACCTTTATTTTCTTGATCCCCTTGTGTTTTATTTTCTTGATTTGTATTATCTATAAATGTTTTAAAAATCTATCCATTTCCTTTTATTTTGTTATTGTAATGCATTCCGCCATGTTTGTTACTATTGACATGGACCAGTGTACAAAGGCTTGTTAATTAAAAAGAAATGAGGAAAAACCTAGATTAGTTTTCTTTCATAAAGGACATTGATGTGAAGGAGAGCCTAAGAAACTGTATTAAATCAGGCAATTCAGTGGCCTAGCAACAACAATATTTTATGGAACATTCTTGAACTCATAGTAATACAGATATAAAGCACATGCTCTATTGTTATATGATCACATGAAAAATATGACAAAAACTATGACATCATTTTATCACATGTTCTTTTGTTGTATCCTCTGTATGGCATCCCTGTAAGGAGATTATTCTCAAAAGCTCTTTAAAACCACTTCCCCAAACTGAACCCAGGGGGCAGAGTCAAAGACTCATCCTAGGATGCGCACCTGCTCCGGGGCTGGTGGCTTCTCTCCGTCGAGCTGCAGGCTCTGGCGTGACCGTCAGCTTCACCCGCAGCGTCTTGCTCTTGTTGTGGGTGGACTGATTGACAGAGGCGTCCACTACATCGTAGATTGTGTGCATCAGACTGGACATGTCCTGACAAAGGCCAGACAAGGCATTCAATAACATGCAGCAGCTGTGCACCAAGTCACAAATACATACTGTAGCTAACACTCGACCAATGGGAAGAATCAAGGGTTTTCCCTAACACTCCACCAATGGGAAGAATCAAGTGTTGACATGTATTGCTTCACAATTGAAAAATTGAAAATGGAAAAATTAACCAAGCAAACCATAAGGAAGGGGTTTTGGAATAAAGCATAAACAACAGACACAAGTATTCATTTCCTTAGCAGACTTACTTCCTTAGTTACTTTCCCACTGTTGTCAAAGTCATACAGGGTGAAGATCCACTCCTGACGATTGTCCTCCTCTACTGACACGTCACATTCCAGATCCTGTCACCACAGAAACACAAACCATAAGCCAGATAAGCCAGAATGGATCAATAAAAATGTGGGGCTCACTCACTCCCAATCATCAGTATGATAAAGCGCACCTCTTTGCTTCAAAGAAAGAGACCTTTCAGGATAGCCTTATGTTAAGTTTTCCTATTCTGCAGTTTGTTTTAAAGGAGCACTCTGACCAAAATCCATGATGTCATTTTGTAGTACTTATTACATGTGTTGTCGATACATCCACATGGTGCTGTTGATACTTTTGCATTTATGTCCATTTCCCTATGAGCTGTGAGCATCCAAATGGCAAATAATTCACAAAGACAATCTATACACCAAGATCACACAGACTATCTGTAGTTTGTTTTGTTTGGCTCAGCTAGCTGGGATGTGAAAGGACAGGTTCTGAAGGACAATTTTCTAATATAAACTAGAAAAGGCTATCTAAACCAGCCAGACTGGATGGCCAGCTCTGAAGAACGAGTAAATAACCCTATCTATAATGTTTTATAATGTAGCCTATCGTAATGTTATTATCTGCCTTGCAAGCTAACCTAGCTAGCTAGCTAGTCATTAAAAACTAAATGATACAAAGTTAATGTTAGCAACTTGACTGGTTAGCTATAAAAGTGAAGTTAGACACGTTATCTAATCATAAAAACACACTAATCATAAGAACATATGTTGCTAGCTAATGTTAGCTATGTTGCTTCTAATGTCAAACAGCACTGGCTAACTTCTTTTATGATCGCTATTTTTATTTGATTCATAGTTCAGGTTTATTACATAAACTTAGCTAGATAGCTAGCTAGACATAATAGCAGTTTGTAGGTTTGGTGCTGAACTGTAGGTGACAAATATGCTGTCTAGCTCATTTTCTCTCACTATCAAAAAGTTTGTTTTTGTCTCCTTGCTTGCTGCCAACAACACTTGCTGCTTCACTAGCATTGCTTAAAAAAATAAAGACCTACTAAGTCAATATTTATCTTTATTTAATTCTCATAATGTCAATGTGTGGCCAGTAAAGACATTCAAAGTTAGTCTGGGTTATTTTGGTATGTAGTTTGTCTTTGTAAGTTATTTGACAATTGACTCCCATTATATTTTCCATTTGGACGCTCACGGCTCACAGGGAAATGGACATAAATGCAACAGCACCATGTGGATAGATCGACAAGACACATAGTGAGCAGTACATCACAAAATTATGGATTTTGGTGCACTCCTTTAATTTCGTTGCAAGAAAATAAATCGGCAAAAAGGATTCAGTCTCTGGCCAAGTGAGGTTGGGGGAGCAGCAGAAATGTCTTTTAGTTTATGTCCCAGTCTTTCTTCCTGTTCCAGGAAAAGTACTTTAAACACAATTCTCAGTTACAGGTCTTCTGGCAGCCTCAGAGTTTCAGAGGTATCCAATGACGAGATTGTAATTGGAAAAATAAACTGTGGGAGCTTGGGCAGCGCTGGAACCGACCAGGGGAGCCGACGTGCCAAAGGAGTGTGTGTTAACATGGCAGGAGGCGGGAAGAGGAGGAGGAAAAAAATACAAAATTCGGGTTTAATCTATAAGTGTTTTAAGAGCCTTTTGTAACTGATAGGCGTCACTTAAACATTTATTCACAATTTCTAAATTGTTGAAAAGATTTAACTAATGTACACACCCACACAAGCAAGACAGCACCACACATGGACAAAAATACACAGGAGCAAACATGCATGTTAACACACACTCACGTACACTCATATTACAAACACAAAGATTGTAACTGTAAAACGGAATGCAGACAGTTATGATAGTGAAGTTGATCTGACATCACAAGTAGGGAGCCAGAATCGTGACGTTTCTGATCTTTAAACTGGAAGTGGAAACAGAATGGTAAAGCTTCTACACAGATTCTATAGAATAGCCAGATGGCCAGCTCCTGCATTCATGGCATCCTCTCTAAAGGATGGTTGCAGTTGATAACAGGAGTTTCCAGTGCTATATTACAGATTATGAGTCATCGGGATATGTGCCCAAGAACAGGGCTTTCATTGCAATGGTATTGTCCTTAGTCATGCCCATTCACAAGATTAATACAATTGGAATGTTTCAAGTTCAATGGTAGATAGACAAAACTTTTAATGTTAAGAATAGGGCCCTGACAGCCTCACTGGGTGGGGGCCAATGTGGTGCATATTAACTTGAACCATGCTATAGAAGGACTGGACAGTGACATCGCACAACATACAAATATTTTCATGGAACTATCTGAGCACTGGGAGCCAAAGTGAGCCAAATGCTTCAATGGTAAGCAGCCTAAAAATATAGTGTGAAAAGGGATTAAAGTTTTAAACATGTAAAAATACAGAAATTGTAGGGGGACAAACTAAAATAAGCCAAAAGTAAAAGTGGCTCCCCACTGAAAGTTATTTACGATAATCTAAGTTTATGATTTATGTTTCAGTTTTTACACAATCTGGTGCAATTCGTGAATTTTTCACCAGAACCCAGAGCAGTTGGGAAAATGTGCTGAAATGTCTGACAAAAAGCTATCATGCAATAAGAGAGGTATCGACAAAATGTCAACATTAAGAACACAAAGCACAGAAAATATAATATCAGCATTAAGTGAAATTTTCACATGAATTTAAAAAAAATACAAAAACATCTACTCTTTATTTTCAGGCCACTCCCACTTGGTTCCATTCAACATTTGGGTGGCTCCCAGTGCTAAGGTACTGCATACATTTGCAAAGAATTGTGGGTAGTTTGAAATCGTTGTAATCCTTTCATTTCTTTTTGGTCCTAGCCCTACAACTGGAAACAGGCTGGCCCTGAAACAGAAGCAGGGAGCCAGAATGGCGGAGTTTCTGGCTCTGAGACTGATAGCAGGGGGTCTGAATTGTGGAGTCTGTACAGCTTTTGGAAATGGGGAGCGGCCCTCACGTCCAGGCTGATGCGCTTCTTTCCAGAGGCTCTGCCAGGCTCCTTCGGGGGGTCACGCTCTCCCTCTTCTGTGTGAAGGAACTGCATGTAGCTCTCACATCCCTCTGCCTTCTCTGGAGGCAGAACCACTGTAAAACACACACACCAGATAGTTTATTCAAACTCTCAATCCATTCACTCATCTACCTTCACACACGTGTCACCAATGTATATATAAATACTATGAATCCATTTTTTGATATGCATGCTGTATATACATTATATATCTGGAGCAAATTGAGGTATGAGTCACTCAAACTACTGATCAATTTGTTTTTGAGATGCATCGCTAATAAAATAATTGTGCTGTATCACAGATCACAATCAAAATAAACAATTCATGAGATATCCTACAGGAATATCTTGAATATAATCACACATTACCAACATAAATGATTTATCCTTGAGGGGAAGGAAATGCACAACAGCACAAAAGCAATGCTCCAAATGAGATTATACCAGTGAACATACCAGTGACATGCCCTGCCTGCAATGCCAAATGCAAAGTTGCAAATGCCCCACACCACACATCTCACACAATTCACTCGAAACCTGCATTTGGAGTAGTATTTCTTGTACAATTGCAGTAAAGTAAGTGAAATCAGTGTTTGATACTGGAGAGGCACAATCCAAGTAGAGAACAATCCAGCTGGAGGTGTTTTCCTCCTTTTCTCCCATGTGGCCAGTTGTACTATGCACAGCAATTGAAGTGCATACACTCCTCTGGTTCACTAGCCCATGATCCAGTGACTTCTTTGGCTCTCCTGAAGTATTTTCACACTTAGCGAGAGTTTGCGCTTATTGGAGGAGAGGCACAAATCTCACTGATAATAACTAGTAAAGTGTAGGTGACTGGTGAGTAGCTAGGGGGCGCTGCTGCAGTGGTAACCAAGGGAACCCTGGCTGGCTTCAGCCCACCCTACCCCAGCAGGATGAAACCAATTGTATTGTGCTGCTGTATAGTTCTGGGTATAGTCAGCTAATGGAAAAGCACAGACTCAAATGAATGATATCTAGGCTATAGGGCACAGCCTGCACTCATGGCAGGCAACTTTACCTCCCAAGCCCCTTGGGAGCCTGAGGTTAATGTATTATTATAATGTATGTATTCTATTTATTACAGTAATATTGGAAGTGCTTGTAATTCAATATTAACAGGTCGGTCTTTAAATTGTCAATCTTTTCTGCTCCAATAACCCTCAGCAGTGCTGTTTACACAGGCTTCTATTACACAAGTAGTTGCCAAAGTGCATTCATGTTTAAGATTAATATTTATAAAATATTAGTGCCAAAACAAATATTTCACTCTACATAAATTACCAAAGGTAAGAGGGGAAGATTGCATCCACTGGTGTCATGAGCATACCACTGGGGGATTATAGCGAGGTAGGGACTGTTATATTATTGTTCACATCCATTTTTCAAGAGGAAACTGTTCAGTGATGGTCCCATAGCTGCTGTAACTTACACATATTCACACAATGTTTGTTTTCATTTATGAAAACTGCAATTGGTCAGACTATTGACTTTAATCCAACCCAGCATAAATGATAGATGTAGCCTCTGAAAAACCGCATGAACTCCATCCATGTATATAGAAAAAAAATGAAGAAAAGAAAGTCATTTTTCTACTTACCCTCTAGGGGACAGTGATGTTCTAGGAATTGTCCGACTTTCAGCTCACTGGTTGCTAACTCCTGGAGGGGAGGGAGGGAGGGAGGGAGGGAGGAGGAGAGTGAGAGAGAGAGATGTAAGTGAATCTACAGCTCTTTGACCACAGACGCAGAGAAAACAAACATTTCAAGCTCAAGCATTTCCTACTGTGGGATGGCTGGCTGGGAGATGAGAGGGAGAGGGGGCGGGGCAGTACTGGGCGGCGAACACTTTGAACATCTGCGCGCTTATTGTGTTTCACTGTCTGGGTCAGAGGATCGCCGCCACAGCCAAGCCTTTCAAGCTCGCTCCAACTCCCACAACGTCCCGTACATATCCAAAAAAACATATGCTCTCCATCTCTCTGCCTCGCTCACAGAGAAAGGCCCACCATATTAGGCCGGAGCTGAAATCACTTCGCAGGGAACTGAGCTGTGATTTTTGGGGGGAGGGTCGGTTCTGGAATGGTTGGTGTGTGTGTGTGTGGGGCGGGGGGGGGGTTCTTAGTATTATTACCATGTTGCTCTTGGAAACACTTCTTTTTCAGCACTCCAAAAAATCTGACAGACGTATGGCAAGAACGGGAAAGGGGGTTTTGTGAACAATTCATTGTGTCAATTGTTTTTGTTTGTTTCATCATGTTGTTTGGTTTCATTCCGTTGCTTAAAAAAACAATTGCACAAATCTGTATTGCACTTGCTTGATACAATTAAGCATAAAAGCAGCTATTCACAACAGAATATCTACAGTGACCGAACACGAATCCTAAAGTCTATTTTACGCAGCAAAACATTCGCATTCCTCACAGGCTTCCAAAACACTACAGACACTACAGAAAGGGTTATTCATTATTTTATATGTAGTTGTGTATGCATTTGACATGGGTGTTTTGTACCCCACATCTGGAGCACAGTAAACAATATTGCATTGCAGAATTTAGAACCTTAACGTTGCTATAAAGTTGCTTATTCATTCGTTGTTCAAAAAGGTATGGTGTGGACACTAAGACATAATGGATGGACTTTATCTGAGGTAAATTGAAGAGTCCTGCTGTCATAAGTATCTCATCATCTCACACACTGACACACAAAACACACACAAACACACACACACACACACACACACTCACATCCAGCATTATGTGTATGAACACACATCCTGCACATGTACTGAAATAATTTACACATCAGTACTGTCACCAACATAAAAACATCCAATGCTTCATACACAGATACATTTAACACAGACATGGGCAGACACATACGGTATAACACAGACATAAAACACATACACACACACACACACACTGTATACTGTATATATTTACATACAATAATGGGACCATGTGCAATATTTGAGGGTGTGTGCAGAACGTGGTGTAGTGTAGTGTAATGTAGTGTGTGTAACCATGTGTCTGCAACAACTGTATTGCCTGTACTTGTGTATTGTTTGTGCTGAAGAAAAGTAGCAAAACAAAAACACAAAATAGTAAAGTAGCCAATCAAGTATTATCTCAGCTAAATCCAAATCAAATCAAATGTAATATCATATATATATATATGTGTGTGTGTGTGTGTGTGTGTTTTTGTGTGTGTATGTGTATACTCACACACACATATGGTACATACACAATCATGCATGCTCACACATGCTTCCATAAACATAAAATGACATACCCTCCTGTGGACGCTACAATAGTCTTTAATTCTGTTGATGTATTACTGCATTACAGTAATGTAACACAAACTTTATAATAAAAAGCAAGCGTAGTAGTAATAACCACCTGCAGGTATCTTAAAAAACCTAAACTTCAAATAAAATCTACACATCTGCAGGCGTTTTCCCCATCAACACCCGTTCACTTCCTGGGGTATGCAGTGCCATCCACCAGTCTCAGAAAGGAAACTCAAGATTATTATTTTTTTGCTGTAAAGGAATTTGAGAAACCTGACCCTGTAATCAGCCCCTGACCATCTCCAAAGAGGGAGAGTTGATGTGTGTCAGGGTCACGGTTGGGACACTGAAAATTAGGCTCTTGGGACAGAGCGGGGAAAAGGAAAGGATGAGAGCTAAGCCTTGAGAGGAGATGGCTAGTTTCCTCCCGTGATGAAGCAGTGTGAAGCTGCAAGCTGTCTACACAACCCTGGTCCTGGAGGGCCACAGTGTCTACTGAGCTAATCAACCCTGGTACTGGGGGCCACATTAACCACATTTCTACTGCCAGGCCAGACAACATTGCACAAAGATGTGATTGTGTCAAGGCCAACAGCCCTGTGTCTGAGTACCAAAGCCAAACCAGATCACACCCATATCTACTATACCGCCCAAGGGGCAGAAGCATTTCTGTAGAGGAACTAGATAGCTTGCTAACTTCAAACTTGGTGTGGTGATAGTGCTGACGGTCCTACTGCATTTTTTGTTACCAAACAAAGCACAGTTTTTCGGATAATCGCAATTTAGCAAGGTATATGAGAACAATTTGCCCATACCAATAAAAGAAAGCAAAAGAGGCGAAAACAAACACGCAGCTTAAGGTTGACTCAAATTAGTAATGCAAATGCGACAAAGTGGTGTTGTTCACATTGACCAGGTGCATCTGTTGTTAACCGACAGGTCAATAAACACGTTCACCTGACAGTGTCCTGTGTGTATGTTTAGGTTCTTTGCTTTATTTCACAATCTTATAGCCTCCAGATGCTTTTGATGTCTGAAAAAGACAGTGGAAAGGCAGAAGGCACAATTGTGCCTGGTCTCCCAGCAGTGGAAACGTGGCTAGTGCCTGGAGGGCAACTCAACCCTGGTCCTGGAGGGCCTCAGTGCCAACAGGCTTTCATTCCCACCAGGCATCTACCCATCGGATTTGGCTAATCGTGGTCTAAATCTGTGTAGCATCTGTAAGCGTTCAATTCCAAGCAGGTTGGGGTTAAAGAGAGTGGGAAAACTCATGGGTATTTTGCCCCTTAAGAACCAGAGTGGAGTACCCTGGGCTATGGTGTGCGGTCAGGTTATTATCTACCTCTGGAGGCCCTGGGTGAGCCGGGGAAGGAAGCAGGGCACCCCCACCCCCTCATCTGCTCCAAATGAGCAGCTGTCATTAATAAGGATACTCAGTGGGAGATCACCACACTCCTCTCTCTCTGTTTCACTCTGTTCTTTTCAGCCGAGCCTGTTATTTCCTTTCAAAAAGCCAGTCTCCAGGTCCTCTCACTTCTCAGTCATGTATTTGGGCAAAGGTTTGGGGATAGCAGGGAAATTGATACAGAACAGAATTGTAGATACAGAACTTTCCTTTTAGGCTTTTCATTGACTTTACTAAAAATGCGTTGTGTCTTGTGTAACGACTTTGCCCGTGAGAATGTCACTTGAATGCTTTTCCTTGAAAGGAAAAAATAGTGAATTTCTTTTTGGTATGTAGGATAACAAAGCTTGTTTTGTAGACCAACCAAAAATAATCCTCAATGTCTTACTGAATATCCAATATACATTGCTATTTCTGTCTGGCAGCATGTAGTCTGACCGAGTATTTATGTTAGCCTTAAAGATTTTACCTAAGAAAACTGTAGCAGACATGAGTTAAGAGCAAACTTTCACCCTATCACTGAGGGTGATTTCTTTGGCCCCTGGTAGAAGATTCAGGAATGAATAAATAGGTAAAGATTAAAGATATATTTTTATAGGTTTATACTTCAAGATATCCTACAGGCCCTATATATTCATATATATATATACAGTCAAGCCGGAAAGTCTGCACACCCCTTTCACCCTCTCCACGTTTCATTGCATTACAGACTTATTGTACAATAGATTAAGTTCATTTTTTGTCTCAAAATTCTACACAAAATAGCCCATAATGACAAAGTGAAAACAGATTTTTAGACATTTGTGCTAATTTATTAAAAATCTAAATGTAAAATATCATATGTACACAAGTGTGCACACCCTTTGATATGACACCCAAAAGTGAGCTGAGGTGCATTTTGTTTCCACTGATACTGCTTGAGATGTTTCTACAACTTGATTCTAGTCCACCTGTGGTAAATTCAATTGATTGGACATGATTTGGAAAGGCACACACCTGTCTATATAAGGTCCCACAGCATGTCAGAGTAAAAACCAAGCCATGAAGTCCTAGGAACTCTCCACAGACCTCCGAGATAGAATTGTGTTGAGGCATAGATCTGGGGAAGGGTATAAAAACATTGCTAAAGCATTGAAAGCACCCAGGAGAACAGTGGGCTCCATCATTGTGAAATGGAAGAAGTTTGGAACCACCACAACTCTTCTTAGAGCTGGCCGCCTGGCCAAACTCAGTAACCGGGCAAGAAGGGCCATGGTCAGGGAGGTGACCAAGAACCCAATGGCCACTCTAAGAGAGCTTCAGAGTTCCTCTGCAGCAATGGGATAACCTGGTAGAAGGACAAACATCTCTGCAGCACTCCATCAATCAGACCTTTCTATTCTATTCTTTCAATTCTATTGTAGAATAAGTCTGTAACGCAATGAAACGTGGAGAGGGTGAAAGGGGTGTGCAGACTTTCCGGCTTGACTGTATATATATATACTGTATATATATCAACAAACATATAGATTTGGTGTGTCACATGAGAAGGCCAGAAGAGGGAGGGTTCAATTCTGAAAAAAGAGGCAATAGCAGAATAGAGGTTAAGGACCACATGGTTGCAGGTTCAAATAACACTGCTGCTTAACTCTTCAGTCAGAAATATCCGGTAGTATAAATTAATGACAAAAAACTAAGCTATGTAATTCACCTTGGATATATACAGTATATATATATATATATATATATATATATATACACACACACACACACATATATATATAACTCTTGTGTTCTCTTGCATTGTAAGTCGCTCTGAATAAGAGCATCTGCTAAATGAATGTAATGTAATGTAATGTATACCTGTGTAGAATTATCCAACGTTTCACATATCCGACATACCTACAGGCTCAACAGGTACTTACATTGATATACATATAGAGAGAGAAAGAGAGAGTGGATCGCATGCCTAACATCGGCGTTGCCAGCCTTTACCTCATTCTGCATTGTAAAGTGCAATGCATTAAATCACACATGGTCTTTTCGACAGTAAAATAGTATCACCCACTGGGTTGTTGTTCGAGCCCAAATGTGCATACCATATGTTTAATTAGCTAAGAGACGGCACACAATTGCGTGCATAGGGCGTCTTCTCATTCCAGCGCCATCTGATCAGCATCTGGGCGATGCACTTAAACTCTAGGCAAACCACGCAGCCGAATTCAGCGATTTCAGAGCCCTTCTCCCATCATGTCATTAAGGGAGGATTTGCATCAATTTAGCCAGCCTAACTTATCAGTCCTAGGAGAGAAAAAAACAGCTGCTCAAAAAATGTTACCAAAATATGAAGCCTTCAAAGTACGAGATGAAAGTGTCTGCATACAAAAAAGAAGAATACTAGCTAACTATTTCAGATCTGCAGCAACAAGTCAGAAGGGAACATAATAATGTCCCTCATCCCCACTCTTCAGAAACAACTTAAGAGGCAGAGATAGATACCCAAAAAGATAAGCATTAGATAGATCCAGAGACAGTGCGGACTGAAAAAAGCCTAACTCTCTGATAGACGCACGAACAACAAAGACGCTGAGAGGAGTGTGCTGACTGTTTGTTCCTGCTTCGTGCAGCAGCACTGCCAAGCTTCCGTCAAGCTCAGCCTGCTGCCTGACTTTCATGTGGGATAGGGTAACCAGGGGAAGCTTTCATTACAGAGAGCCAGGTGACATCAGCCACCCCCACCGCCCCCACCCCCTCCCGTCGGTGTCGACCCCCCAGCCTCCCCACCGCTAGCTGGAAAACACTACGCCTTTGTTCTCCCTGTCTTCCTGTCACTTAACTGCTTCCCCCGACCCACCCACCCATCCCCCGCTCCTACCTCTCTCCAGTTTGACTTCACTCTCACCATCCTGTATGTCTGACTCCATCTCAAAGACAGGCAGGCCCTTATTGGACCGTGCTGGCGTTTTTCTTTGATTTCACCTTTCATTAAGTGATGAACCAAGCAAGTTCATGTTCAATTCATTTTTTAGTCCTGCTCCCCAACCCCACCACACCAGCACACATTCACAGTAGGATATATCAAATTGACTGTGTTTTTCATTTTTAACAACTTTTTCTGCCAATTTCCTTTTCTTTTTTTGGTCTGTCTCATCCCTTGTTAATTCAGGAAGCCTCACACAAGCATGTGCACCCTTCTTTTTCACTCTGAAACCCATCAGCTGAGCTTGGTATTTATATCTCTGGAGGGCTACAAATATAAAGCAGCTGGCACAAGCAGGTCACAGGTGCCTTAGCCACCAGAGGTGTTGCTGTTGACAGATGAGGCGGGGAATACCCTGCCTACGGAAACCCACTCTCCGGCGATGTCTCAATTGCGTCGCTGCCTGCGAAGGACACATTTAACGGCAACATTTGCACACTTTTACGACAGTCCAAAGCTATCACTTGTTTCGAGAAAACTTAAAGGGGTATACTCCCATATATCTAGAATTTGATATGTTTTTCCTTGCATCAGAAAAATGCTCGTATTCCAGGCGTCACTAAAATGTAGGGGTGGAAGATATCTCCCCAAGTACAGTGAGAGTAGAAACAGAGTGACAGTCATTATGCACAATTTTCTGAATTTTGATTTGATTTGATTTGATTTACTTTATTGTCCACCTTAGTGGAAATTTGTCTTTGGCTTCTCTTCCCAGAGACAATAAGAGGACATGTGTTACACATTGCACAGCACACACAGCACACCATAAAAACATAGAACATAGAACATACAATAATACAATGGTGCAAGTTAGCAGATAGCAACCAACTTTATTGTGACACGTGAAATACGAACCCTGCGATTCTGGAATTCCCTGACAGAGTAAGTGCGTGCACGCTGTTGAGACTGCTTCCAACTGCTTTCTGAAATATCTATAATGTTTCCATGCACAATGTATACATTTCCTGATTCACAACGGTAAGAAAATATAGGCCATCAAGGTAATTTCTTTTTTTTATATCGTATTACAACAATTCCAGGGAAGTGAAAATACACACATACATTCACAGGGAGCAGGCAAGACTTCCTGATCTGAGCTACATAGTAGTTTAGCACAAAATTGCAATTCTGGCTATTGGGCCAGCTATGAGACCACCGCAAAAATCAAAACACGTTTTTGAGGTAAGGAAAAACATATACAATTCTAGATATCTGGGAGTGTTCCCATTTAACCAAGAAGTACTATCAAAAATATGTATCCTATCACACAGCTTAAAGACAGGTCCAAGAGGATACAGCTATGTTCTTAAGAGATGTTCATGCTCTGAATACTTACCACTACACCATATAAAGGCTTGGCATGTCTGGCAAGGTCAGTAGGGCTTTTGGAGCAACTGAATGAGCCATTGAACCACCGGCTTTTATGAATTATAGAAAAATAAAGGTACTGGCATATGTCTAATAGTGGTGATGGGAGAGTGAGTCTTTATTGACCCCAGCACCGGTGGAGCTATCATTTGTTATCAGTAGGGTCATGAGTATTTCTCCAGCTTGTTTTTCAACATGCATTCTGCTGGCTGTCCACTAGGTGTCTCTGTAGCTACCGCGTTTAAATTTACAAGTACTAATTACCCATGTGACTAATTAGTTAGAGAATAAATCATTGACAGACTGATTATGATAATACATATTTTCATCCTGCCCCTTAACCAGGGAACAGTTACCCTAAGAATGGGCACGCTCTCCAGATATCTAAGAGTGACATTGAAACTGAGAAACAGTACCCTGAAAGGAATGCTTTTTGAAGATGTGAATAATTTATTTAAGCAGAACCTGCAATTTAACCATAGATCACAAAGCCATAACTCAAAGGCATCTATAATCATTGAGAAATTGAAAATGCAAAGCAGAAAATGGTGAGAATTGCAGCAGAGAGCAGTCTCAGATACAGTGAACTCCACAAATGGTCTTTAGTATGGAGTCAACATTAGAGGGGGACATTTAAAAAAAATCAGAGGCTATAATGGGGGACATTTTGAGCATATCTGAATATTGGGGGATGTGTCCCCCAATATTATATGTTTTCGGCCTTGGTCTCGGTCAATCAGCTGCAACACATTTTCTGTATAATAATAATGACTGATAATCTCATACAATTGATGGTGTATTGTTTTCCCTTCCTAATTGCCCCTGATCAGCACATATATTAAAAAATCTATTTGCATGTGCTTTGCATGACTGCAGCAGAATTAGGAATGAGAAAAGATCAAGATTTGATCAAGTCTTGATCTACGCCGCATGAGTGACGGATGAAAATCCAGGCGAGAGAAAAAGCTCTCCTCTCATGGCAAACATCTCATGGCCCTAGTTATAGACTCATTCATTCAAACCATTCGTGGGGCCGTTTGCAAACAACTCCACAGCTTCTAGCCACCAGAGCTGTTATTGTCCATAAACATACAAACACACCCCTGGTTTTACCATGATTGGCAGGCCAGAAAATAGTTTCATCCAGTTAACAGTTCACAACATGGAGAAGTGGATCTCCATACTTCATGCTCTACTAAAGCAGCAAAGCTATCCATATTCTTTAAAATGGATAGCACGTGTAGCACTACTTCAAATGTCCAACTACCTTGAAAATCTACAATCCATAACATACAAGCCATACGCATATGTGCCTGCCAATCAGTATTTCTCTACTTTCCAACCTAGAAACCAGACACAGCTATTTGTCACTTTTACAGTAATACAATGAAAAATGTCATTCTGTGCATCCCTTTAATGACACGAAAATAAGAAATATGGCCCTTCTGGTAAGTGTCACTGTCCTCAATGGCAAACGACATCTCAATATATGTTTTTATGGACGGTTAAACAATGGCATCTGCATTTATGTCATGTTTAGCATAACGATAAACTTTTGTGTATGTATTCCATTGTGACTTCTGTGGAGAGTAAAGTATTTTGATTGGTCAATACACGAGAGTGATTGACACTCTAGCAATTGTAGATGAATCTACAATGGGGTCGATGGGGCTGAACACGCCCATTCCTATCCAAGAGGCCTAATCCTACCTAGTGCCCACCGTGTGCAAAAAAAACCTTTACAGAACAACAGAAAAATATCCCACATGTTTGATGCCTGAAGACTAATAATGTGATGAAAGCAACACTATATTGTAAACAAATATCTTGCTCATTACTGCCGCATGTAACTTTAGAAGAAGTGGAACCAATTTGAAACAAAAGTCTTAATTCCAGAGGAGACCTGGCCTTGCCGCAAAACCAGATGTGGTATTTTAGATTTTTTCATTAAAGCTAGAGGAAGAGAGCTGGGGAAAAGTGGGTGTGGGAATAAAAAAGGCTGGAGAGGCCAAGGGGGTGTGGGAGAGTTGCACAACCCAGCTTTCATTAGCAATTTGCTACAAAGAAACAACACTTGGGTCTCCAGTTGCCTCTTTGTTGACGGTAGAACAGCAGGCATCTTTCCCATTGGCTGGCTTCCTCACTGGCTGATCCAATCCTTTGGGCTGGATGGATGTACAGAGGCCAAAGCCTGACTGATTAAGACCAACAGATCCAACATTGTTCATTACTGGTCTCAGCCATTCAATTACATTATAATCTCTCCTCTGGCCATAAATGTAATTTTAAATCAATGGGAAATATAAAAAAAACAACTATGAGTTGCAACCCATCTATTTGGAATGACCACATAGCAGAACTTTATTTTGACATATATTGAGTTTTCATTTCTGCTATTTTCCTCCATTTCTGCATCTTGGGAAACTACTTAAGGGGATTTCAATGGGGACACAATGCAGAATACACGGTTTAATTTTCCCCATGTGAAATATATTATTTTAATTACTAGAATACTATTACATTATTGCTATAACTAATCCCATTTTTAATGGCTGAAAGCAGGAACTGTATTGTAGTAAGTAAAAAAAATGTCAAGGTCTTTCCTCGTGTTATTTTTAAGGGGAATCACCTGTTTCCCTCCACCAAATGTGACTGCATTGTCTGTGTTTATTTAAATCTGGGCTAACACTGGTCACTGAAATAACTGGTCTGGAAATGGCAGTAGGGGGGGGGGTTCCAAAAAGAAAGAAACATTAAAACAAATTGAAGCAGCTCCAGGTCACAGAACAAAAAAAATACATGGAGTCATTGTGTGGGTATTAAAAACAAACAACCATATACGAGCAATGGAAGACTGATTCATGGAGATAAGTGCAAGGTATATTCAACAATAAGGTATGTCCCAGGAATAATGGAAAACAATGTGCAGAGGTTACACAGTTGCCATCCAAACACCAAAATACTTTTATAAAGCTGGGATATTTATAAAGGAGCGGAAGAGGCCTGCTTTGGAGAAAATGTGATGAAAAAAAAAAATGGGCAAAAAAAAAAGGTTTTTTCCGCCTCATTTTTTGCAATCTACCCTTCGGCCAACCCCTTCTCAACCCGGACAGCTGAGAATTCAGTTTGGTCAATCCATTAGGTGTATTTGTCTATCTGCCATGGCTGCCTCTCTCGCGAGTGAGGGCGTGATAAGGCGCGATGCTGTCGTGCCATCTGGAGTTGTCACAGATGGCTCAGAGATGGTCTCGTACAGGATAGAGTGGGGCTTCTCGCCCCGAACTCCAACGAGAGACAAAAACTTTTCTTGGCAGGACATGAAGGGATTCGGGAGCCTCGTTTGGTCACGGCGAAACAACAGCTGTGGAGAGAGAAACGTGGGCCGCTCGCTCGCCTGCGTCAGAGTCACGGCCAGGCTTTTGAAGTCCCCCGCGCCACTTATTCGGGGTACCTCTACCGAACTCTCCCTGCTACCACTCGCTAATCTCGGACTCTCAGGCTCTAATTTGCCCCGCTTTTATTTACAAACGTAGATTAGTATCGTGTATTGACCCGGGCTTTATCTTCCAACTTGAAGCCGGTGGAGGTGATGACACACAGGCTTTCTACTGTCGTTGTTTTCACAGACTCTTATGTTCAAGCATGCTTCATCATGATCTAGAAGGTGCAAGGCACCCTATCGTTATTGTTTTTCTTTATTTTCTACCCTTACTTTTGAAAAAATGCCACAAATGATACACATACATATCATTTTCTGTCATTTGGAAAGTTAATATATTAATTCTTCTCAAAAACCATTGCCCTAATATGCACAAAGCATGGTCTACTAGTTATTCAGGAAAAGTTGCTATGTTAAATAACACTGGAATGCAATCTCGTTAAAAATATGGCCACCAGAAGCAAAATGTATATTTTCTTTCAATCTTAAAAAAAGGAAAATCTTCACACGAATCACGTTTGGCGTTAAGTCAGATTGATGTTAAGTGGTGATGAGACGCACAATTGCGATTCCAAATTGGCAGAAAAAAATCTGAGAATGACACACACAACTCTTATGACACTAGTCATGACTACTGGCAGTTAATTTATGCATGGCCCCCAGTCATCACTGCTTGCAGCTGCCTTTATCCTTGTATTTGCTTCACACAGGCCTCAACATCCGGGTGTGGTGTCAATCGCCTAGTAAGATTGACATAAAGGCCCTACATGTCTGGAAGGTTCTAAAACATGGCTAACAAAGGGCATCTATTGTACTTTTATGTCGTTTTGCACAAGATGTGGTGACTAGCTTATGTCCCCCCTTATGTAACTTATTTCACCATGGAGCTGGAACATGGTTGGCTCACTAATTTCAGGTTCTGGGTGTTTTTCATTATATTTTTGTTGAGCTGAATGAGAGCCATGTCAGCTCCACTATCATTACTGCTGGACAACAGTACAAACAAATGAGTGAGCGCAAGCAGCATAACTACATCTTCAATCAGTGCTAAATACAATGCAGGACACTGCTACTGCCAATCACTGAGTCTGAGCATAAGTCTTTAGCGCCACGCTTTAAGGCATCCTATACTAACACATACACACATTATCACAATTGCTAAAGTCCCTCACTGGGAGAAAACCAGCTGTAAACATCAACCGATGATGGCCAGCACTCCCTAGTTGCATTTCTACAGATCCACCATGGCAGTTTGTCCACCATTCCAATGTGATCCAATACGGTGAATCACATTTCAGCTGAACAAGTCTCACCCCCTGCTCGAGTGCTGTAGACTCCAGAAGATCTTTAGAGTTGGTCTTTTATGGCACCACCAACACCTACTTTTTATCATGCTTTTTTGTAAATAAATCACTGACATTGCTTTGCTCACAAGCTTATGTTGGAAAAATAAATCTGAAGTCTGACTCTTGTGCCCATCTTATTCCCTTTTGGGCAAGACCACAAAAAACCTTGTGGTGACTGACACTGATGAGCCTTGATGTGTTGTTCAACTTCAGTGGCCATCAAATTTATTCACACCCTTGGAAACCAGTAACGGAAAGGCAATTTAAAGAAGATACACAAGCATGTACTCAGTATTTCTTGTACAAATGAATGTCAAACTTTAACACTACAAGCAAAACAATATGTACATTAAAATATAAAAACATAAAATATACACACTGTCATACACAATATGTATACAAGTAAACACAGACACATTCAAACATAGGAGTTGTGGAGAACACATCCAGACACACACACACACACACACACACACACACACACACACACACACACACATGCGTGTGCATAAAAAAGGGGTGGAATAACAGGCGGCGGCACACATCAAGGCTCATGTGGGAAGAGCAGCTCCATTCAAACAGGATGTCCCTCTGTTTGTGGCTCCCATGTGAAATTCTGTAGGCTCCCGTACAACGGCCCCGGCTCTCTGGCACAGCCAATGGCGGGCTCCTGTGGGCCCATGGGGCTTAAGGGATTTGTTCCACATTCCACAGCTGACCCGGGGAATGCGAGCGCCGGGGTCAAACGGCAGGGACATGAACCTTTCCCCGCGACGTCCCGCCGCACGACATGAAAACTGCACCGCTTCACAGGGCACACGCGGGTCCCATCTGAACCGGAGCTGGCAGACTACCCCTCCCACTGTGGCTGGCAACAACAGAGCGAACAAAGCTGCTGGAGCCTCTATCAGACTCCCCCTATTGGTGCAGGGATATTCTTGACTACGGTACAGCATGAGCATATATATTACTACAGCAAAATGAGTTGTCACACAGGAAAATGAGCTGTCACACTTTGGTGTATAAGCAGCAAAATAAAATCTTTAGTTCCGTTTCTACGCTCGAAAAACCATACGATCAAAACCCGGTTCAGGACACTTGTTTCAGAGTACAATTTTTAAGAGTACAACGTCGAAGCTCACAGACCTCCACTGACGCAGCTGCTACAAAATGATCAAATAATTCTTATCCAATCCTTAACTAGTATTATGGGAATAGTGAATACAGTAAAAAGTAGTGTCATTGTCCCTAAATCCCTGGTCAATGTGTAGGAGTTACAGTAGTCCTCCATTCTTCAGCGTTAAAATCCAGGCAGGACTGCTTCCACCTCTTCTCACATCTGCACTGAGAGAGGTGAGCCATAACAGCCTGTACCAGCATGTGAACTGGGACCATGCTGGAAAACCAGTCCACAGAATGGTCCACAGAGACGTTTCTAAAGCCCCTTCCATCACTCTTCTGGGTGACCCTGGGTTCTAAAGTCTGCCCTGAAACTGATACATGTCTGTCATAGGACAGGGTCAGATCATTGGCCATTACACACAATGCGTTTGCATTACGTTATATTGCACTCTGAATCGCAAGGCTGAATTAAAATATCAGTTGTGGTTTTATTGAAATCTGAGGCCCACGTCGCTCTCTCATCAGCATTCAGTCATGTGATCTAGCCGTTGATGGAAGAGGGGATAACAGGGTCGGGGTGTGTGTGTGTGTGTGGGGGGGGGGCTAGCTCATATTTTGGCAGGGAGAGGGGGCAGGGACAGGCTGGGGCAGGCAGCCACCCCGCTGAGTCACCGCCCGCTGCGGTTCCCAGTGGACACCGCCGGCTTTCGCTCGCTGACTGCACAGTAGTTCCACACGGCCGCCAGTGATGAGGGAGCAAGTCAGGAATATAACACATCACCCCGGTAACATGGCCCACATGACACATCACCGCAGCCTGTCAATCAGGGGGACGTGCTGGCTGCCCGCAATTATAAGCGGTACTGTAACAGACAGGTGAAGGAAAGGAAAGAGGAAGAGAGTGGATGCATTTGGCAAATTATGATCCGGTCCTGAGGCGAGCAAAAATCTCAATGCACTGACGGGGGAAAAAAAGAGCACTTAACTGGATAGAAGTTACAGTTTTGCCCCCAGGACAGTTGCCATGGTGTCTGACTTGAAACGATATATAGAGAAGTGATCCTTCTATCCATTGTCTGTCTATCCTTCCATCTAGAGGATGCTGTTCCTGTGCCCTGGTCCCAGGGTCTACTGTCTGGTTCTGTCGTGTGAGGTACGGTCTGGTTCACTGAGGCCGCTGGCATTCTTGACGCCAGTGCAAGAACAGGCTTAATTCCGAGCTGTGAAGTTCCTCACGGTCCTGACACCGGGCAGGGGTCACCGTGGGGTCAACCGCAACCCTCTTTGTGGATATTCCTAAAAATATACCTCTGTGCACAGGAAGCGTGAAAGAGGAATGCTTGCTGGCTCCCTGAGAGCCCATGTGTTATGGAAACACTGAAAGCGGGCAAATGACAACAAAACTTATCTGTGCAACTACCATGTAAAAACTTTCCTAACCTTTTATTTCAATTAGGGTGAAAAGATACGAGATAGCAGAGATAATACGACAAGACAAGATAGCAAATAGATCATGGAAAAGCGACAGCAAGTTAACGTTATATTTTAACCATTCCTGTGAGACTCGCAGAAATAGGGACAACTGTGGTCAGAAGCGCATGGTCCTTGACCGCAATGTCCCTGCATTGGTTCGAGACGCACGGCAAAACAGACAAGCAACTCTGAATCAGTTGACTGCAAATGTCAATCTTGGGAATGAGCAGGCAGTTTCATCAAGAACAGTCTGTCGAGACCTTCAGATACTAAAGCAGGATGCTATAGTCGAGTTGCAGTGCATAAACAATTTATTATGCCTAAAAAATGCATGTTTGTGAGTAAAGTGGTACACAGGTAGTGGTCTACTGAGCTCACCATCAACAAAACACCAAATGATGGAATTTCTCATGGAGGAATGGTGTCGCAACCCTACAATAGAGCTCCGGACAGTTGTAGAATCTCTGCCAAGGCACGTTGAAGCTGTTCTGGTGTCTCGTTGTGGCCCAACACCCTATTAATTTTATTTTTATTTTCTTACTTCATAGAATCTAAATAAGAAAGAAAGGCTTAGTGAGAGGTGAGAAAGGCACTTGTTAGGGAGACTTTTTCTGTTGGCGCTTCCTTCATTTTGGCAGTTACCTGTACATTCTTGTAATTTACTCTTTTCTGCTGCGAATGCTAAAACGATTGCCTTGTGAGTACACCTGGTGCGCACAAACGGCTGAGACTATGCCCTATGGCACTGGGACAATCGAGGAGGTTAATCTACGCGACCCAAGATTTACAGCAGCTCTTGGGAGAGGAACAGAAAGAGAGCACAATTGATATGTAACAACACGCTATGTAACCAGCTCGACCACATGGAAAGAAAAATACGCAATCCTGTGTTCTGCCAGAACCCATATATCACATGTCGATGCACACCCAGGGCTGAAACCTGAAGTTTGTGCTTAGGTGTTTTGTAAATGCAGTGAGCTTCCGACCCTGCACTATGATGACCCTGAGAAACGGTGTTTCTCAAACACTGTTGTAAGGGTGGTGTGAAATTCTAGATTGTAATTCATCCATGCAAAACCCAAAGATCAAAAAGGAAAGGCTGGGGAACGTCGGGTGGCGTACACAGCTAAGGCGCTAGCCCTCTGCGCGCTCCATGATCTGGGATCGAATCCTGGCTGTGCCAGAGTCGGCTGTAGCTGGGAGGCGTGCGGGACAGTGCACGATTGCTCATAGCGTTGCTGAGGGAGGGAGAGTTTCAGGCAGGTATTCTCAGTGAGGCTATGAGGTAAAATCTCAAACCTAGGGGTGGCAGTGTGGTGCAGCTAGCCGCTAACTGGGCAGGTGACCATAAAGTTGAAGGATCGGGTCCCCAACTGTGCTGCAGCCGTTGTACCTTTGGGAAAGGTAGTTAATCTGGATTCCTTCAGTAATTATCTGGCTGTATGGGCGGATAATTTTGAAAGAAAATGTCAGCTCCCGTATACAAGTTACCCTGGATTGCAGAGTATACCAAAGTATACCCCCCACACACACATACTTATTGTGCTTATTTTTCATTATTCATCAGGAAAAAGTCATATCCTGTACAGTTTATCTCTTCCTGTAGAATAAAATCAGTGAGTAAAACGTGATGATGAAATGAGTTCTGAGTGTCACTGATAGGCTTTGGCAGCACTTTGTGAGGCAGCAGGGGCGAAAGTTCAGCAGATATGGTGATACACTGACATTCTTGAGGAGATAGCATCAGCCGGGCCCACATCAACATGAAAGAGCAGGGGCCATACTGAGGACGGGAAGGGGAGGGGCCAGCTGATTGGCATTGCCATGGAGACAAGGGCAGCGTTGCTGATCTACACATCTCAACGTTATATCCCAAAAGACTAAGAAATTCACAAGGCTTTTATTTTTAGAATTTACCTCTGTACCCCGAGGGAATTCCATTGCTTACATTCAACACAAGCCATCGAATGTAGCTGTGCTGCCGGATTTTTACTGAAGGAATTCAGGTGCAATCAGCTTGAGAGTCCCACTAAGTATTAAAAGCATTAGTGGTGAGGTTCTTATGATCCACTTTCATAAGAGGAATTTAAAATGGCATCTGGTCCCAGTGCTGCCAATTCAGAAAAGGGAAAACAGTCTTTAAAAAAAGAAAACCCAGAGAAAAATGCCACATCCTCGCGCTGTGCTCGAAGTCCTTCGCCGAATCAAATTGGCGGATATGAGAGATCTTTCTAGAACACAGCGGCGGCAAGAGCGGCCCTGCTTGGGAAGGCCTGTTGTTTATTTTTAATTAGCCGCCGGGTAAACACGCTACAGAGAAAGACCCATAAATCACCGCACACAGACTGGGGCCCGTCTTTGAAGTGGATGAAGGGGGTCAGAGGAGAGAAACAAGGGGAAGAAAGGGAGACTCCGTTCTGAGAAAACGTGAACAGTGGCCTCTTTCAGTGCTTTTTGGGCCCTTGGTATGTCCCCCTCCCCTTTTGTAAAGTTTCCTGCTCATGGAGGACGTGTAAGCCAGTATAATTAGACATCAACCGGGCGATGTGAGGACCGGCGTAGCCTTGGTCCAGTTACCAATACAGTTACCAATACAGCGCTGTTACCAATACAGAAGTAACGAATACCTCTCCTCTAACAGATAAAATACTACATCCTACTCCTTGCGTGTGAAGGGGAAAATGGCATAGTATGGTGGGGACCTGATCTGACGGGCAACTCCCTTCCCCATCCCTCCAAAACTGTCCAGAAAAAACGTGGAGCTCTGAAGATTGTAATCAGACTGAGGGCACTTCAATTAGAAACAAAGCTGCAGCTCAACTGTTTAGGAAAAAAGGGCCGGGCAGACTTAACCTCTCGCTTTTAATTGCAGGATACAGGAAGATGGAGTTGGTTAGCCTTCCAGTTTAGGAGCGACACTCCAACATTAATAAACATTTCAGTATGGGTTAAAAGTACACGGCAGAGGATTGCAGGGAAAAGGGAACAAGACCAAATTTACTTCTAAAGTCATCATAAAACCAAGAGAAAGAGGGAAATAATAGTGAGAGCACATGTGGGACCACATTACTTTTGGGAGTGGGGGATTGTGCCAGGTCTGGCTTGTCTGGAAACCGGGTTCCATACTTTGAAGACGCCAGTCTCTGTTTCAACAGCTAACCAGTTTCAGATGTGACAGCGTAGTTTTATGAGCTGAATAATAGCAGTACCTACACATGTGCAAGCTTGGGGGATGTGAAGCGGGGGTGGGGGATGGAGGCTCACTCCACAGAGAGGGGAAGCATTGAACTCCACATCGTGTATGATGCTATATTTCAAACAATGGCTTGACGTTTCTTTTACACATTTCCATTTTATTCAAGCAGAGATCCACACAATGCCTGAATACAAATGTATTCTTCTTCAGTAAAACACCATGAGGCTGGGTCAAAATGTATCGATTTAGCATCATTATCATTGTTCATTTAATTCATCTCATCCAGATCAACATACAAGGCCGTAAAGGCACGACACAGTAAAGTTAATATCATTCTACCAAGTCACAGCAATACTAAAAGATATCATTTCTAATCAAAAGACATTCATCTTAAAGGCACACGTCTCAACATACTTCTGAGTGGAGGAGCCCTCTGAATCGGAAAATCTGAATTTGCATCTTGTGACAGCTAGAACTAAAAACAGGGGAAATTGCCATAAGTCTAGGGGGTAAAGCAGGAAGCATCATATTTTTGATGTTCCACTTGTTTGGGCTTGGTTTAGTATTTCAGGCAGGACACAATTGTCCAGTGCCTTTAAGGGAGGCTTAGGGGTATTGCATCAAAACAAGAGGATCACCCAGCCCTCCATTCTCTCTCTCCCTCTCGCCACTTTGTTTTCTCACGGAATGTTTGTTTTGCGCGCAGACAGGAAGCTCGGGGTGTAGGGTGTCCGTAGGGCCGTGTTTCGCGGCTCAGACCCAGTGGGACGCTGGGCTCAGGAATGTGGAGAGCAGATGAAATTTCTGAGGCGCTCAGAGAAACAGCTCTGTGGGGGGAGCTTAAGAGCAAAGAGATCCTGATAGATTTACAAATACCTGCACATTTACAACAGGAGGAGGTATATAGCTCAAGAAAGCCATTCATATTTTGAGATCCGGTTGTAGCCATTCAGGATGCATTCTGAAAGACCAACCCCCCCCCCCACCCCCGCCACACACACACACCTCCACACCGGTCCTTTGTCCTGCTACCCAGAATAACATCTAAAGGGTTGTCTTTGTTTCCGCTGACACCTTTACTAAAACTTGTTTCGGTACAGGATACTTAACATCCATTTCAAAGACATTACCACTAATTTGTCCTTTTTCACCAAGGCTTCAGGTTCATTTTTTCAACTCTTTTTTTTTTTCAACCATAACATGATGCTACAAGTTTCCTGTATTTTACCAGCTGTCAGACAAACTCATAACCAAAGAAATGTGTCTATGTGTCACGAAGCCCTCATTGCATATTTTATACTCTGAAAAGAAAACAAACTTGGGAGTTTACATTATTTTTCATGGTTACATTTCAAAGGCTACAGGCGTGAAATCCTAAGCTCAAAATCTGTCTGAATCAGTCTGAGGCTTATACCAATGGCAGAAACAAATGTTTAGCTCAACGTTAATACTACTACCTTCACCTCAGAGTAAAAGCTTACGGTCAGCTCTTCCTATAAGAAACTAAAGCAGATTCACCCAAGCTGGAATGCAGTAAGGCCTTCTGTGAGGCCCTAGTTCTCTAAATCAATGCGGTGTGATATGCCGTGCCATATGCCTTAAGAGGAAAAAACATTTGTTTTAATTAAACATGGTTTGGAATGAAAAAGAGAGCAGAAGAGAGAAAGAGGGAATAGGACATAAATATCCACTGAAAAGAGTATACTGGATTATAAGGTAGCCATGATTGGTGGGCACTATCTCATACAGCCAATCTGAAGTACAACAACTGTCTACATCCAGGCCATCCAGGTCATTGTGTGGGTCATGTGGACAGTTCCATTTGTTTTTGATTGGTTAAGAGAGATGGCACTGATTTTAAAATGGTGGTCCATTAATATGGATTCCAAGAGTACGTTTCTATACAGAGAGACAGCAAGCACAAGGTAGGAAAATGTGAATCACCTGAGAATATTATTGTAATTCTCCTTTTTCAACCCTGGTCTAGAATGTCCGGGCCTCCCTCTGAAGCAGAATGTTGCTTTATGATAACAACTGCGCCTGTTCAGAGGCATCACTTACAATCTAATAATATGCACTACTTCAAGCATGATAAATTGGCAGTTAAAATATATGGGAATATAGCCATTAAATCATAACAGATGTATTTATGAAATGTAAATAACCATTGCATGAACATAAAATACACAGACATAGACACTTGCAATCAAACATGCAAGTCTTTAAAAAAAACTGTTAAAAAAATTAGTCAGTACATTCACAAGAGATGAAATACAAGCGAAAATAACTTTTAACTTGCCTCGTTCAAAGACCTTAAACATTATAAAATCAGTTTTTTACAATTATACCATAAGGACGGGTTTATTCCTATATGAAAACAAGCTCTGCTTCGGGTGTGCCTGATTAAAACACCGTATTCAATTAAAGCACTGCTATAATGACACCACTTATAATAATAGCAATAACAACCGTAATAAGAAGAAGAAAAAAAAATCAAATATCCCCTTGACTGCTCTGGTGCTTGTGAAATGAAGTCTGCGAGGAGGAGAACTACGGCTTTCTACGAGGGAACAGGGGTTTGTGTGGAAACATACCTTACACACTAAAATGTAATAACCTTTGAGCCTCCCAGTGTTTTACTTGGCTGGGCAGAGCGCGAGATCAAACACAGACCTGGATCCAGCACATTTAGCCAAAAATGTCAGCCCGAAGCAGCAGGCTCCAGGTCCAGGTATTTTCTTTCCTCTTCGCAATAAGCGACAGAGGACCAATATGGTCTTAACCCTCCCAGGACCACGAGCGGTCCGATTTAATACAACCGTACTGGGAAGTTGAACTGCTCTGATTTTCTTGTTACAACATTACAGCTGTTTTAGAACTTCATCATTTCATGTTTCACATCATAATTGAGGTAACTTTTAAAGGACACTCACACTCAAGAGCAGCTCTTTACAATGTGTGCAAAATTTGTCTAAGACTGACCTTTCTTTACTGTGTAAGCCTCGTAGAGTACCACATAGCCAAGCATGTTACTACCCCTGAGCAACGCAGGCTATACCAGAATTATTCCAGCAGACAAAACAAACAAGATAAAAAAATACAATGGCTAAAATGCTGGAAATAGGTAAGGCATACAACTTCCTGAAAATAAGATGCTCTGATTGGTAGTTCCTCTTTAATTAGCTTGTGCACCTGTGGCAAATGTAGGCATACAAGACTGCCATCAGCACATAACGCAATTTTACAGAGGAAGGCCAAATGCCAAAACATTGAAATCTTTCAGCCTCGTCATAAAAAAAACATGAGTGTGGCTCATGGGTGTAGTGGATTCTTTGATCTGTTTTTAAACCCGAAAGGCTGAAATAAGATCCATTTATATTTCAAAAGGCATTTATAAAGTTCCCGTGGAATAGAAACTCATTGTATGTACTGTTAGGATATAAGGAGAGTGGGTGAGCTGTTTTCATTCTAGATGATTTAAAATGGACTCCCAAGATCGAGAGAATCACTGATATCGCGGAGGGGTGTCAAGGACCGCATTAGCGTCGGACACATTCAGATGGTCGACCGCGGACGATTTGTAAAATAACACCAGGTTTTCGAGGCTCCACAACATGAACACGTGATGTGAACAAACATGGCATTCATATGTAGTGCGCGGAGGTTGAACTCCCATAGCAATCTGTCCCCCTCAGAACTGACAGTAATGAGGAGACAGTAGCGCTCGCACTCACAGATGAAAGGGACTCTCTCCAATCAATGGAAGGCACACCACTGTCATCTTCCAGATTCGTCTGTTCTGTTCCCAGTATTGAAAACACTCACATATCCTCTCCGGTTTGCGTCTAATGACTTTACTTTAAAGCCGGCTGGGCTGATCCCCGGGGAACTGAGCATGCCAACTGTTCAGCATATGAACATCAGTCATTGTGTTTTTGACTGTCAACCAAACAAGAAGTCGGTGTTAGGAAATGTTATTTTGATTTAAAGACATTAATCTATTGCGGTTTTGTGTTTGGAGGGGTTACGCTGCAGGTTAAAGTTAAATTACCATTGCATTTAAGCGCAGTATCACGCTGAAACCATCACCATTTAATAGTACTAAATAAATCATTTCAAATAAAAATATACCCCCTATGCCTACATTATGTTTGTTTTGCATGTTGTGCCAGTGATATAAAAACATTTAATGCAAGAGTATCAGAGTGCACTGTCAATAATAATAGATTTGCCGCTTCCCAAGCATGCAAAAAGCGATGGCATGAAAGTTGACCATTGAGTTTGCGGCCAGGACAGCAGTTTGCACAGACTTTAAAAAATATTCCATCAAATGTGGTCTATCTACTCTGGCTGAAGGCATCCCAGTTAGCCCCCCGTGGCTTGTCGCCCCCTCACCCGCCCCCCTCGGCCAGCGCTCCAAGCCGGTTCTTGTTAGGAGTGAGCAAACAACTTCAAAGGCCCTCTCGCAGTATAAATATCCTCAAATAAATAAACACGCAATCTGCCTGCAGTGTTAAAACATGTATTTTTCCATGAAACACAGGCGGTGAGAAAACATGCGTGCACACACACACACACACACACACACACACACAGACACACATACACACAAGCATGCGGGTATACACACACTCACACACACACAAACACACACAGTCATAACCAAGGCGGGAGTTTGATCACATTTCAAAGTGTCTTGGCCTGTGAGGTGTTGACGTTAGCGCTGGCAGAAGATTCTGTGGTGGTGGTGCCGATGTTGGGAGGGTGGGGAAGTGGGATGAGAGGTGGGGAGTTGAAGCGAATGTGGGGGAGGAAAGAGGCGGGGGGGGGGGGGGGGGGGGGGGGGGCAGTGTCTGAGTTGCATATTTTGGGGGAGGCTTGTCCACATGGGGAGAAAAAGGAATCGATCATGGGAAGGACTCATAATCCCCGTCTCAGTGACCTGTTCATAAGAGCACAAAAGAATAACGACGGGGGGAGGGAGACCCATCCACACACCTCCCACTCCCCACCTCCACTACCCCCCCCCCCAAACCCCACACACAAAACGGCTCCCCAAAACACCCACCCCGCTTCCCACCACAGGCTCTCTCTCTGCTCCAGGGTTTCTGCTGTACAAACCAGGACCAGATGTCAGCCGCGGCCGTGCTGAAAGACCCTGCTGTTCTGGACAGCAGCCACATGCGTCTCATTCAGAGACCAAGGCTCACAGATCTCCTTCTTGTGGAGCCAGCTTCAAAAAAAAAAAAAAAAAAAAAAACGGAGGAAAAAAGAAAGAGCAAAAAAAAAAAAAAAAAAGAACATAAAAATTTCCCCAATGCCTACAAGTCTCTTCAAAAGGGCTTGTGCACATTAACGCAGCTTTCTTCGACCCTCCCCGCCCCCCCAACTCCACGCTGGCCCACAACCAGAGATATTCACTAACATCACTCTCTGAAAAGAATAGGCATCATCACTGTTCCTCGTTAGCAGAATTTACAGTGAAAGCGAGAGAGCGGCCAACAGCAAACATCATGAATGAAAAAGGATACAAAGTGACACTGCATCACAATGAAAGTTGCACACTGTCTTCTGACTGGTATGAATTAGTACTCGAATAATCCTTGAAAGTAGAAGCCGCTCTTGCAGAAAAACATAACAGTTATCCTGAGTCAATCGCGACATTCACTGAACGGTGGAGAAACAAGAGTGCGGCAGAGAATTGACTCCTCTGCGTGTTTGTAGAGGAAATTCATAACTGACTGCGACAAACTTTAAAGTAGCCAGATGCCTTTGGCCCCTTCTCCAAACCAAATATCGCAAACTTACGCATTTAGGTATGTTTTGAGTTTAAAATGTACGGATATGAGAGTAGGGAGGAGGGTCCAACCAAAACATCCCTTTCTAGTGAAAAATAGAGCAAGACTTGCCCTTAAACGCCACAGAAAGCCATATCCCATTTTGTTTCATACACTGAAGAGCTAGACCAGCAGTGTATGATACATGCTAAGATACAGGGCAAATGTCCAGAAAGAGAAACAGGTTAGATAATAAAAAGATAAAGATCTCAGCTGGGCTGGCCTTAAAGATGCATCACATACATATCACATTTTTATCTATAAAAAGTACAATATTTTGGATTATTCTCTAAATTAATATTTCCTCATTTTAGGATTATTTCACATATTTCTTATGGATGAAATATCTTGGTGTTAAAAGTTAAAAATTAAATATAACCACTTTGCAGTACACGGCTCCCGCACAACTAAAACAAATGTTTACTCTAAGAAGAAAAAAATCCTCATATGGGGAAAAGAATTAAGAAAATAGGGAAATAAGGAAATAGGGAAAAAGTGTGTTTCAGAAAAATGGGAGCCAGAATTTTAAAAAAAGAAAATACTTAAGGACTTTAAAAGTTTTACAAATACTGTAAGGAATGAAGTGCTGACAATACAAGTCGGCCTTTTCCTTTTAGTTTGAGTGCCTGGTCCTAGACATAAACGAGTGGCTTGGACTGCAACGTCCAACATTTTTGTCGTGAAGCATTTTTTGTATTTGATGAAAATTGTGCTAACGTGTTTTGAACGTCCTCAGATGAATAAACTTTGAAAGGTGTTAGTGCAGTTGTAATCAAATAAAAATGATTCGCTAGAAAGCTGGAGCCCTTGGAAGCTGCTCTTATTTAGCCACTTTACAAATATTTCCTTGCAAGTAAATAATTTTCCTCTGCAGCGCTTCATGAAAGGTAAAAGTGGTCTCTGTTCGTTGCTGCACTTCAAAACGCTAACGCACTCTCTCTGAGTGGACCTGCAGTTTGTGAAGTCTGAAACAAAGGTACTGTTGATATGTGGAATTAGCCTGTCTGCATTTATGGCTTCTATCATTCTTGACAAAAAAACATTGAAACAAAAACGTTGCAACTTTTAAAACAATGAATTATCCGTATGAAAGTGTGTGTGTGTGTGTGTGTGTGTGTGTGGGGGGAGGTCTCTGGGTCTTTTTATCCTATGATGCGGCTGTATGGATCCAGATAGAATCAGTTTATAGGAATTGCACTATTAACAATCACAGCAACAACAGTAACATAAATGATAACTTATTTTCATATATCACCTTTTACACAGTGCTTTCCAAAAAATACAAATGAAAATCTGATTTAGCATCAAAAAACAAACACAAGACAGAATAAAACAAGTGGGTTGAGGAAAATACGAAGAAAATGATAAATAATTTAAAGCAAAAGTCTCTTTAAAAGAGACTTAAAAGTAATGACTGCGCTTCCCTGGTACTCTGGCACAGATGGCTGCTGTTCGCAGAGGTGAATTATGGGTTAGAGGCCCTTTGACTGGAGAGCGTACAGAGCGTGGCCTCTGGGTGAGTTTATGGCCAAGGAGTCATACGTTCTCCATACTCTTGATCCTTCACAGAGGCACACTCGTTTAGCCGAATCCCTTTGTTTGGTTTTTGAACCCGTCTGCCATTTCTGGCATGTCTCGAGATACGTTTCCACCAGGTGCCAGGTGTCGAAACAGGTTGTGGGTGGAACAGCTAAAGAGTCATCTCTCTTTCACCAGCCATGGCCAATCTGCCCTCCTGAGTCACAGAATGCTAGTTACAACATTTTAACAGCGCAGTTACAGTGCAGAAGAGCCACATTTTCACCGGCTAATAAGAGTGCCTCTGAGTTTATCATTGAACATGGAAAAAGCATATGCTAGCAGCAGGTCACATTAATAAGCAACGCCAAACCGCACCCAGGTTAATTTACAGTGAGAACTTGCGGGTAGGACAGGAATTTGTTCTTTAAGCCAGCTAGGTTAAAGTGCTGCAGAATTTTTCCTTTATTTCATAATTGGGAATGCCCGATCGCAATTGCAAGCCTGTCCCAGCACTGCTGTTTCCTCCATCAATTCGTAAGAGTACACGTCTGTATTTACTGCTAATAGGCACCAAATTGGTCCGCTGGTCAATTTTGTGTGTGCAACAAAATAAAAAGCTAGGTAGCTAACAAGGTAACATTTGCCAACGAGGCAGATGGAGGGAACAGTGACAATGTTCTCACCCTGTGTAAGCTCACCTTGGGGGCTCACTGGCAAGCACAACATGGCAGATCACGTCCAAACTCCCATTCGAATCTAGAGTTTTGTCCTGTGCTTTAATACAAGTTAACGTGGGGTAACGTATTAGGATCTGCAATAGATCCACATGGATTTGTTACTACTTGCCTTTTACAAATTTCTATGTTTTCATTAAAAAAAAAATAAATGGGGAAAGGGAGTATAATGAACTTATTCTGGATTTTCAACTAATCCACAATGTTGTTGATTGGTCCAGATAGTTCTTTTTTGTGCATACTTCTATTATTTGGTGAGATGCTGACAGTTTCTTTCCCTTTAGCATCAGCCATTTGCCTAAATGAATGTGGATAGTGGATAGGGAACATTTCAGCATACTCCAAAAAGCATGAAAATATCCCCCCATCTCCAACACAACCAGTATAGCAACGTTACATTCCTTAAAACATTTGTATGCTTCCATTATTGTCGTTGCTCATTGTTTTCAGCAATTATTTTAATAAATGCTGAATATTCATTTGCTAGTTTTCCTGCTGGGACTAACTACCCTTTCACAGATACATTCGTTAGTATATAGACTGCAGAAGCACACAGACTCCAAAAAGGATCTTAAGTATGGCAATAATGGGAATATGCACAAAAAAACATCTGGACAGATCAAAAACATACTCCTTAACAATACCAAACCTTAACCAAATCTAGAGTGTCACAAAAATATTCCAATGAAATCCTACACTTTTATTACCAAATATTGTATATATCACATTTCCACTTAGCTTCCCCTTGAATACCATAACCCCTCAAAGGCTCAGACACTCGCCCCATCCTTCTCAATTATTCCATACATTTACAATGCTGAGAGGACATCCACCAAAGAGGGCAATGGGAGTACTGGGAGAGAGGAAAACTATGGCTCCAGTGTTATCACAGACCTTTAATAACTCCCCACCGTCCACTTTGATCAAAGAGCCAGACAGCTAAGGAATCCCAGACTCCAGTTTTACCTATCCTCCCTGACAGGGGCAGGGGAGCGGGGAAACAGCCAAACACAGGACCCTCCTTTTCCCAATCTGGAGATATATGGATTTGTCTTGTTCCCGTAACTCTTCTTACTGCTCAAAGCCAGCATGTCTGTCAAAAACCCTTTGGCTTCTGGGTTTGCTTGCTCTGATGATGTAATGCGCATCGCAAAACAGGGCGATGATAAAATGCCAGAGACGTCAGGGCAATCAGTTCTTATAACAGCCAATCGAGTACGAGATGAAAGAACCAGAGCCTTAAAAAGTTGCCCTTTGGAACTTCACACTCATCCAGTCAGATGATAATATAAAACTATAAATGTCTTTTTCATTTAAAAGGGTTGCCCGTATGGTAAAACATCGACTAAGATTATCAAATGGACTGAGATATGGAAGGAGCCTGACCTTGAATGAAAGACAGAGATACGCTGCGGCATTCACAGCCCCGGCATTCTAGAGAATAAGAGCCTTTGAGCAATGGGTTCACCGTCGGTGGTTTAGAAGCCATTAATGCACCTCGGTCTTTGGGTCCAATCCATCCATCCATTGTTCTTACTGACGATGCAATATTCTCCAAACAATTACCGCTATACATACTGTCAGCACGGTCTGTGGAGCAGTACGAGTGGATTCGTCTGCATCTACTTTGGTGTTAATGTTTGTTGATATCTTTAATAAAAATGAAAACATTTTAAAGGGACATGTTGGTGTTATGCACACAGAGAACTCGCATTCGCCAGTTTGTAACTCTGTAATGTGTTGAATGTAGAGTTTAAAATCCACATCCTGATATTTCTATCTGATTAAAATACAGTCAAGGTATTTTCATGCTGGTTTTTGTACTTGTAGCTCATCAGAGGAGAATCTACTCTTGTGAGGGATTAAGCAGATTCTGAGTGGAATATTGTAAACATAGTGTCATGTCATGGCTGGAGACCTCCATGTAACCAGTTTATACTTGTTAAATTGAAATAGGCTGAAGGTTTTTGGATTAGGTAACAACACAATATATTGACATTATATTGGGGATATACCACACCATTTGTATGTGATATATGAAGAGTTCACACGCAAAATCTGATAAACGCCATTCCTGCTAAAACGAAACCAAACAAGCTGAGTGATTGAGATCACACTGCAGTCTTTGCGATAACTGCACATAAAGCATGAGATATATCGAGTTTTGCAACAAAACGATTTGGAAATCGCAAAGACGGCACTGTGATCTCAATCATGGCTTGTTTGGTTTCGTTTTAGCAGGAATGGCATTTATATTTTTGCATATGAACTCTTCATATGTCTGATGACAATATTTAAAAATGTATGAGTTCACTGCAGTTAGAAGAAAACATAGTCGGGATTAATCTGTAACTTGGAGAACATACCTCTCTGATATTAAAAATGGTGGGGGCCTAGCTGTCAAATATTTACAGCCAATCGATCACAACTATTTGTTGAGAGTGCCTGTTGACTCTGCTGGGGCTCTTAAGATTGTGGAGGCAAATCAATCTAGCCACAAAGCCTTAGACAAAGCGACACTTAACAAACCCATGCTTAACACTACTCTAATGGTCTGCTGTGCACTTACAGTGGCCTCAGTGAAAAACAACACGCTAACCATTACATTTTAGAGCACTAGTACATCAAATAATTTTCTCCCTTGTTCCTGTTGCCTTGCGTTACTTTATCATTGGCATATCAAACATATTAAACATATTTGTTTCCTCATACACATTTCTCACGAGTCAAACAAGAACTGATTCTTCCATCCTTGAGCTACCAGCAAGAAGAAGAGGAGAGACAAGTGATGGGTGAATAAGCCTTGTTTTGCTATGGGGAGCAAAGTCATGGTGTGTTCATACATGTAAGTGATTGACAGCATAGAGTAGCTCCACCCATTGTGGAGTTGATGAAGTCCACTTCAGCGGGAATCTGAAATTGCTTTCAAGCTCCAATCTGCACCATGATGGCACCAGAGGTTGGTATGAGATAGGGATGTTTGATTATCTAAATATGAATATTTTACCATGACGTCCATAATCAATTACTAGGGTAGGTATTTGGATGCTTTTTAATAATAAAAAAACTATAATTCTTTCTCATGAATATTCATAAAGGACACACTAAGAGTCAGACACAGAATAATAGCTAAGTCATTAATATTGTTAATCTTCTGGCCTGCAAATGTGAGCGAATGCAGATCACTTTGCAGCGAGTCAGTATTTAAACACAGAGAGCAGGAGTTCCATTCATCATAAACGAGAAAATGTTTTGAGAAAGCTCCGCTGTTTTTTAAGGTTGCCAATGGACTACCCTGGCGAGAGTCCAAGCAATAACCAAATAAAACCAACAAACAAATGAATAACAAATGTGTCTTAAAAACCCTTTCTTTTTAAACACCACATAGCTCAAAGCAGACCACAACAACAACCAACAGAAAAAAGAGAGAATGGCAGTAAAAGAAAAACCTATTCCAATCATCTTATGTGTGTGTGTTTTTTACATCACAGTTGCTGTGGGGTAAGGAAATAATCATGGTTCTGTTTCCAACGAATATCTACTAGCACAAAGGTTCAAATTACAACATCTGCCTCTGGCTCTAGTTTACTAAAATTTCTCAATGTAAACTGCACATTGTATTTGGACAGATATATACCAGACAGACAGATATAATGAAATAAATAGATCACTCCCCCCTCTCTCTCCCTTTCTCTCTCTCTTGTGCGCGCACACACACACACACACACACACACACACACACACACACACTCTCTCGCTCTCTCTGATGTCTGTCAGCTGCACTAGATTACACATTCCTCCACTGCAGGACGGGGAGAAGGGAGGGGGGTTGGATTGGTTGTTGAAGGGGCTGTTTTCTTACTGCTCGTAGGCTTTCATCCTAAATGCACAGACAGTGCACAAGCCTGAATTTTACAGTACCAGTATGCGCCTTTGTTTCAAAAGCCACAATCGGCTAGCTGGTGGTGCCACAGATATCTGAAGACTGGTTTGTAGACACCGTGCTAAACTTGCATGAGTTGCTTGATTAGATGAGTGGTGCAGTACTCAAGTCCACTCGTAGCTACAGCTCATCTATCACCTGTGTGTCAGCAGATCAGCGTTTACTCTTCACGTAAGGACAATCGACACTTTGTCTGACCAGATGTTACACGTGGATATTTGGGGCGAATTGAGCACAATGAAACTCCAGGGGTCTCCGGGACAACAGTGGCCCAGACCCGTTCAGTAATAAAGGAAAGAATTCCCCCACTAAAGCCCACCCACAGAAGGGTTTGAATCTAAGGTTTGGCTCTGCATGCTGGGGAAAAGGCTGGCACAGGCAGTCAGCCAGCGCAAGTGGGCAGGTGGGGAGAACCTCTCCACTTGCCTTCAAAGTCCTTTTCATTAAGACAGCCCATCAGTCAGGAGATCATTACTTTTTGCATAATTGAAAGTTTTGTGCACTTAAAATTAATGTTTAAATTAGCACAAAAAATGGTTTACAGATGAGGCCAATTCCTTTGTTATAGACAAACTCAGTTTGTGTGATCCAGTGGAAGTAATTTAGATGATTTAATGTGAAGTACACAAAGGCAATGCTCCTACTTTATACACACTAGAGTTAAAGGCAATCAGCTGGAGATGGTTTCACCTTATTCAAATTGGCATACCTGTTTATCAAGCAAAACAATCAGCACCAGGCTCAGGACAATGAGCAGATAAGTTTTTATCCTCCCCTTCTTAATGTTCAGAGGTATTTACTTCCATCCACTCCACAGGAATGCCACTCTGCATTGTACAAATGAAATTAAACTGAAAACACAGACCAAAGACTCACAAACTAGTTTAGCTTCAATCTGGTATGTTGCTAGCTTTGATCTGAGTGTGAACGAAGCTTACAACTGACGAGAATGAGACAAAACAATTAATAATTGCTTTACAAATAAAAACTCTTTAATTCGCCATAAGGGTGTGACAGAAGAACCCCCCCTCCACCCCCTACCTGTAGTCACATGACTGAATGGAACCTGATCCAGCTCTGTCTCACCTATAGATGCATTTCTATGTGAAGGCTCAAGCCTACACCTTTCAACAGGGCACTGTAATTGTGATGATGTAATGCTGTGTCACTGAGAGCTGCCTGGCGGGACCACGGCCTTTACAGGAGACAGAGGACACTGAAAGAGCGGGAACACAGCACCCAGTGATGCCAGCAGCGGCTGCAACAATAACCCTCACACTCTTCCCAGCTCCACCAGAGCCACTGCCTTAACCCCGGGACATCCTGACAGTCATGTAACGCTGTGTGCCACACACTGCCAAACTTCCCCACAGGGTGGGGATGTGTATTCATGACTGCGGTAACCTATCCGGAATACAAGGGAATAACAGCGACTTGTCACGCTGCCAACGGTGACAGCAGCAACAACAATCTTCAGTTTCACAAAGCCTTTGATATGTCACGGCGGAGAATTCTGGGTACATTAAAACCACAGCCCGACTTTAAAACAATGCTCCTTTTGACAGCTTTGAAACGTCAAACTCCACTGTCCTGTTGCAACAAAGTGAAAGTGGTAGTAATACAGCAACACAGGGTGATCTGATAGTTAACATAGTAAACAGCATACTAAAATATGCATTTCCCATAGAGAAATGATCTCAGGTAGCCCAAATAGCAGTTTACTCAAATTCAGAACCATAGTCCACCTCTGTGAACAGGTGAAAGCTGTGATGAAAAGGTTACTTGTGCAATACTGAAAGAGATTGCCCAAAAGGGTTAAAAATATGGACCAAGAGGGATATGAAGATTAGTGTCCTCTAGGGGCAACAGTTATGAGTTAGCGATTGATTACCTTTGGTTCTCGGTCTAGAGACCATAGTCCGGTCCTGTATTTACTGCGATTGGGATTTAAGATGGGTGCTAATTTAGCACGTAGTACTTTCCGTGCATTCAACTGGGCTTCCGAGACACGCGTTTTAAAAATCAAAATATTTGTAAACAACCATTGATTTTAGGTGAAAATCTTGGACATGCAAGTGATAGCCATTAAACATAGGCAATGATTGAATCGTGTATTTACCACGTTACAACTGAGAGTCTTCTTCTTACTCTTCATTCTAAAGAGTAGCCTAATGCATCCACAAAGCGATACCACAGGATAAAAACGATTCGGTCTGGTCCCGTGCATGCCAACACTGTGTCTGAGGCATAAATACAAATGTGTTCTTTTAATGCAAAAAAAAAAACATGTTTGTTTGCAATCCTAAAACAAAACCGTCATCTTACCTGTCTCTCTTTTAATTTGTGCTCCGCTGCGCCGTATCTCTCGCTCTCTTCCACTCCTCTCCGCGAGATGTACGCGTTCACAACGAAACTGCCTCCTGAAAAACGTATATCCAAAATGCAATAACCGCGCAGAAAATAAGCACCATTAAAGTATAAATTGATGGAGATAGGATTATTCTCACCTTCGGGGTTTTCTCTGCGTTTACAAGCTGCGTTCCAGACACGCACAGAAAGAGAGATTTAAAGACGTTATTTCAAATGGAATAGATATAATACAACAAATCAATTAAAAGACAATCAAGTCTGTTTGCATAAAGATGCATCTTACCGTGTTTTGACTGGAGTTTGCCCATCTTGTTCCCTCTTGGCTTGCTTAATTACAAGTTCCTTGAGATATCCTTCATCGATGAGGTGGTCATTTAGTCGACATGGTTACAATATGTCCATTGCGAAAAAAGCGAGCGAAGCAATCCCCAAATCCTTCAGTATCTGAAAAAAATATGGCTGATTTGCAGGACAAGTACATGTAATATTATTCCTCGATTTTTTGATACAAAAAATAACTTTTCACAATAAACAGAGAGCGAAACAAAGTTGTTTCAAGACACGCACGGAGCCTGTGCTGGCTGCTCACTACATTGAGCTATGAGCAGGAGAGCAACGGCGCACTAGCCGAGTACCAACAGTGTCAATGGCGCCCTCTGTCGGCAAAGTGCGTGTTTTCTCCTTCCTTTAAATGTCATTGCGGAGTCAGCCATGACGTCTAGCCCGAATTCTCAGGGATGTTGAACACAAGGCAGCACACTGTGCATCATTTTCCGAAAGCACTGGCTAATTTATTTCTCTCAACCATTAGCTATTTCTGATATCACCTCTGAGAAAGAGATTCTCTCTTAAATATCATCTGAGAAAAAGATTATCTCTTAAATATAGGATACATGTGTTTCTGAGTAGGCTACACGTGTATATTTATTATTATTTTTATTTATCTAAGACTGGCATTTTTCACATTTAATTTTCTTACTTCATGGAATCCAAATGGATTTAATTGGGATTCCTTGCCACTGATTAACACAAAATATTCTAGAATGTCAAATAAACTATTAAAAAAACTCTACAGCTTGTTAGGCAGGCAGTGTGGTATAATGGTTAGGGAACTGGGCTTGTAACGTTAAGGTTGCAGGTTCAATCCCCAGGTGGGACACTGCCGTTGTACCCTTGAGCAAGGTACTTAACCTGAATTGCTTCAGTTAATATCCAGCTGTATAAATGGATTGTAAAGAAATGTAAAACTGTAAGTCGCTCTGGATAAGAGCATCTGCTAAATACCTATAATGTAATAATAATAATGTAATTAAGTACAAATTAAAAACAGACCATTATTGATTACAAAAATATTCACCTTGACTTAATACTTGGTAGAACCACCTTTAGCTGCAATTACAGAATCTGTTTGAGTAAGTCTCTACCAGCTTTTTTTCACCCTTAGAAAATTACTCAAGCTCCATCAGGTTGGATGGGGACTGGTGGTGAACAGCAATTTTCAAATCTTTCCACACATTTTTATATGCCATTTAGCAGACACTTTTATCCAAAGCGACTTACAGTAGAGAATGCATACATTTTTCAGTATATGTGGTCCCGATGGGAATTGAACCCACAACCTAAGCGTTGCCAACGCTGTGAGCCTTCTGAGCCACACAGAACAACTCTCAATGGGATTTAGGTCTGAGCTTTGACTGGACCACTCCAGGACATCAATTTGTGGCTTTTGCTGTATCCTTTGTGTCATGGTCCTGCTGGAATATAAATCTTCTCCCAAGTCCCAGGTCTCTTGCAGATTTGAGCAGGTTTTCCTCCAATATTTGTCTGTATCTTGCACCATCCATTGTATCTTGCCCTCTATTTTGCCAAGTTTTCCAGTCCTTGAAGCAGAGAAGCATCCCACCATGTTCTTGGGATGATGCGCAGTGTTAGGCTTGTGCCAAAACTAGAGCCTAACATTGATTCCAAAATCTCATCAGACCATAAAATCTTCCTCCACTTGGTTTGAAAATCTCCCAGAGTGTTCTGGCAAACTGCTGAGTTTTCTTCAACAATGGTTTTCTTCTCGCACGGATTCTCAGTTTTAGAGGATGGCCTGTTCTAGGCCATATTCTCTCAATTTCTTTGATGGACTTAACGGTTCTCAGTGGATATCCAAAGTCTTTGAAATGTTCTTTCCCCCTATTGGTGCTTTTTAAAGACCTTTTCTCAGATTTTCTTTGAATGTTGTTTGGTCTTCATGATGAAGCTCTTGTTTGTAAATGCACTAACCAACTGTGGGACCTCTCACAAACAGGTGTATTTATTTGAAATCATTTGAAACACCTTCATTGTACACAGGTAATTATGTGACCTCTGAAGTCAATTGATTGCACCAGTTTATTTAGGTGCATCTTTAAAAAAGGGGTGAATACTTATACAATCAATTATTGTCTGTTTTTTATTTGTAATTAATTAAGAAAGCTTTAGAGTTGTTCTTTATATTTGACATTATAGAGTATTTTGTATTGATCAGTGGCAAGAAATCCCAATTAAATCCATTTTGATTCCATGAAGTAAGAAAATAAAATGTGAAAAATGCCAAAGGGGGTGAATACTTTATATATATATATACGTGTATACTGTATATATATATATATATATATATATATATATATATATATATATATCCAACTCATAATTATTAAGCATTCTGAGATTCATGAACTGCAGTTCAATACTTCTAACTGGCACAATTGCTTTTTATTCTTACACAGCAGTTTGTTTCTGCCCGATTCATGCCATAAACCTTCGGGTAACAAACGGCTGGAGAAGTAATGGATATGGGAGTGCCAAGCATCCGTCTATCATTCAGTCACTTGGAAGCTCTGTGGGTAACAGTTGCGTAAGCAGACATTCCACCCTGTCATTCCAAACAAGTGTCCTCATCTTGGACACACATGCCCTTACACACCTGCAGGCATGCACACTTACACATACACGCACATGCACATGCACCCGTGCGTACACACACAAACCCATTCACAAACCTCTTCTTGGGCAACTGTAATATGTATATTTAACTCTTCGACACACCTTCAAGACTGAATATGCATTTAACACTTCAGTAGATCTGTAGATTTATTGAAGAAATGGTCCTGAACCTGGATTCAAACCCATATATTTCTGGTCACAAAAGCAGGCCCTTATCTATTGCACCATGCTGCTGCCCAAGGAGACTGAGATAAGACACAAAGCTACTGAGGCAAAGACATAGAACAGGTGACCCAATTTCTAAATGGACAGATCAGACATTATTCCCTCCTGCTGACATATCTGTTGAGCTATCCACTGCTTGGCATGATTATTATCAGACCTGGTGCCAGAAATATGCTGTGAACCCAGAGGGATCTCCTGAGAGAGCCAGCATGACTCAATGGATTTTCCATCCAGGTCATCAAGCAACACTGTGTGCATCTCTCATCTCTGGTATCATCTCACACATCAGAGCGCTCGGAGATGTTCACACACATACAGTACACAGCTGTGGTGGGGGCAGTCAGCGGCACTTAGATCCTTCACAGCCAAACTCCAAACAGTGATAGTTTCAATATAGACATACCAGACAATAATCATTTTTTGTTGCTGTTATGGAGGTCTGATTTTTTTTTTTTACTCCAACCATAATAGAACCACCAGTATCCCTAATTTACTCAAGTTTCCTTTATTTTGGAAGTTAATTGTATACACATATCAATATTATTATTATTATTATGAGTAGTAGCAATATTATTATTATCATTATTATTTATGCAATTTGCACCATTCATTTTCATCTGAAACATCCTACTTAAGGGATTTTACTGCATGAGAAGGGTCAGTTAAATAAAGCTCTTATTATTATAGATCATTATTATTGTCAATAAGGCCAAAATGACAAGCTGGCCTGTTCTCATCATTTGCATGTTCTTATATCCTTACCCTCACCCATGTGTATATTGAGGTACTTCCTTACTCAGGGGTACAGCAGCTTTGTCCCGTCTAGGACTTGAGCAAGGAGCATTGTTCATAATCACCACTTCACAGGGCTGGGTATGCTAAAAGGTTTTAACCTGAACTTAATTTGCCAGTGATTAAGGGAGTGCAGTGATTGAATTTGGTGTGGGGTCAAATTCCACTCTGGCTGTGAGGTGCAGTTAAATTTCTATCTTTCATGCTGATGGAACGAGCAGGAGATCTGCATATCTCACTGATGGCAACCCGCTTTGATCCCTATCAGCGCACTTCATTATCACCGTTCTGCTTTCAGGCTGTCTGAGAGCGGCCACTATATCTCTGTCTTCTCCTCCTCACCTCTTTCGTTCTCTCTCCGTCTCTCCCCCGCACACGCCTCAGATCGAAAAAGGCTTTCAAGAAGCCGCACATAATCTCGTGCAAAAGCTCCAACATCAACCGTCTATTCAGAAAGCACACGTGCAATTTAAAATAGCAACAATTGTGTTCAATTAAAATCACGAGGCTTCACGGCGATAAGGAACCAATTGGAGTATGAAAGCAGGTGCTGTGCGGTTGATGGTAAAGCAACGCAACAGCTGCCGTACATTCTGTAGGCTGGCATGACTCCTCTGGTTGGGAATGGGATGGAAAATTCTGCCACTGGTACCACTTTACATTAAGATCCATATTCAGTGAAACCACAATAATCATTGCCCTTAACACAGCGTAACACATTTAAGCAAATGTTGTCTTCCCTTTTTTTTCATGTATCACACAATCATGAGTTTAAAATATTGAGCAGGGCTCCCCAGCTCGGGTCCTGGTGGGCCACAGGGTGTGCTGGTTTTTGTTTTCACCTTAAATGATGGCCAGTTCAGACTCGAGAAACCAGGTGAGTTAACTGTGTAATTCATTGGTTTAATCAATCAATTAACGGCTGAGTAACAACGAAAAGCTCCAGGACCAGTGTTGGGGAGCCCTGATGTTGAGTAAGAATCAGAAGCGTACAACTGTTATTTATACATTTGTTATTTAAATCTGAAGGCAAAGCACAGTGTGGTTAAATTGAATAGAGGCCAACAGTAAGATTGGTATATACAACAGTACATACAGATAGTTACAATTTGTAAACTGTAAAATACAAAGTGGGTTTACATAGTACTGGCCATGGTCATTTCTATTTAAGTCTGTGGTTTATGTAACTACACATGTATAACAACAAATGTTTGTGGACAGTTTAGATCATGATTAATTATTATGTGCCTGACATGTGGTGCAACCTCAAATGAGTCACCATTGTGTAACAACAATATAATTATCTACCAGTAGTCTTATACACAAGGACTGTGGTATTCTGAAAGTACAGCTGAACCTCAAGTATATTAACCTTTTGAGATATGACCAGAGTTATGGACTGTTATGGACTAACTGGTCAACCAAACGGGTATGAAACTGGAAGTAGCATGTACATACGTCTTAATAATATCAGGCTCTTTATTATTACTGATGCAAAAACGCGAGCATTAAATAAAAGTGTCGCACTTTCCATTGATACATTTTGAAAAAATATATATAAAAATTAGACAAAGGGACATGTCTTAGCACTATTCCTAAAGAATAGAACATAGGAAAAGCAACAGTATTTGATATAATAAGAGGCAGAACATTATCAAATAGTTCGAAAAAAATCGGGTCACTGAAAAAAATTATGCCACTACGTGAAACAAGTGATACCATGTTTCTGGAAAAACCACCCAATGGTTATTATCCATCATACAGAAAATACGGTTATTTAAAGTAGATGAAAGCATTTTAAGTACCATACAAGTTTTACAGGTTAACAGCCCAATTTCTAAATTATGAATTTGCCTCGTGTGGTGCATTCTGGGAAATGCAAAATGTCTTCAATCAAACATTTTCAGGAAAGACCTTTTGTGTTGAAGGGCGATACAACAGTGTTGCTTTCCCACACATTTGTTTCAGGGTGTAGACCAATCTTTCAGGGCTATAGGCTCTCAATACTCCTTTTGTGTGATTTTATATTATGTAACATTTTAAACAAAGAGCGATTCATTTTCTCTGTCTTACAAAACCTCATTTGAATGTCATGTACAATATAATTTCCATTCAATGCGCCCAAAATGTGATTGTCATGTCTATTACATCCAATTTGTGCTCGCTATTGGCATTAGCATTGATGCCCCATCGCTTTGGGCCATGTACCTGCATGACTGACGAGCTGATAAATACCACACTGTTTGCTTTGTCTCAACAATTTTTTTTTCCTTCTCACTAACAGCTCCGAACGATGATCGACCAATGTAACAATGAGGCTTTTTAGGTTTTTTTTTTTCGGGTCTTGAAACAGCTGCCTAATTTTTGGACGGAGAACAGAAGAAAGGGAAAAGGGCCTCCAGACATCATAATTACCATTTTATTTATCGGAGCTAATTTCTGCTCCAGACATCCCCCCCCCCCCTTACTTCTCTACCTCTGACAGGTTTTTGTGTGCCTGAGAACCGTTAATCAAATTAATGGCAAGGAGTGTTGATATGCAGATGGTTTTCAGGTGTTTACAATAACTGCTACAACTGCTATGTAACAGTGACAGACAACGCCACTGCAGCGGATGGAATTTGAGATAATTGTTTTGTGGTTATTTGTATTGGAACTGGATGAACTTCTTCTGATGTGCCTCCATCATTGTTACCATTCTACATGGTGCAGTTTTGAGTCCTACTTCTGCCTCAAAGAGACATACATATAATTATACTAATTACTCTGGGAAAACTTATTGGACCAATAATGGAGTTTGTATTTTTTTCGGTTATTGTATAAGTAACTCACAAGTACAACATAAACACTGAGTAGGAAACCACAGAGAGCAAGTGAGCGAGCAAGAGTGAGAGAGAGAGAGAGAGAAAGAGAGCGAAATGGGTGAGGAGTAACGAGAGGACAGAAGAGACTCTGAAAGCAATGGATAAGCAAACAGACATGAGGCCAGATTCCAACAGCATTGTACAAAATAATATGAATTATAATCTATTTTTGCCTGTTTAACTCTTTCTCTTAAATAGCACATTGGGAAACATGAACACATTAATCCATTAGTGTTACATATCTTATTTTTCAGCAAACATAGCCCTAGGTTGGTGGGGTGGCCCTTTTTAGCTGAATTTGCAAAAAGAGAAATTAGTTATTGATAATCAATGGTTGTTGGTGAAGTACAAATAGGGAAGGCAGATTCCCACTGGGGCCACATATACCGAAAAATGTATGCATTCGCTACTGTAAGTCGCTTTGGATAAAAGTGTCTGCTAAATGGCATATATTATTATAAATGGCATATATTAAAACCAACTTTTATATATTGCAGTCAAAAGAGGTAGAGGATAATTGAGTTACAAACATGCTCATTTGATTGAGGATCACACAATAGCAGATGACTGCATCTAATGCATGAGTTTTGCCATTTTGCAGACAAAAATAAATAATTTTGCAGATGACAAACAAAGAATGGCTTTAAGGTTTAAAACTAAAAAGCTGATTTGATTGTTTCCATTTTTATGGTATCTATGTGAAAGATATAATAACATTATTTTCCTACTAACCTGACCTTGAAGTAACCTTACCATTTTTTGTCACAGTAAAAATGATTTAATGATCTAACAGCACTCAACACACTAGGGATCCAGGATAATCAGCTGAGTGTTTCAAGGCAGTGTTGCCCAGGGAAACCCTAAATAGGTTGATTTGGCCCCAACTGCTTTCATTAGATTACTGCAGGTTTAATTCAGCCGTTTCTTCAAATACTGAACTTTGATTAGCAGGCCATGACACTTAATCTCAGAGAGATTATTTGTAAAAGCGATATATTTTTGGGGTTGTTTATATAAAAAGAAGACACAATAAAGGTTTATTCAATGCATTGAATAAGCTAAGTATGTAAGTGTATTGCAAATCTGTTTAAGGGATACACATTAAGATAAATAATTTGAAGAAATACCTTTACATGTATCTGCAAGCACAAAGCCTTGTATCTTTCTTTCCAAATTACATTACATTACATTACAGGCATTTAGTCTTATCTTTTACATTTCTCTTTCCATTTATACAGCTGGATATTTACAAGCAGGTTATTTTGCTCAAGCAGGGGTCCCACCTGGGATTGAACCTGCAAATAAAGACAGGGGCAGCTGTGGATGTCACGCTGGGAATAGGTCCAGTGCTCTCAGATTTGAAGTTAAATGTAATCATTGTCATTTGGTTTACTGTATCTAATTTCATGTTGTGTATGGCATGGTGAAATGAGTTCACCTAAGAGTGATCTAAATTGTTATGTACAATGGTGCAATTTCAGAATACTTTTCTATGGTACTATTATCATCATATATCATCTGATATTATACCCATGTTCAACTTCCAAATCAAGTTGTTTATAAGTTACTGGGAGGTCATCTTGGCATGCAGTTTCAAGCTACTTGAGGGTACATAGATTCCAATTGTTTTCAGACTTCAAGCTAGCTGTTGGTGGATTCGTTGTTTGTGTAGTCAGCAAATTCGCTAAAAACTCTTTGGGTGTATAGTGCATAGTACTGAAAGGAAAAGCATATATTTAAATCGATTTACCTTGTAAAGTTAACGACACATAAAGATAAATAGCAAGATAATCAAGATAAATCAAGCCTATGCAGTATGCAATGTACCAGCAGTAGGATAGTTTTACTCTGTCATCGATGGAAATGCATCTTTACATGCATCCATGGTTCTCCTCCTCCACGCTGTTGTAGTCCATAATAACTGCTTTAGTCCCTAATTGTATAATTAGTCACATAACGGTGCTGATGCCAAATTATTGCTGAACTTGGAGTGCCTACAGGGACACCTAGAGGATAACTGCAAAAATGTAAATTGACAGCCCAGATTGTCATGTGATGGAGAATTTCTACAGGCCTGCAAATGTTTTTATGAAATGTGTTACAAGAATACAGTAATTATTTAAAAAGTGTGAGCAAAGGTGTAGATTGCCCTCCCAAAAATCTGACTTTTTTTCTCCAAACACATTAAGATACATTTTTATTTTATTTTCAATTATGAAATAGCCAGATTGCACTAGCTGTACATTTCCCAGATGTGGGTTATATGAACATGATGGTGGTTTGAAAGCATGTAGGGGCAGTTAAAAATGTATTCATTTTGTTGTGTTTCTAGGTAAGAGAAACATTTAGAGGTTTGTGCATAAACACAACAACTGGTACCCTGATCAGACTTTATACTGTTCAATAGCCTTTTCTCAAACTCTTCCCAGAACATGCACTTTACTGTTATACTGGATATACTCGTCTGTATGCAGTCGTGCAGCCAAGAGCCTCACCCCCACAGGATACCAAAGGTGGAGTGTCATGTTAGGCATGCACAGACTGCCAAAATATACTGGTCTGCACTGGTCTGAGCCAGTTCGCAGCTGCAAGTGTACACACAAATATGCAATTTTGGGAGACGCTCTAAATTAGTTACTGTAATTGGGACAATTTGGCATCATCAATACCTGAGTGTCCTGCGATGCTTTTAAAATGTAATCCCTCCAAGGCTCATGATTGACTTGTAAATATAAATTAAACAAATACCAAACATACTTTTTTCACAGTATGAAATAACTTCTTTTTTTTGGAAGGACTTTTAAGGCCAAATATTGCAGTAGTAAAACATCCCTTTAAAATAGAATTTTAATTTTAATATTTTCCATGTAAAACACTGAATGAATACAACAACTTAGTTCTCAGAGACATACTGTATATAGACATATGCATTCTCAATAGCATTTACAGATGTACACCAGGGGCCTGTCTCATGTAGGAAGTTCAACATAGTCAGGGTATCTTTGCGTTAGCAGGCTACACAAAACCAATTACGGTTAACCTGTCTCACGATGGTGGTTATCAACTCGCTCGATCAACCCTGGTTTTTCCGATCAAGCTATGAGCGCGTGCATACAAAAGGGACAGCATTTGTAACACAGCCAATCGCATGCAACATGCACAGATCCAGAGCACTGTTTCACGAAGCAGGATTGGCAGGTTAGCGAGCTAATTTTGGGCTTAACCCTGGGTTTTCTGTCTCACAACTGTGGCTCACCCAGGGCTGCGGGTGATGGTAATGTGAGTGCATTTTATTAATTATTGATAACTATATATATATAACTATATAAACTGTATGTTTGCTCAGGTTCTCCGCACCACCAATGGAATACCTACATGTACCGGTGGCTAGAAAACGTAGGGCAATACATACAGTTTGCTGCACAGTGATCGCATGGCGTCGATGAGTGGCATTTGTGACATGTGTTAGTCTGAATTTAACCTAATCCAGAGCAGGTTAGGTTCATAGCATAAATTACCTTGGCGATGCAACGCGGTTAAAAGTGAGCTACAGTCGTGAGACCAAAAACCCAGACTTAAACCGAAAGTTAGCTCGCTAACCCACTTATCCTGCTTCATTAGACAGGCCCCTGGTCCTGAATTCTCCATTTTGTACATACATTCTGTCTGGCTTTGGACAAGAGTGTCCATCAGTAAATGAATACGTCATAATAATAATAATAACAATAAAAATGTAATGATGATGATGGTGATGATTTTTAGATTTATTATTATTATTACTATTATTATTATTAATAATAATAATAATAATAATAATAATATATTAGTAAACATACAACTTGCATTCAGTTTTACGACTCAATTGTGTTGATTAGTAAGGTCTAAAAATGTGTTTTGGGAACACTCAAATACTGTGTCATGTCAAAGATTAATGTTTGCATGCACACAGAAGTACCAGTATTTACTTTCTGGAAACATTCTTGAAATCAAAATAGCCTATTAATTCACCACTTGAGGTGAAGTTAATAACTTAAAGGCTTGATAGTGTCTGTTTGTTCACTGATGACAAACAGACACTAAATTTGTGCTAGCAAGGCACAGCCAAGAAATCTCTCCTAGAAAGGAAAATATGCAAATGGAGAGAGCATGGAAATACCAGTCTGTCTGGGAGCACATTTGAACAGAAGGTGCAGGTACTTACCCTGCACTAGTTTGACGCATATTCATCAGTTAGACTGACAGTTGAATAAATTGGCCGCCCATACAGCTGATGCAGGCAGATCGCAGACACCAAATCAACCAGAAGAGTTACTATTTAGCAATGGCATGGATACCCTGCCAGCTGAAATCCTCGCTCCCTGGTCAACACTATGGCCAATTATGCATTGGTCAATGGAACGCTGGCCACCGACGACAGTGGCATGGTCAGATTGCTTGGGAACTGTAGGGAACACCACTGCATTAAGAGCAAGGGCATCTGCTAGATATGCCACTCAGAAGCCCACAAAATGAGCTTGTATTATTTATGAGATTAAGCCCAATTCAACCTATATAGAACAGGCCTCTGTTGCTTAAATCCTATCAGAAGGGTTACGATTGCAGTTGCATTGCAGTTCGACTAGATTGGCCTAAATCAAATACAGGATGAAATATATACAAAGAAATGTTTGCAAAACCTGAAAGAGCGTCTGGAAGGAAATGAGCATTTCCTTTTCAGCCATCTTTTAATGTCTGGATGTTTTGTAATAGTTAACCAAATCCAATTATAATTGTAACCTAAATCTTAGAAATTGTTAGATTCTTCCTTGTCAGTGAATTCTGAATACAGGATGAAATATATATAAAGAAATGTTTGCAAAACCTGAAAGCTCTCCCAAGAAATTGTTAGATTCTAATCATAGACTAAGAATTAATGAGGTATACATAATTGTTGTAAAAATATATAATTGACGTTAATGCAACAACAAAAAAACCTAGTCTGTAAATAATTTACGAACTTCAACATACAGAAAGTAAAAGTTCGCTTGATGGCTCGCTTGCCTAAGTTTAGTAGGGTAGAGTGGGGTATGTTGTCACACTTTTCACTCTGTCTTACCTGTACTGGGCGCAATACATCGCAATGGTATAAATGTCATACCAAATGAAAGGTGGAAGTCTTGGGCACATATTTTGTATTCAGTACATATTCATATCTTATTTCAGTATGGAGTTGTAGACAGTTAAATAGAGGGTGTGCACTTGTCACACTATGTCCTAGTATGTGGAGTAAGTTGTCACATTGGATTATCAACAAATAAGAATACAACTAAATAATTGTGAATATCATTTTTTTAACTTTCAAATTCAAAAATAAGTACATTTCATTAAATAACTCATTCATTAAAGAACAAAATCCTTAGTCTTAACAAAACAGACGTGGTGTAATGCACAATGAAACACTTCTAATCAGACTCATCTTCAGAGTCACAGTTCTGGCACAAATAAATTGCCTGGCCTGGGGTGCAAGCATAATGGGCCCACTTCTTGCATCTCACACACTGCACCCAAGTCTCTTTTGGGCGGCTGTTTGAAAATGGCTCCATGCAGACTAGGCAGAAGCACTCCTCTTCATCTGCTGATGACTCATCTATTTTTCTTTTTATTGTTGCCTTTTTGTTCTCGGCAGATCCAGATTTTGCACTTTGCTTCCCTTCCTCCAGAAACAGCCTGTTTTTAGATTGTGATTGTTCCATTTGTAGTGCTTGCTTCACGGGTGTGTCTGTTAGAATTGCGGTTTTGCGCCGCTTTCTTCCATTATTAGCTTGTTTTCGGGGACCAGCTTTTGGAAATGGCTGGAGGTCCTCTGGAGTTGGTAGTCTGCTGCCAGCACTGGCATTGCTGGGTAAGGGTGAGCTGGCATGGGAACTGAACGAGTCTGCGTCTGTGCTTGTGCCTGGCAGGGCAGGGTTGGTACTGGGGCCTGGCGGGGCAGGGCGATCCGTAACATAGGATGGCGCAAACTCAGTTTCCAAAAATACATCCCTGTTGTAAGGCTGTACCTCAGCTACCCTAAAGCCAGCCTGAATGTTCAAGGGGGTTGCAGCCACAGGATAAGTGACTGCCACAATCCCAGGAATGTCATAAATTGACATTGTTTTCCCAGGATTGTTCCTCATCCAGGCATCCCACGCTGTGTTGATGTGCCTTTTTAGCGGCCCTTAGACCTGTCTAAGGGTTGAAGCCGATGAGAAGAGTGGGGTGGGAATGACACCATAAGTATATCGTTTTCTTTGGCATAATTGAGTCCATCAATGGACATATGAGATTCGTGGTTTTCCAAAAGGAGTAAACATGGTTTCTCCTTTGAGCATTTTGTATGCTCAATGAAATGTTTCAGGAAGTCAACAAAGTGCACATCTTTCATCCACCCCGAGGGATTTGCCGCTCCCTTGCTGCCAGGTGGTCCGTTGATTAAAAAATGGTCGCGGAAGTTGACACAGGGAAATATGAAATATGGAGGTATACTATTTCCTGTGGCTAAGACAGCACAGGTCAGTGACCCTACTTGTTTGAATCCGCGTCTGGCCACTACTTTGTCAGGTTTATGGACCGTGGTCACCCCAGTTTCGTCGACATTCCATATGTCCCCTGGTCCAAATTGATGTCTGTCTAGCACATTTGCTAAATTGTCAAAGATTAACATTAACATTAAAATTAACATTTTCTCGGTTGAAGCTACTAGCTCTGGCAAGGCTAGTTGCCTCAGGTTTTCTTAGTGGCAGCATTGGGTGCTGTTTTAAGAAGGCTGTAAACCACTCCGAGCTGGCCTTTTCTTTTTCTGCCCACATTGGTGTGAACTTCAGCTTGTGTGCCACAGCAAACTGGTAGGCAAGTCTGTTGATCTCACTTGGCGACAAACCAAAATAAATGTCAGCTGACCTAGCGATATAATGAACAAGCTGCATCTCCAAATCAGGTGGAAATACCTGCCGTGGCTTTCCATAGCCAACCACTGTTGTTGGCACGGCTGCCTGACTGACAATATCTTTGCTGGTAAGCTTTTCACAATACCGAGTCAGAGTACGGTAATTTATATTGAAATCCTTTGCTGTGCTTCTGATTGATTTAGTCTCTAACTTCACCTGCCTCACTGCCTTCAACATTATATCAGGAGGTGTGCTGCCATTCTCTGTCTTTCTTTTATAATTTCTCACCATCTTTTTCTTTTCTTCCTTCCTTTCTTCCTTCAATCCTTCTTTCCTTCAAAAACACATTTCAATTAACATAATATCACAAAGCTTTTTGTGCATATTCTATGTGTCTATTTATACTGGGGCAAGTCATCTCATGTCACAACTTGCCTCAAAGCCATTGAGACAACTTGCCCCAAATGGACATGTGGGCTAAAGCTTGCTCAATTTCGAGGCTAGTTCAACATAGCACTGCAGCTAACGTATCAAGAGACACCTTATTGTCTCCTTTATTCAGTACACAAATATAATTTTTTAACATTTATACCTAACAGTTTTATTACATAAAGTAAAAGTGCCTTTTTTTATATTTGAAGCTGAAAAATACGAAAACTGTGCTCACCTCTGATTAAAGCGACCGTTGGTCGAATACGAACCGAAGTTGACCATAGAATATGTTGTGACACAAAGTAGCTATTTGATTTTTTGAGATAACGCCCCTGTGGTTGGAGGTATGAACAGTGTGACAATTTACCCCACTCTCCCCTACTACATAAATTAATCGGTAGTCCGGCTAGCCTATTCAGATAAATTATTCCAAAGAAAATGTTCACGTCAGGGGAGGGTACTAAATTACATTATAGCCACCTAGTTAGCTATATTGTAATTTATACACATTAGTCAATAGCAACTCAACTCAATAGCAACGGTAGCAAAACGTTTTGCTATATACCTTTTTACTACTTGGTTAATTGGATAATATTCGGTAGGCTACTCCTAACCTGAACATCAAAAATATATGACAGAAATATATTATTACATTAAAATATTCTTTCTGTTCCAGTACTTTGTGGGACACTACTGGGGTGAACACAAACTGAAATAATGGAAAGTTTTGGTACATTTTACTACGTACAGCTCCTTGTGCTTCTCCACCTCCACAATAAGTTTGACCTCATCCATGCAGCATGTTGTGTTGTCAGTGCCTGGGCCTCTGTGTGTGTGTGTGTGTGTGTGTGTGTGTGTGTGTGTCATCATACCCCCTCCACTCTCGCACGCATAACTGCAGTGCGCAAGCTCAATTTTTTCTTCTGGAGCTATTGCACACTATTGCTCCACAACTAAGTGGGCACAGTATTTTTCTATGAAGACTTTCTTTTGAAGTAACAGACGTCTGGCTAGTTTGCATTGCGTATTCATGTGTTACCAATATAGCACCCTGCACCCCAAATCTGATGAAAAAGAAACGCAACATTGGTATTTATTTCCTATATAAAATAATACATCTTATTTATAAAGTGCTTTTCATATTACAATCTGAAAGTGCTGTACAATAGTTTGCATTAAAAATGTATTTAAAAAAACAGAACACAATAACATGCATAACCAGTCCTACAAAAACAATAGCCTATTGTTATTCTCTGGATGTATCCTCACAGCATGAAAAAGCTAATTTTAACTTGAAGGAATAACTCGTAAAGCTTTGAAGTACACGTGCAGTAACGGATTGTGGGGGGAAAAATCGGTGCATTTTCATCAGTATCTACTGTTTTAATGCTGTGCAGATTATTTTATCAAACAGGCTGAAAAAAACTGTTGGTGAAAGTCAAGTTCTTTACAATTCAGCCTCATTTCCAGAACTGGCTCAGTGCATTTTGCATCATTTGCCCAGTGATTCTATTGTGTACAAAATCACCCCGCTCCCTCCACAAAATGAGATGGGTAAACGCAGTTAGTCTTTTTTCCAGGTTTGAGTTTTGTTTATTTTCTGGAATGGCAATATGAAAATGAAGACTTTTAGCTGCTGCATTTTTTGCTACTTAAAATATCTGTTGTTGATAGTTGTCCAAGTGCAGGAGGGAACTAGAGACCACACCCAGGAATATAAGACAATATAAATCGAATAATTTATAACAAGCCTTTTAGAGCCAATTTAGGTCTGTAAACACTTCATTTTGGTGCGTGACTATAATAGGTAGATTCTGTATCATTACACCACCTAGTGGTAACACAAGGCGAGCTTCTGGTGTTTCCATACTCTAGATATTTGCAAATTCATTACAAAATGTTTATGCATGTGTCCGATTTGTGTGGACCAAGATTTGCCAGTCAAAATCCAAATAAATAACTGCACTCCATTTTCTGGTTTTGATCAAATTCAATGTTTTATATACACACAAAGACCAATGCTAAACAGCAACATCCTGAGTCTGCATGTATGAAGAACGGAGTGTGAATATCTTGCTCCTAATACATTGTGTTTATACATGGCATAAACAAAACCACAAAATGTATCTGAAAGATACAAATATGATAACTGACAAATATGATAACTGAAACGAGCGATATATATATCTTTAGGTTTTCCATTTTGCAATTTGTAGCACTCATGACTCTTTGATATGTGCTTGGGAATCATTTAACCATTGGCCAAATGTCTAACAGAAAGAACGGTCTCAAGTTCTACTAGTTCAAATCATTACAATCATACGCAGCAAATGACAATACAGTACAACTTGACTGTTACAACATTTTCAGCTGTAAGTTGAGAAAGGAGGAAACATTCTTGTAGCAGAGGCTTTCACTTCCTGAACACTGGTGTGAGAGAAAATCAGAGCAACACGCAAAGAAATAGAGCAAAAAGACTGGACAATCCAGTGGATTCATGAAAACTCAAGAGAACAAAGATCAGCAACAATTATTTGATGCCAGTAAACAAAGTTAGGTTTGTGATATACACAATATGGTGAGCTGCTCAAAACTTTAAATTCAGTACAGAATTATTTCACATGGGTGGCTTTGGTATTATCAGACGGTTATAGATCCTATGAACAGAATGGCATGGCATGTTGTTTTTATTCTGGTTATATGGGAAAATCCAAATATAGGGTTGTTTCTTTGCTTTATGCTAAAGGTAGACAGTGCATAACAATGCACAGCTGGTGCAAGCCTCAGGTCTCTTAAGAGCATTGCCAAACCAAAAGGTATGGAACAGCTGAGGTCAAACGTCAATAGATTCTGCTAAAGTTTAACCAATTTTGGATAAAACTGACATAAACACCAGCTGGAGATTCAAGTTAATACTAATGGAGAGTGTCCATCTCCTGATCCTAGAGATAGGCGGTCCTGAGGGCTCTAGGTGTGCCTTTCAACCATCAGCTGACCGACACCTGGAACAGCCAGGTGTTTTAGAGTTCCAACCCAAACAATGGCTCCAATAATGTCATGAAGACCTGAGAAACCAGAAACCCATTGATCTCCAGAGGACACCACCAATGCAGAACAACCGTGCCAGTACACTGGCCTCCTGTGGCAGCTCGCTGGCTGAGGGGTGGGGCGGGGCAGGGCGGGACAGAACAGGGCGGGGCTGGATCTCCTCAAACACAGTTGACCAGGTGGGCCTTCTCTACGATCTGCTTGTCGACTGCTTGGTCCATAGCCTCCATAAACCTCTCAAGGGTCACAGCTGGGGTCTGGGGACAGAGAGGACACTTGCATCAAGCAGAAAAACATGGTTCAGAAGCACAGAACTTATTCAAAAAGCTAGTTCAAAAACAATTTTCTACTTTTTATTTTTGTCTATCTACCCATCGGTCCATCCATCCGTCCCTCCATTTAGCAGATGATTTTGTCCAGAGTGATTATCATTCATTCATTTCAATTGAATTGATCGAACCGGGATCTCCCAATAAGAAGTTATCTGATTTTCAGGGAGCCATCATGGCAAGACAGATCAAATGCACATCCTTGAGATGGGTCTACCTTGACAAAGAGGGCGTAGGCCAGAAATGGCAATTTCCGCAGTGCTCTACCGCTAAAGCCGTTGCTCTTCCTGTAAAACAAAACAAATCCAAGACATCATTACATACACCCGTCTGTTCTGTAACCACACATTTAGCATGCAGAGTACCATCTGATGAAATTAACAAACAACTACACAGAGGTCACTGCAATTAGGCCCCATAAGGGCAGAGGTTGATATGAGGCAGGGTCTAAAGGGAACAATGTGGAGGGGTGGGCGTGTGGGCACTCACCCTGCAACGTTCCTGAGAGTAAGGCTGAGCTCGGACACATTGCTCTCCAGGAAGTCGATGGTCTCTAGCTCAAACATGGTCAGCAGCTGCTGCCGAGGGTAGATGATCTGGCACTAAACACAGGAAGCAAGGACAAGAGTGGCAGTAAAACATGCATTCCTGGTATCAGCACTTATAATTCAAGACCGGTTATTCACGCATCGTTGAAACTCTCTGTATCTAAACAAATTTTAAAAAAGAGGAACAGAACCTAAACAACCACATTTTCAAATAGCATAATTGTTATACAGCGTTCATAACATCCATCAACTGTAGTAGGTCTGTCATATTTCTTGCAAGTTTAAACAGATACGACGTTTCCTCCCAGGCGTTAAACCGCCACATAGCTGGTGTTACTGTATCACACCAATTGTGTGTCGGGAAGATATCAGAGAGCGTTCCATAATTATTGTGTGTGCTGTTCATTCAGAAGACGCCTTCTGTGCAACCACTGATTTGACATTTGAGGCATAAACACAGCTGTGTGTTTGTCCCCAGAGCAGGCCAGACCTTCATCAGTTCCTCCAGGCAGGACAGGTAGATATTGTAGATGGCTCTGGTGGACGGGGGGCCAATGTACTGCTTTATATCGGCCCGGTCCACGAAAGCCAAGTCGATCTTCTTTGTCACATTGGAGGTCGTGAGGATCACCACATTCGGGTACCTGGGGACATTGAGGAAGGGGAGGAAATAAACAAGAAAACTACCAGTCAGAAACAGTGGGTGTGTACTTGAGAAGAATAAGGGTTAACACTTAAGTGTTCAATTTGACAGGTTTTATAATATGCATCAAATACGTGCATGTATATTTGAGCCCCAATGCACTGTAAGCAGAGAACCTGACCTTATTTATTTGGTCGATGGTGTGAGCTGGCCTTTTTTCATTTGGAACGCACAGAAAAACATCGTTCTGCGGATGGCTCTCTGATTATTTAAATGTTGAAAAACATTTTGTGGCCAGGTCCATGTGCAGTTTGGGTATCGGGATGATTTCATGGTTTAGAAATTGAGTGGAAAAGCTATGCCACTTAAAAAATAGAGGACTGCACAGAGTCAAACAGTACTAGATAACGCAACGAGAACAGGCAAAACAGGTGTGTTATCTCTAAACTTTGATTTCACGGAGCTGACATATAGATATGCATACATTGTCTCTGAAATATAAGCAATCTTTGGAGATGAGATGGCAAAAAAAACCCTTGAGGGTAAGGGTACTTGCACCCCTTGTTGGAAAACAACTTCATGCAAAGAAACTCAAAAGAATTATAGATGCCACTTATTAATCTGTGTTTCAAGATGTGTTCAGTCATGGACAGAATGACAAAGTTGGGATGAACTGAAGTGAGAATTTACAATTTGGGTGAAAAACTAAGGATATGGCTAACCGTTTGATCTGGTCGAGTTGAGTGAGGACCGAGTTGACTACTCTAATGGCATCGGAGGGCTCAGTGCCTGCTTGAGCGGCATTCCGGGCTGCTGTCAGACTCTCCACCTGTGTACAGCACACAGCACAATGACACCATGTGACACAGAGCACAGAATGAACAGCAGCAACATGCATGACACTCAATCAAGACTGAAGAACAATAATTATATTGGTAAAAACTAACATTGCAAAGAAAGGAGAAGGTGTACAACACTTGCCTCATCAATAAGAACAAAAACCAGAGCTTCTTTATCATCGATCAACTGTTGAATTTTCTGGAACATCTTGGTGACGAGTTTACCACTCTGTAACAAGAGATGCAAATCTACTTTAAGTACAATTATGCTTCAAGGTAATAAAAAAAAAAAAAAAAAATTCAGTTCTGATTTACCTCAGAGAACCACTTGGAGAACAAACTATGGCTATTTATCTCCACGAACTGGCCATATGAGTACCTGTGAGAAGCGTGACAGATCATATACAGCGTTAGATGGGAGAGAGGAGAATTTGGCAGACAATTCTTTCCTAAAAGGATTTTCCAACTGATCTTGATCTCAACTCACTCACCTGTTTGACAGTCTGATGGAAAGTTTCTGGGCCAAAGCTTTACACAGAGAGGTCTTTCCTGTGCCTGGGGGCCCTGGAGAGGAGCAATTGTAGGGACAAAAAAGGCATTTTGCTAATATTATTTGACATAAATCATGATAATTAATTGAATGCTGCCATTTGCAGACTGCACTTATTTTGATTGGCTTTTTAACAGTAGTTACAAAGCCTTTACTCAAATGTTTATCTCTCAAAAGTTAAGGTTTAACTGCACAGCCAGATGCTTCTGTGTTTGTACAGTTTCACACCAGTAATGTTCTGGTGCGAAGCTGTATAGCATCAGCTTCACATCAATGATTTCATCCTCACCGTGAAGCAGCACAACACGGTTCCATGAAATCATATTGCTGTCCACATTCTTGTCTGAGAAGAAAATTGTTGTCGAAACATAATCCAAGAGCTGCAAAATAATTTTAAAAGGTTAATAAAAAATAAAGACAACTTGATTGTAATTGTCCACAATAAACAGAATATAACCAACAATGTTTACTTGAGTTTTGACTCCATCCTCATAGATCAAGCTTTCCCAAATGCCATGAAATTCAGCTGTAAAACATGGGAAAAAAGAACTATGAACAAGCTTGAAATTATAAATAAAGCATAATGTGGTACACCGATTCATCTTCTAGCTGGGGGACTGCTGTTGTACCACTGAATAAGGTAGTGAACCTCAATTGCTTTAGCAAGTGAATAATATGCAAAATTGGCAATATATAAGCTGTGCTGGATAAGGCCATCGAATAAGCAAATATATTCATGAAAATAAATTATGGATAGTGCTTGTGATATACAGTAAATAGCAAACTAACTTAGGTTAGGTTCCTTTGAACTGGAGCAAACCATTGTATTACTGTGGTAATGGGATGTTTTGTTTTGCAAGAGGGTGTACTTGTAACCTTTTCTACAAGGATTGTTGCTTACAAGTGTAAGTATTTTCACTTGTAAGCAACATTCTGGCAACTCTATGACCTGTCCATTAAAATCTAATGATGCATAATAACAAGTAATGAGTAACCAGGTCTTCCCCTTAAGCACTCTTCCTACTATATGTAAGCCAAAAGAAATGTCATATTTCAAAAGTATTTTATGGCTTTATATTGCAATTAGAGGGTAAAAAACAGACTATATTAATTTGCTGAATGGGATCTTTAACCCTCAACATAAGAATCTTGGTTAAATAATTAGTGAAAGATAGTGATAGGAACAGCATTTAACTGGTGTATTTGTGAGTGCCAGTTTCATCATTACTTATCTATTTGGCAGAGGTGCTTATTCTGGGAAATTTGCTATGCATTATCTGCACCACAGCAAAACAGAGTAGAGTGCAAAGTACAAAATTCACTATGTTAATTACAAAGTGTAAGCACAGTCAAATGTATTAACATAACTCGAAATGACCAAAGCCCCAGAACTACTGCTTGTAATACGCAACAAATAATGATATAATCCATGTCAAACACCATCGCTGCAGTAAACAGAAATTATGATCCAAACAACAATCTGAATATCACTCCAAGCACAAAGTTTCAGCAGTTATGCGGAAATCAGGCATAGCGTGAAGGTATGCAAGGGCAAAGGGCTCACTCTACCAGTGACCGATGAAATAGGGGTGAAAGTCGTGGAGTGCAGGGACAGAGAGCTAGCCTGCATAGTAGGTATCGGTCGATATTTGCCTTGTTGACTGCAATCGGCTTATCGGCTGATAAGATTAAATTTAGAGATGGCAGTGGTCGATAATTATATGTCAATTTTTGAAAATGATAACTTGTATGTGGAAAAAAGCTGAGTATATTCAGATATTCAAACCCCACTTTATTTAACATTCAATTATTGTATGTGCGGTAAGTTTTCAAGCATAATTTAAAGTATAAAGTTTGCACTTTGCGTAAACTAATACAAAAATTTATATATATATGCCTTTCCGCGTCTGCATATGATTTTTGGCTTGCCTCTGCCTCTCTTTTTTTCGCTATACATTATTCATATTCCTTTCTCAAATGATGGAACAGACTAGACATTTTCTGCTCTGTCAGCTCGTTTGTAACCAAAGTAACCCCACGCAACTTAGGTGCAGCCTTTCTTAGGGACTAAACTCGGTTCGTCTTCAATCTCGTTGTCATGTTCTGCCTGGGCCTACACTAGTTAGTGGATTTACTGGCTGAACAAATTCACTCCATGCTTCGCTAACCCCGGGTTTATCGCTTTGATGATACTTCCCTCTGGCTTCACTACAGTGAAGTTGCGCTTCATATCAAGGCTGGCTGTGATTGGCTGTGTTGTTGGGTTGTGTTGCGGATGGAAACAGGCCAAAACTAATGCAAGAACTATTCTCCTCCACGCAACAATATCCTAATCGCAATCATCAACATTTGTAAATTTTCCACGGTTGATAACTGAAATTACGATAATGGTGCAAAATTTGTTTATCACCCAGCTCTAATGCAAGCTGTTCTCTATGCTTTCAGACGTGCTGTTTTTGTTGACACTGTCAAGCAAATAAATTGTTGGCTGTTTGGGTGCATTACAAGGTGTCGGAGAAAGACAACCTATGTGCTATTTGTAACAAATGCTCCAGCGAGATTTCAAGAGGAGGCAACTCAAGCAAGGATTTTAATACATCAAATCTGATCAGCCATTTACAAGTAATACATGTAGCACAGTACAACAAGTATCTGAAAACCAAAGTGGCTAATAAGAAAGTTCAAGCCACCACCAGCTCGACTCAGTCTTTGCTAACCAACACATTCAAGAAAGGTCAAGTATAGGGCTAAAAGCATTTCCAAACAACATTTAATTTATTTTTCCATCATTTTCAGATCGGTGCATCCCTACTGCATAGAAAGCAGAGTGCTTCCCAACCCACCTGCTGGTAACAGCCAGTGATTGGCTGCAGAAAGCTCCTCCTCCTCTAGGTTCAAGGTGCTGGGTCCATCATCATTGAGGATGAAGATATGAATGGACAGACAGCAGCTTTTCAGATCGATGGGCTAAGAGGAAACAAAACAGCACTTATCATTCAAAGTACATTTTCCATCACAAATGCAATCTATGTTACGTATTTCTTGCATGACCTAGATAAACAGCCTCAATGTGCTATTTTCAATTAAATAAACTCTACCTCTATCTATTTATATAAATATTATTATATTTATTTATAGAAAATGGATGGAGGATGGAGAATTAAACATGGTGAATTATTAGTACCAAAATGTTTAAAAGTTACATCATGTACAGTGGATTCCAAGAGTCCATTAACTTTTAAGACCCACAACAAATCCACTGAATAAACATAACTGGAGTAACTTAGCATTGTAGTTCCATGATTGCACTGCATTGCCTACTTGTAATAATGTCTGAAACGTAAAAACAGTAAGAAGTGACATGGAGTCTGGAGTAGACAGTGTTTTACTTGTCGCTCTGCGTCCACAATGGCCACTGACTCCACATGCTTGATCAGGAAGTCTTCGTCAAACTCGACCCACTTGTAATCTCCAAACACCATGCGGTGTCGGTTCAGCAGAGCCAACACATGCGCCTTGATGTCATCTCTCCTCGCAGTGCTGCAACAAACCAATTCTACGGTTAGACAAGACATATGAATTGTATTTCACCTTTGTTTAGCCAGGACAGTCAACCGAGGACTTGATTTTCTTTCGTAGTTATGACCTGTGGAATAAAGGAAGGTAGGGGATTGCATAACCAATCAAGTGTAGGGGACGTAGACAGCCAGGTTGGGAATTTGACTGGGACACTGGGGTCAACAAGCGTACTCTTTAGACACATGCTATGAAATCTATAATGGCCAATGAGTCAGAACCTTTGTTTAATGTCTTGTTTGAAGAGTGGCACGTTGTACAACACAGTGCCCCTCTCACAGCATGGATGCATTAGCTATTTGTTTGGTCTAGAAGCAAATGTGCCCCATATTGGCCAATCACAATTACTTCCAACAGAAACCTAGTTATCACAATTACTTCCAAGAAACCTAGTTATCCCAAGAGGTCTCTCATCCAAGTGCTAACCAAGTCCAGCTCCACTTGGCTTCAGTTGTTTGGCATCATTATTATTATTATTATTGTTGTTACATGGTGATATGACTGCTGGCCATAGGATAGTGATGGGGGAGAGAGTCATAATTCCATAATAGGCATAACTCCAACATGTTCATGCAGATTTATTATTGTTATTTTTGACTTAAAAATATATATATATTATTCGGGGTGTGACTAATTGTCTTTTTTGGGGAAAAATAATAGCAGATATTCAGTAGCGCTTTACCAGTAACCAGGGAACCAAAAACGGTTTTTATGCTTCATGCGCAGATTGACGATAAAAGTACCAATAAGCGTATGGCATTCACTGCGACCACTTCAGCCGATACAATATCAATAAGGATTAGTGAATTTGCGCTGACACGATAAATTAAAAGGCACCCAGGCACGGAATTGGAGCCAGCCTTTCATCTGGACTCGCATTACAAACAATTTCCATATGTTCCTCATATATTTAAACATGAATTATATGTCCTGTGCTAACGCATACTCATGCAATTGTTTATGAGGCGCTGATATTGTTATTCGAGTGTATTCTACACTGGTCGTCAAATAAAATCAAAACTTTACAAAATAAATACGAATATTTATTTCGTGATGCAGGTCTTTGAACATTTTATTAAGCACGAGTTGGCAGAGCTAGCCGGAGCATCCCATCCAGACTGAAAGTGAAGGTGGACTCTGAAATATCTCTAGTCGTGCTTGCAAGACAATCTGACGTTTAGGCTAGTTCTTTCCGCGTCAATTAGATGGCTGATCACTTTGATTGGTCTCTCTAAACCGTATGTTTCTCAAACCAATGACAAATTGTATACATGTAACTATTTTAAGGTACAACTTCCAAGAAATATGAGGGACTTACTTATTTGCTCCTTATAACGTTACATGATCATTCACGCCTTTGCAAATCAGGTAACTTCACAAATAGTGACATTAATTTATTCAAACAAGAAATACAGTGGTGCTGGCTAGCTAGCACAATGTCCCAAATATACGCATTTATTTCAAGTTAGCTAGCCAGGTACCATTTAGCAGCCAAATAAGTGAAACTAGTTAATGTACCTGTGAGATTTGACGTGAACTTCAACGTGTACGTTCATGGCACTGACTTCATTTGGAGCTTGCTTGAGATCCCCAACCACGTCCATGTTGTCGCCATCCATAGCGCCAATTGCTAATGTTTTTAGATAACTAGCCACTGTAACTTTCTGGTAGAGCAAATCACCGAAGTTCCTGGAAAAATTGAACTTGGCGGGCAGCTTTCCGTCATCCGGAAGTTAACACAATGTTATGGAAGGTCCAAAAGAAATAGTTCCGGTACAAACTGCATGGATACACTATCACAACTAGCATGTTAGCTAGCTATATAGCCGTTTTGAAGACAATGGAGTAGATGGTCTTGTTATACATACTTGCAGATATTTTAATATGGGAAAGAAACATAAAAAGCACAAGCCGGAATGGAGAACCGTTGATGGTGAGGGAGAAAAACCGTACCGGAAAGGCGGTTTGATGCGTATGCCTGTTTCCTAGCGTCTGTTTTGATTCTCATTGCCTGGTTGTGGCTGTTGGTTGGGTGAATAAATAGTCGTGACTAGCTAACTTAGTTTGATTGAATTGAGTCCCCAATATTTTTTCTGGCTGGTCAATTTTATTTTTACACCTCAGATGTGTATTTGCTTTCATATTTTAAATGTATGTATCTTAGCTGTGTTTAGTGCTTTCCTACCTAGCCCGCTAAGGTAACTTTTCGTATCAGGTTGTTTGCTAACTTATTAGTACTAGCTTAGGTAAACTATCCGCGTTACTTCGTTCATTGGTACACAGCTACATTCGCTAACAAGCTAACACGTTACGTAGTGCAACCTGCGAAATGCTGTAAGCTAGCTATTGCCATTTTAACTTCATTTGAAATCGTTCCCTGTAATTAACTGCATCATCTGCATCTTATATTGGGTCACTAGCCAGCTAAAATATAACAAAAATACTAGAGCACTCACATTTAGTTCGTTTTGAATTATATGAATATCTAGGTATTGGGAAATCAGCGTGTAAGTTTACATTAGTGTTTCCATGCTAAGAAGACCGTAGTTACCAGGTAGTAGGCCTACAGTATATTAGCTAAATGGAATGTATTGTTTACAGTGATGTAGCCTATAGAGTTTACACCAGAATGCGTTTACCAAGGAGGTAAACGGCCGCTAAATCAGGTATTGGCAAATACCTGCAGCGGGCAAGAATGCCGGCCGCCATATTGGCGCGGGCAAGACCCGCCTCTAAACAAAAGCATGTGTATTGAGAGATGCAGACTGGACTGAAATTAGGCTTTTTAACGTGAGAAATCTCTGCATAACATGCAGGTTACTTGATTTCCAAATTTCACAATGGTTGAGTGTCCTCCACGATTTTCCGCAGAACTTGGCAAACTAATACGTTTATGAAAACTTTCTTAGCGGCTTCAACCAATAAAAACATAATCAGCTCTGACATTTTGACAACTCATGTATAACAGTTAAAAGGGCATTTTTACAAATAGCTGGTCACGTTCATAACAAGCCAAATTTCACGAAAATCGGTTGAGAATTAAGCGAGTTACAGTTGATTTTATTAGGGGAATTCTGCATCTCTCAATTCCCATGCGTTTGTTTAGATGCGGAACTTGCCCGCCCCAATATGACGGCCGGTCAGACATCAATGTGGTATCTACGTTTTTATATGATTTGGATACTGTATGTGCATTGAACCAAAATGGTATTTAGGCCTATGTGCGTGTAGGTATATACATATCCATATGTGTATGTATGTAGCTATATGCCTGTACAATAGATTGTTTATGTGTATGTGGGATCTTGACTAGATCTGGCATGGGGAACCTGGGGACAAAGAAAATGACAAGAATGTTTTAGTTGGCAGAATCGCTGCTCTTTCATGTTCAGCTTTAAGGGTTGCATATTATGCATGACTGGGATTATTTTGGTAATCACTGGTACTTACTGTTTTGTCATTGTATCCTGTATACAAATCCAGTAAGTCAAGCAGAGGTTTGACTGGTGTCTGTTTTTTCAGACTATGAGGATAAACCTCTAGAAAAGCCCCTGAAGCTGGTGCTCAAAGTGGGAGGAAGTGAAGTCACAGAACTCTCAGGCTCAGGGCATGACTCAAGTTACTACGACGACAGGTCTGACCACGAGCGCGAGCGCCACAGGGATAAGAAGAAGAAAAAGAAGAAGAAATCAGAGAAGGAGAAAGACAAGCATGTAGATGATGACGAGAGGAGGAGAAGGAAGGTGAGTGTCATATGTTGTTGGGCAACTGTGTTTGTACTCTGAAGGTTGTGGGGTCAAATCCCTTGTGGGGCACTGCTCTTGTGCCACATGAGCAAGATAATAATCCTGAATTGCTTCTGTAAAATATCCAGCTGTATAAATGGATAGCTTGTCAAATGTAAGCTAAGTGCAAGCTTCCTTCCTTAAGGGTGTCTGCCAGACAGACAATGGAATACACTATTAATATGACTGTTGTTTGGTATTATATTTGTGTAGGAGGAGAAGAAGAAGAAGCGAGAAAGGGAGCTGTGTGAAAGTGAGGCCGGTGTTCCAGTAGAACCGTTCACTTTGCCAAAAAATGTGGAGGTGAGCTTCTCATACATCGACTGTAAAGAGTGCTTCTTTGCGAGTGATCCAGAGGACTTGCTTTGCGCAAGTTAACCCGACAACGGTTATCAGACTATACGTGGATGTCGGGTGCCTGTTGAAAAAATGGCATGGCGTTCCATGGGAGAATTGGCAGCCAGCCAGATGCTAAGGTGTACAACCTTAAGCCAGGGTTCAATCGCACAATGTGGCAAATCGCATCGGATCATAGACTGTTTCCATTTCATTAAATGCACATGCATTCAGCGCATGGACTCTCTCACCTCTCTCTGTGAGTTGAACTTGTCCTTAATTAAATGCAAGCTGCACCTGTTTCCATTGTGCTTGTCACAACGTTTTTCCACATTAATTCTTGACAGTCCATTCTGCCTCCTTCGAACTATAGGCCATAGAGTAATTGATTGTGAAGTAATTGAAGTGAATCACCTCATAAGTATGGTAATATCAATGATCATTGCAAATAATCTGAAAAGGGCAGTTGTGGGGGTGGGGGCAGGCAGGTGTGCTTCAGCAGGTGTAGGAGGGGAAGCAGAAGTGGGTAGGAGGATGTGTGTGTGTGTGTGCGCACATTTGAATGCATGTGTGTCTGTGTGTGTGTGTCTGTCCTTACACAGCATGTGTTTCAGCCACTGGAGGAGAAGAAGAGAAAGCGGGAAAAGGTAGCTGAAACAGAAGTAGAACCAGAGGAGTTCCTCCCTGGAGTGAAGGTGGAAGTGGAACAGCAGGCAGACCGTCCGGTCAGGGCCTGCCGGACTCAGCAGGGTAGGGGAACACAGGGGCTACTCAGCATCAGCTCTGGACTGGGGGATTAGTCTGTTAATTATCCTATTTTTCATTTGAGATTCAATAATAGGAACTGTATGCAAGATAAGATCTATATGGAATGTGCTCCTTGTCAGTTAACAGATGACCCTCGACAGTTTTGCATACTGTCTGTGTGATCGTTTGTGTGTTGCAATCCTCCAGAGAATGAGTGCACGCCACGGCAGCAGCTCCTGGAACACTTCCTGCGCCAGCTACAGAGGTGAGACGTTGGCATGATGATGCCGGCAGTGTGTCTGGTGACAGGGCACTGCCCTCTAAGTCGCAGGGTTATGTGTAAGCAAATGTGTAAGTAAATTCGTACAATGCAGCAGTACCTCGCTTTTAGTTACGCAGGTGGTTGGTCTCCATCTGCCATTTTGTAGGAAGGATCCTCACGGTTTCTTCGCCTGGCCAGTCACAGATGCCATCGCTCCTGGCTACTCCGTCATTATTAAACATCCCATGGACTTCAGCACCATGAAGGACAAGATCACAAGCAACGAGTACAAAACTGTCACAGAATTCAAGGTAAAGCTGATGAAGTGGGTGAGAGACCATATAACGGACCCGTGGTAATAGAACTGCTTTGGGTGCTGATTCCAAACCAGAAAGCTACGGCCTCAAATATCAATTTGCAGATGCTTCTCAAACTCTTTGCTAATGGTCTTCACCTGACCACATTAGACCTCAGCCGTGTGGTTTAGCTGCAGGTGTAGACGAGATAACGGCGCTCAAGCAGCAGATGTCGAAGATGACTCTGGCATGCGTTCCTTTTTTGGGTTTGTCAGTGCAGAGCTTTTCTTCCATGTCCGTTCATCCCATTTTCTTCCATGTCCACAGGCAGACTTCAAACTGATGTGTGACAACGCCATGATGTACAACCGGCCAGAGACGGTCTATTACAAGGCAGCCAAGAAGCTTCTCCACACCGGGTTTAAGATGATGAGCAAAGTAAGCGCTCCCTCAGGCATCCCTCTGGGGGTTAAACTCAAATTCGTCTGTCTGGCTGTGTTGATCATTTTTCACAATCCATTGTTCCATCCATTTCCCTGACAGAGAGGATCTTGTGTGGTGTGTTCCAGAGCTGTGTTCTGGGGGCAGAGCACTGCAACCCCTTTTGCAAAAGGACTGATGGAAGGTGAAGTCCAGAGGGCGATGTCAGAGATTATTTTTCCCTCTAGCTCTGGACCTCCGCTCCCATAATTCCATCTGCAAAATATTTTGTGGCTCTCTCTGCTGGCAAATTCTGCAGGGACGTCAACCCCCCAGGGCCAACCATTTCCCCTGCCTCCTGGTTATGTGTGCTGAGCAACCCTGTACTTATTGAATTATTCACATAATGGGTCACAAAACCATTCAAAGCTAAAGATTGATATTTATGCAATTTGTATTGCCTTTTATATTTTAATTTGACCTGAAGTAATTAATTGTATTCAATCAATTGAATGTGCCAAAATATAACTTGATATGCTACTAATAAAGTGAAAGATTGTGAACTGCTCTTTGGCGCGCAGCGGTGTGGTGTAGTGGTTAGAGCTGCTCTTTCGTGGGCGCAGGTTTTGTTGCAACCAGTGCACAACACCAGGTGATTTCAATTAGTTCCCCTCCTTGGTTGAAGAAGGAAGCTAATTAGTGAAATCACCTGGTGTAGTGCACTGGTTGCATTTGCCCACGGGAATGAGTTTGACACCCCTGGGTTAGAGTATTTGCAGGCTCAAATCCTAGTACAGTGCTGTATAGATGGATTCTATATGAAACTGTAAACTGTATGCAGGAAAATTCCCCTGTATAAGGGTTTGTGTCAAGCAAATGAAGAATAATCATCATCATCATCATATTATTGTTATTATTATTAATATGAATAGTAATAATTAACAAATAAATCACAAATATTATGGCAAATAATTACAAGTATAAATTACTTTCTACCACTTCACTCTAGCACCTCCATTTTCATCTCTGCCTCCATCCCATCCCATCGGTTGTCATGGTGACTCCCGCTTGTTTTCAGGAGGCGTTAAGTGTCCCCCTGTGGGGCTCTTATCTCTGCTCTGTTTGCAGGAGCGGCTGTTAGCTCTGAAGCGCAGCATGTCTTTCATGCAGGACATGGATTTTTCTCAGCAGGCGGCCATTTTGGGCGACGAGGACATTGCTTCCGAGGAGCCCCCTCCTGAGGTCATCCCTGTGCCAGTTGAGTCTGCCAAAAAGTACAAAAAACAGCCCGTCAGGGACATGAAGGAGGTCATCAGGTAAAGGGGGCCATTGATCTTGTCCTGGGACGCTTGATTAAAGCCAGCCTGGTCCATCTCAGCAGTGAGGAGGAGTTGGTGGTTTAGGCTCAGGTTATAGGTTCGAATTTGTGTTGCATGATGCCTCATCTTCCCATCACTGTTCATCAAGTGGTAGGGGAATGAGAAGTGAAAGTCTGCATTGTCTTATTTCAAGGGGTGAAATGTCAAAATTGACAGTGCCCAAACCCAGTTTGCATTCTTGTTTAAAATGGCAAAAATTGTATTGCATGTTTGTACCAGAATGATGTAACGCAAGCGGTTTTTAAAGACCGTAATTAAAGAAGTCAAAATCGAAATGACAACAAGACCAATCACCCACAATAACAGAACAATCTAGAGCTTGCGCACTCAAAAACAAGTTTATAAAAAAAAAGTCGTTGTTTCTTTCGGACCCTTGTGCAGTGACCTGTACGAGCCGGAGGGGAATGCCTGCAGCCTGACTGACAGCACGGCCGAGGAGCACGTCCTGGCCCTGGTGGAGCATGCAGCCGACGAGGCCCGGGATCGCATCAACCGCTTCATGCCCAACTCCAAAGTACTCATTTTGCCTGGTGTATTTGACACCAGAGCCCTATTTTAATATTAATAATGGTCAAGGCAGTATTTAGAACCTTTCTTACCCCTTCATTTAATTGAAGATGCATTTTAAAAAGTACTGAGGGCTAGCTGTACAGCCAATGGCTATATTTTGCTTCCCGTCTTGAAACCATTCATTGGTGAGGCATTGGTGAAAATATCTCTGTCCGAGTTAGGATTTTGTGTGCTGCACGTGAACAATGTTGAGGCTGACATTTTGCAGAATGAGAAGTGTGAACGGTAATGTTTAGAGGCCTTCCAGATACTTTGTCATCTATGAGGTGTATTTCTGAAACATCACCTTGATGCCTGACAACGATGCTTTGAGAATCTGCAGTTAGCCCAGAGCTGAGCCCCTTTATCACAGCTGATGACTTAACTGGAACTAAGGCAGCTACGAACTGTTGGCACATGTGTGATTTTTGTATAGTGCGGAAATGTGTCGGAAGCAACAAAATAGTCACCACGTACAAACCACACATCAGGCGACTCAAGTGAAGGGATCCGAGATTTGTGATTAGGAAAACCATCTACAGACATTTATCCACCTCCATATCAAAGCACATAGAATTAAAGGTATTAAAAACCTTTATATTATATAATTATAGGGCAGGCGGACATTCTTTTGTTTTCATGGTATGTCTTACAAGTTCTATCTGTTCAAATAATTAAACGTGTTCTCATTTTGACAAAGCCAACACCGCCACCTGGGTGCAGGTAGTTTCCCTGAGCGTGTCTGTCTGTTTTTACTGTCAGATGGGATATCTGAAAAAGGAGACAGACGGCTCTCTCGTATACACTGTGGTAAATCAGCAGGACCCAGATGCAGAAGGTAGGATTAAAATGACAATGTTGAACTGTATTTGCATTTGTCACCTTTCATCCCTTTGAGTGAACTTGAAGGACTCAACGTTGTTGCATTGCACAAACCGCGAAGAAGTCGCACAAGTTACGCAGAAGCATGTAGAGGCCTTAAGTGATGAACGACAGCCATTGTGCTCCTGAACTGTTATCACATATTATCTGATGTGGAGAAGGAGGGATTTATTTAGGAGGCTCATTGGCAAGAGCCAGGTTGGCAATTTTAACCAGGACACTGGGGAACCGTTTGCTTGTTTGTGATAAGTGCCATGAGCCTCTTTTTAATGACTGTGAGTTTGCACAACTCAGAATTAGTGTAGCACTGATCTGCGGGAAAATATTAGATGCATAAACATGCACTTGCCATTTAACAGATACATCTGTATGGAGCGTGAAAGTAGTTGTTGTTTGGTTTTTTGTAACATGGCACATATTTGAAGATGAACAGATGAACCCTTGTGTGTGCTTGGTACAGTACATCCAATTTAACACTTTAAGTAGGATGTACTGTGCCAAGCACACACAAATAGCTCTTGGGCTGTTTTATGAATGCTTGGTAAGTCTGACCCAAAAATTCCTTGGTTTTATTTTCTCGTAGCTCAAATGAGTAAAACGATATAGACTAAAAACCGATGTCCTCTACAGAGGACACAAATGAATAGGCTGGATCTCAGGAGGATATAACCATTCTATGTGACTTTTTAAGACCGTTGCAAGGTTGGGAAGGATTTTGTCAAAACCTTATGTCCCATAGGAAGTATAATGGCCCTTTCCCACCGCACAGTACGGTACGACATGATAACCAATCCGTGATCCCACGTTTTGTTGCTTTTTCCACTGCCAAGCGAACCATACTGAACCTAAGCACCCATGCTGAATTTAGCTACTGCTCTGTTTAGGTATTACCGAGCTAGCAATACTGCAGACCATTGATTGTTCAAGCGCAATCGTCACAGAAACATCACGCTAAATCTCAGACCGGCTCAGACACAACCGTCATGTTTTTTTTTTTTCAGCTTCACTTTGTATTATTCGAAGAGTATTGTATAGAGTTTGCCATTATTGTCAGGTTTGCATGATTCTATGAGTTAAGTTTGTGTTACGAAAACTGAAATAAGCACATTTTCTTTGAAAGGACAAAGTATAGTATTGTCATTTTCATTTTCATTAATGCGTTAGAATATACATTTTCATAGTACAGCTCGAGTCAAACCCAGGCCTTTGAAACAAAAGGATCCGAACTGGACAGTGTCAAAAGTGTTTGAACAATCTTGCACCTCCGTAAATTGACACTGGCATTAAATTGAGCTGGAATGTTTGCAATGCCAATGTTACTTATGTTACCACAGCGGTCGCATTCTTTTTTGTCACTTCAGATAACTACTCCTATCTAACAACTCCTATATTCACGGTTCTGTTGTGCGATGGAAAAACGACACAGGGACTCGATCCGGGAAGGGGGTAGTTGCTTATTTGGATGGTTACCATGCCATACCATACCATACCATACTGTGCGGTGGAAAGCACCATAAGTGAAATTCAAAAACCGTCAGACAGGAAGCAGTAATTTGACACAAACCGACTCTTGTACGAACAAAACTGCATAGCGAAGTAGGCCTGGCATTTGTATCTCCCTGTTGTACATGAAAGCTATTCTTATTCACTTCATCCTAGTACTGAGACGATAGTTTTAGTGGAATCTCTTGTGTTGTTTTCCACTCCACTTCTCCCAAAAGAATTTGTGCTGTCTAGTTATTCATTTACACTCCCTAGTCAGACCCCAGCACCACAGATATCTGCAAAGGTCCTGTTTAAAAACAAACAAACAGATGTATTCACTCTTCCATTGTTTCAGTACTGCCTGTGGCTGTGCTTTTTCCATGAATTTATCCCATCCATCCTGAGTCTGGTAACCATTAACTTTATGTGGAATAAGGCAAACTCATTTTGTCTTTATGTAAAACAGAGGAGGAAACTCACCCAGTCGATTTGAGCTCTCTCTCTACTAAGCTCTTGCCTGGTCTAACTACCCTGGGCTTCAAAGATGACAGAAGACACAAAGGTAGGTCAAAAGTATAATGTTGATGTGCACCCAACTAAAATTGTAAGTCTGCTGACCATGGCACAACCATGCAAGTCCCATATAATTTTTTTAATCCTTTTTTTTCTTTTCCTTTTTAAATCGGAGGCATAGATGCAAAAAAAAACACAGCCATGATATAGTGAAACATATATCATGTTCAGAGTAGCCAGGTCTTCAAAGACAGGAAATAAGTAAAATTACATTTGATGTAAAGAACAGTGGTTGCAAAAGGGAAAGTTTTAGTTGCGGTTTATAATTCTGTTATTTGTGTCATTTACATATGTACAGTACAGTAATTAATCTCTCCTGTTGTAGTGACATTCCTCAACAGTGCGTATAACACACAGACCCTCCAGAACAACACTGTATACCCAGACCTGCTTCCTGAAGAGATGGATGTACTGTATTCTGCCTATGGCGATGAGACGGGGGTGCAGTGTGCACTCAGGTAAGGGAATGAGGCATGGGCAGTGCTTACATTGGGAAAGGGATATGGGGTGTAGTGCACACTTAAATACAATGTAATTGTACACATCCAACCCCCATACATCTGACGTTCGGATTATCTGACAACATTTTGATGTCAGTGCGTTCTCCCTACTATAGAATAAAATCTCTTCTTAAAAATTAAGATATTACTTTCAAATTGCAATTCCCTTAGCGAACATTTTTACATAGATTGAGTGTCCCCACTGTTAATAAAATATATCAAAGGGAAATACAGCAGTATTTATCGACGTGATCATTTGTGGACTAGGACAAAATTGCTGTGTAACGGGAAGTACAGTACAATGAGCAACCAAAATGTTGTTGTGAAAAGAAAATGGGTTGTGCTCTCCATTGAACATTTTTTTAAATAATTTTGTTGGAGAAAATTCTGTTATGAAATGTTTTTTTTGTTTTTTTTAAACCTACAGCTTTTCTCTGTAAAATGTTTTTCTGTATTTATTGAATTATGCATTTGATATTTTAAACTGCTTTGGCTGCTGTTATTTTTCATTGTATAAAGCGATCTGACTTTTCGCGTATCGACACATACTTCCGGTCCCAAAAGGGTCAAAAAATCGGGATCATACTGTAATGGGATAAGGGGTTGGAGTGTACACTTGGGTAAATGGATAGAATAGGGGCAGTTGGAGACAAGATGGGGGAACAGTGCACACTCAGGTAAGGAGTCATGTGATGGTGTGTTGTGCTCTCAGTTAAGGGGATACGTGGGTGCAGTGTATACTCCGGTTTCGGGACAAGGACAGGTGCATTGCCAGACAAGGCAAGGTGGTTCAATCTGTTTGTACTTAATGGGCCTAGTTGTAGCTGTAGATGTTTTTTTTTACTGTATATCACCTCTAAGCTTGATCGGTGTGTCCCCCAGTCTACAGGAGTTTGTGAAGGGCTGTGGGAACATCACCAAGAAGCTGGTGGATGGACTGCTGGACAAGATGACAGGAGGCGATCACTCCAAATCGGTCTTCCAGATTCGACAGGTACTGTGTGTACATGTGTGCGTGGGTGTGTAAGATAAATGCAAAGATGAACGGAAGTCATTTTCTCTTTGATGAGAATGATTTGCCTATCATGATTGTAATCTATGTTAACAGCGTTTTTTGAGGTTTATTCAGATTGCGTCATAGTGGGAGTTGAGAGAGATGTGATCACATTTCCCCCATCTGCCTCAGAAACGAAACATGGCAATGAAGCCCGATGAGATCAAGTCCAGTCTGTGTGATATGCAGGTAATCTGTTGTTTTTTATCGGGCACTCTGTAGTGTTTTGTAAATGCACAGGTATGGGGTATGCCCCTCCAATCCTTAACTTGGTGGATGGCATTTCGTGCCATCCCAGTGTCACTTAATTTTGCTAACTGGCTGAGCAAAAATGATCTATTTTAATTGCACTGTTGATGTGGTTGACAGTGTCTACATCTGCTGGGATGGTTTGGTGTAACTTATTTCAGTGAAATGTACTTCAATCTGTCTTGTGCATATCTATTCATACTGACCTTGCTTCTGGCCTCTCATTGGACCAGGTAGGAGATGGGAGTGGCATGTCAGGAGAGAACAGTTCTCTTCTGGATTTTATATCCATGAAGACTTACTCCGACATGTCTCTGGATATGTCCTTGCTTAACAATCTGGGTAAGACTTCTATCCATCAATTATATTTCATTACACAGAATAATATTCTTGATCTTCATATAGGAATATTAAAGCATCATTTCCTTACCTGTCTCACTGTGATTAAAAAAAAGAATTCCATTGGTCCCATTTGTTTTAAAACAGAAGACATCTTGTTTGAGAACAATGGATGCTACAAAATACATAGAAAAGTCTTACACACGTTATTTTAAAAGTAAATGACTTGTAATAAATGATTAAAAAAACTTTTTTTAGATTACACGGAATCTGTTTATTGCAACCCTTTTGTCCCAACCCTATCATGTAAAAACAACGGAAACTTCCTGAGGATTCCTCATGTTACCTGATAACTGTCCGTATTATCAGCAGGCTCATCGGTAGCGCTGTCGTTATCTCCAGGTAAAACGGTAAAGAAGGAGCCGGATCACGACGAGGGACACCTGCACTTTGATGAGACTGCCAAACTGCTGCAGGACCTCCAGGAGGCACAGGTGGACAGGGTGGGGTCACGACCCTCCTCCAATCTCTCCTCACTGTCCAATGCATCGGAAAGGGACCAACACCATCTGGGTAAGGGCTGGGATCCCCTCCCTCCCAGGTCACAGCAGAGCATCAGTGTGTCACCTCTCCTGCTGCCAGACTAGCTACATCCCCTGAACAACTACTGATCTTATCACACGACCATTCACTTTAGAGAAACTAACTTGCATATTTTTCAATCATTTTTTATGTACATGCTCCACCAAATTGGGGCACCTACTGCCCTGAGTTCATAGTGGCCCTTTTGCTAAATGTATCTGATTAGCAGAATAACTAAATAAGCTAATGGGGTTCATATAACTCTATTGCAATATGTTATTAGTGATGTACCAATTTCTTTTTTCTTGCCTCTTTCCAGGGAGCCCATCCCATCTGGGTGTTGTGGACCAACCTGAAATGGTTCATGACCCCTATGAGTTCCTTCAGTCTCCAGAACCAGGGTCTACAGCCAACAGCTGATTTTTTCCTGAGACCCTCCCCCACACACACACCCCTATAGTTGTGCTAGGAGGAGGCTTCCTGAATCCCATAATATGTGGAGTTGTCAATTACCGACTCATAAACCAATCAAAACACATTGCTCTTCATAGCAACATGCTATGATTTGCTAATATCAGTGGTTCTGTGATGTCACACAGCTCCATCCATTTTTTGGTTTCTTGAAGTTTCACACTCCCACCACTAGTCAGATCTGTGATGTAACTGCATGTCATTTATAGGGAGGAAAATGAACCATGGTTGTTTGTTGAAGCTGATTGTGTTCAGCTGGTTGTAATTGTACAGATACGGTCATTTGCATGTTGCTCTTTGCTTTTGAGAATAAATGCCTCTCAGAGGTTTTGTTTTTATAAGGTACCAGTGTTTGCTTTGTGTGTGTTTTTTCTTCTTCAAACCTCACCTTCAAGTGCAGTGGGACCACATTATTCTGTCTGTCTTCACATCTTCATAGCATAGAGCTGCCAGATTTAGGACATGGTGATGCTGTGTCGTCTGATTGGTCAATAGACTTGAAGCCTTGGAAATTAGATGTTTACTGAAGTAATTATCTGATAAAGCTCTGATATAGGTGGAACTACAGTGCCAGCCTTCTCCATCCCCATAGTCTACACCCCAAGCAGCTATCCAGCCTGATTGCCAGCCCTTATAATATATTTTGTCCCAATCTTTCTGAGATAATGTATGCACAAAGGCTGAACAAAGGTCCTGCTCAGTCTGCATGCTATAGCCTTCTCTCTTCATATAAGGGACAGATACATCACGATATTACTCCTCCCTGTGGTCCACGCATATTTCTCTCAGTTAAGCAAATTGTTTTCACCGAACCTATACAATGCCAACTGAACAAGGCAGGCCTGACACACTGCTGGTAAGTGAGACTACCTGGTCATAAGTTCAAAGCTAGCCAAGACTATTGACATGCTGTAAAGGTAGGATGGTTCTATGACAACTTAAAATGTATATTGTATCAAGCCAACTTGTCCCATTCAGGGTTGTTGCGACTGAACTGATCAATGCAATAGAGTAGTGGGAAGCAACATACCTATTTTGTCAAGATTTTGCTTGTAGAATTCTGAACACTTGTTTGGTCTTTCTGAATCGGAGATCTAAGAGCTGTTGGGTATTAATGGCATGTATTTTGGGGGTACCATTACATATTTTCTGAAGTAAATGGACGCCGAACAGACAACCACCATGTTGTGGTTAGACATACACTTCACTAAGTCCTTGGTTTGACTTGTGTTTTACAACAAAGCACAAAAACAATTGAAAAGTCACATGCTTGGAAAGAGATGTCTGTCTATTAATTAAAATTATGAATTGAAGCAACCAAGGACTAACTTCATTGTATTTCACAGGCAGACTTAATGAAAGGACCTGGATAAATGTAATAATCTGTTCACACTACAGGGCCACGACTCATTTGAATAGATGAGGAATGTGGAAATGATGTGGAAATTCAGCTTCAGTTGGAAACCGAAATGAAGTTTGCATAAGGCTAAAAGCGGTTGCAAACTAAGCTGTCAATCCTGAATATTAACAAACCAGCTTTGATGAAAGACATGAGTTTGACCTCTAAAAAAAATTATTTGGCCTCCTGAGCCCAAAAAACTAAAAATATGAAGTCTCCTATTTACATAGCATTCTTAGAAGGGACATCAATCACTCTGGCTAATTCCTCTAATCGCTTTCCTTAGGGCTCACATTCAAATGTGTGTTATCATTCCCCAAGAAAACCTGAAGTTAACATGATACATGATAATTGTTAGGCAAATGACTGTCTTCGGAGAAAAATGTCATGGCCTTATAAAAGTGTGTGTGTGTGTGTGATCACTGAAGGTGAGAAATGTGACAAGCAAACTACGGCATCAGCAGAGTAACCAATTTCAATGTGCTTCCTTATAGAACCCTTTCCTTCAGCGATCACTTAAAAACAAACTTTTGGAAGAGCACAAAATATCCTTTCTTCTGAATGAAATCATTATTTTATTCCAGTTTGTCAACAGGCCTGTTTGGCCCTAAAATTCTCATTTTTGCTCCTTTGAATTGGCAGTCCATAACTTTTCCACAAAGCGGTTTGATTAACTATTTGCTCAGCAGTATTTCACTCTCTTGACCTCCACAGCGGGTGGTCACATGGCACATTTGCAATGAAAAACTCAAAGGCCTACGGCACTCTGTGTGTGTTTACTACAACAATAGGTACCATGTTTACTACAGCTGTCCTGCGTTTGCCAGAACACCACAAGTGCACACTCATTTGAATCCAGATCATCCTGATAACGGGAGAAAGTAAAAAAAGCTGTGTACTTTCGTCCTTTAACAGACATTTCATGCTTTGTTATCTTAGCACTGGCATACCATTAATGGTATACATACATACTGGCTAACCCAGAAAAAACTGGTGTGGAAGGCCCTTTAGTCCTCGTTGTTAAATTCCACAGGTGTGCCAGTCCATAATAAACAAGGAACCAGGACATGCACCTTTGGTGAGATGCCATTGAAATGAGTGAAAGCATTTCCCTTTCTCTCCCACCAATTAACAGCAGTGCAGGCTACTAGAACTGAAATACTTGTATTTTGTAGTCTGAGGTGTTACAGGAAGCTGTACAAAGTGCATAAATATAGTGCTTGGAGCTCTCAAATGAGATTGAAAGAGGTTCTTTCTCCTTGTTTTAAGGAAAACCTATGAACCTAATTTAATGTGTTACCCTGTTTGCATACAATAAGATCCACTTTCTCAGCTGCCTCTTACCAGAAATATTATGAGGGCAGTTCAGAACAAGACACTGGGAAGTGGCAGGAAACCTTTGTACCCAGAAGAGGAAATGGTTCAAGTTCAGTGATGCATGGGTCTTTGATCAGCACCGTCTTGAGGAGGTGCAATGTGGTTTATTCTTCAGCCCGCTGGTTCACAAAGCGCGTATCTGCAGTTTTGCATCCTCCAGGTGTGAGCATGCCTTTCCCCAGTGAGGGGCTCAGCAAAAGCTACTGTGCATAGTTTATCAGGTGCTATGTTGTGTTTTTCATATAAATCTCATGTCATGACAACAAATATTCAGATCTTGCAGAGTAGCCAGTCTGAATGAGCCCTGCATGGGCCAAAGGGTTTGGGAAGACAGGGGGAACACTGGGAAGTTAACAGTGTTATTTATACTGAGGAATGAGGACCATCATCGACAAAGCCACCCTCCCCTTGCTTAATACAATTAAAGATGTTTAGTGCATGGTAAACTGTTTACGCACTTTAAAAAGGTGAAATGTCAAACTACATCGCTTTGTGACCTGTTCCTCTTTTACTAACTTGGCCAAGCGCCATGGATATCCAATACCATCCGATTAGATAAGCTGTAGGCTATTATGAAATTGCCTTTATATATCATTACATATTATGCCGTGTAAGAACATAACGAAATGTTATAATATTTCCTTTTTTATATGGTTCGCAATGTCATGAATGTCAAGCAGGCGCGCTAAGGAAAATCAGCTGCACACGGGAAAAGACGTGCGTTAAGACCATGAGGACTGTGTTTTTCCAAGGTCAGTTTCCATAGCAGTGTTGCGCGAGATAAGTTTTTCAGCTGCTCATCTGGACGCGTGTGAAACAAGTCCTACTCTACGTGACAGGAATTGTGTGTGCATTTGTTTGAGACTGACTGAAAGTATAGGGAATGCCTTACGGCTGTCGTTTATTTTGTAACTACATGTTGGTTTTTAAAAAACCTGTTCGAAATGGCCTGGGGATTGGAAAATCACCTGCATAACTGATTAGGTAGCTATAGCTAGTTACTGAAACAATGAGCCAAACAAAGCGATAAACCTAGCTTTTGAGTTTTGGAAATCTCATTTTATTTTTCGTGTTAATAGAAACATTTTTGCAGGCCACCGCATGACAAGTTGAATGTAAGTAGCCCATTATATTATTGATCAAATGTGTTTGTAATATGGGATATTGGAATATGCACTCTGGAAGTGAATTCACTTTGTCTCTGGTATAGACAGCTGACATAAACATTTTTTACTTTATTATTATTACCATTATCATTATTATTAATAATAAACTATCGAGATGCGTTTGTAATGTTTCAGACGGATATTGGATATCTAAATATCAGAGCACTTGTAGATCACATGATTCGATGTTTGTATTTCATTAATAAAGTTAATGATTTAATTTAGACATAACGTAGCCATTATACTGTTTCCCTTATCCCTTTTAAGCTATCTAAACTAAATAGCTAACTAGCTACCCAATTCATTATACTGCGAATACTGAATTGCTCTTTACCCAGATTGTTCAACAGCAATACGCTTTCAATGTGCCGTCAAATAGGAATACGGGCATACTATGGAGCTGTATGTATGTTTCATATTGATAGTTGTGGAAACCATGGCTCCATTATTTGTTAAACAAAACAGAACGCGTGATGAACTCATTTGCTGATAGGAGCGCAAATAGGAAACCTGGGATTTATGAGTTCTTTTGCTAGGCAACCGGTTTTCACTCACTGTCATTTCCACCAGAGCCGTGCAGGAAGTGTGTGCGCCCGCTTGTAGAGAGAAAGCGCATTGTACAGCGTGTGATGATCACCAACGAATCAAACATGGAGAAAGTGTGAAAAGTAGATAGGGAAGCTGAAATGTCAAGGCGTTTTTCCATTGTGTCAAAAGTGAACTTTGTGTTTAACGAGGATGAAAATAACAATGATTTAAAATGGTGACAGATAACCAATGGTAATGGCCTAGTTTAGTCCGAGCTGTTAATATACAGAAACTAATGACAGTATTATTCAATTAAGATTATAGGTGCACAGCGATTAAGCACTTCGAATGTGTTTTTAAAATTTGAATAAAAAAAGTTCAAGGCAAAGCATGGAACTAAAACAAACAATTGTTTCCATGATGTCCAAATATATTTATGCTACAGTTCAGTGCTTGTGTTGCCTTTATTTTTTTACAGCAGATAATTTATAAATAAATAAATACTATTTAAATAAATATAATAATAATAATAATAATAATAATAATAATATTTTACATAAATAAAATGTATATGAAAATGCTTTGCTTCCAAAAAGGTACTGTATGCTGTTGCTGTTACAGTTTTACCAGTTTTGGATGATTCTCATTCCTCCTCTGGGGACAGACTTGAGTCTTGGTCAGAGTTTAGATATGCAAGATATTGAGCATTGTACTTTGATGGCACTCAGTGTCTCAAAGCCACCAAAGTGGGTGTATGGTTGATCTGTCAGTGAGGACTGCTAACCAGAACCTCTGTATTCAGAAAAGTGACACAAAGGAGAGTTCCTTACCCCATGGTCATATGATGATGTCATAGTCAACAAGGAGGTGGGAGGGAAAGACATAGAGGAACAAGTCACACAATGAAACTTTGTTCTGCTCTCCAGCGAAGGCCAGTGTGTGCCAGAGTGCACTATCACCTCTGTAATGTCAGATTTTTGGTCTTATGTGTATAGTGAGATGGATGGTTTGCCCTTGCGAACATTTGTGGATATGTTGTGTGTCCTTGTATAAAAGGTTCTTTCAAGTAACTTTGTGGAAAAAAATAGTGGATATATTATAGATCCTTAGCCTTGGTCTATGACCAAATCACGCCTGACCCATCACCAAGTCCAAGTGTGTTATTTAGCTGCAAGTTAAGACCACCTGTAGCTGCAGTCCTTCTTTGAATCACTATCCAACACTTGTATGTTCTGAAGCCTGCATAGTTCCAGTTCCAGATTGTTATGGTGTTTTGGTGAGTAAAATAAAAATAATAATAATTCATCAGATTACTGCTAGTACTACTTTCATGACACTGCCTAAATGAGGCAACAATGTGTACAAATATTAGCCTATGTACAGCTCATTTTGGACAGAATAGATGATCTATAGATCACCCTGTAGACTTTTTGCTGCTTGATCCAGATTGTTCAAGAGGAGTATCAAGATCAAATAAAGTATTAAGTAAAGGTCCAATCAAACAAGATTCTGTTTGTGTGTCCTGTAAAACATTCTTTACACAATACGCTGCAGTTTTAGTGCTTAAGTAAATCTGATTTAAATGTGAACATTTGAAATGACTCAACAGTGGGATGTACAAAATGTGTATCAGTCTCATGAATATGGTGTGTTCACCTTTGTTTGGTGTCTGATGAAATGGATTGTGAGGGCTTGCATTTGACATTTTGAAAAGGGGCTTGTATCGTTCAAGATACAAGGCTCTGGGGCTCTGAGGCTCTGGGTAGCTCAGTTGGTAGAGCACAGGTTGAAAAATCCCCACTGGGGCCACATATACTGAAAAATGTATGCATTCACTACTGTAAGTCGCTTTGGATAAAAGCGTCTGCTAAATGGCGTATATTATGATAGACTGAAGGGGAAAAAAACTGGGTTACACTCTATTTGAGTGTGAGTTCAGGGTTCTAAGCATCTCTAGCTGTCATCTCTTGAACAAAAACATTATGGACAGTCTCATGATCACAAACGCCCATGTGCAGTGGCACTCAGAAACCATCATGAATGGCCCCGCTAGTAAGTAAACGCTAAACAACTGAAGACTTCACAGGGCTTGCACGCACTGTTGGTAAGAGGTGTAATCATTAGTGGCAAGATGTTTAAATTAAGGTTTATTGGAAATGCCATCAATCAGGTGCATTTTAAATACAAACCAGCGTCTATTTTCAGTAAGGGTATTAACAATTTCTCTACTCATGGTAACAAATTAAAAAGGACTATGATTTTTCAATAGAAGATGATTGTGCTTTTACATGGCCTGGCCTTGTAAAAGTGCATATGTTGTACTGTGCAAGCAGTGGTTTCTAAATGCAGTCATTTCTAAATGAGTCAATTTGCTTTCTCTGTAATCAAGCAGCAGGCCGTGAATGAACATAAGAATGTAACTATGGACTAAGTAATGCTCAAAGCTGAATGTACCCATGAGCACTGGTCCGATGTTAGCTTCCCCACCCACAGTCCTGACCATTATAGCAGCAATGTTCACGCTTATGGGCACCCAAGATCCTTAAAAATGGCCCTGAACCTGCGGTCCCTATTGTTTCCATGAATATCTTGATTCATAAATTGATAATATGTAGGCTGCATAAGGATAGCCTGGATAGCGGATTCTAAAGTAAAGAAATAACATAATATTAAATGTATTATACAGCTAGATTGAACCTTGAGCCATTTGGCTCATATTCTGCTTAGAGTGCTTGAAATCCACTCACAATTCAAAAACTGTCAATCCTGTCAACTATCAATCCTCCAGCAACTGAATCCTGTTTCACACTGTGGTCCATGTTAAACCCCTATTCTGACAAATGTGTTTCTTTGCACCTCCCCTCTTGTAGCTCATCTCGGTGTGTACATGAGACCACTATGGGGAGTAGCATCACCTCCTAGAGTTAATATGGAAACTACATTCGTCCCCATTGTGATGGTCTCAAGTCTTTTTCCTAATGGGCTCATTGTGTCTCATGTTGAGATGTGAAGATTCCGTATGGCTGTGAAGGTTTCCAGTGTGAACCTTGCTTGGACCACACACAACGGTTTGTTCCATAAGTCCATTCTGTAAATCTCGACGTAGGGAAGAGGAAGTTTCTGCATATGAATGGGGTGTGATTAATGCACAGTAGTAACAGAGGTATAGGCGGATTGTAAAGGGATATTGTGCCAGTTTTTGTACTATCAAATATTAATTGGAAGAATGCTCTTTTGCCAAAGTAAACTGGTGATAACTAATCGACACCTTGTGTTATAATATACTCTGGTTGAATTGCAAAAGCTTTTATTTTTTTTTTGAAATGGGACAAACTGGCCTCCCGCGTGGTCTAGTGGTTTCAACGTCCGACGCTGGCCACAGCGACCGGGGTTCGATTCCCCGTCGCGCCAGAGTCGGCTCTGGTCGGGAGTGCCATCGGGGCGGAAATGGGCTGTCCACCCCAGGGAGGGGGGAGGGAAGCCGACACACACAGCTGCGCACAGGAGTGGTTCTGGGGTACCGGAATTACAGTCGACAGCATGACAAGTGTTGTCTCGGAGGAGGCAGCGCTTCCCCTTGTCACTGCCGGTCACAGGGCTACGGCAGCGAACTATCAGGGAAGGGGGATTGAACTAAGCACAGCGGGTAATTGGCTACCAAAGTGGGAGAAAAACGGGGTAAAATCAGAAAAAGAAAATTATAAAAAAGAAAAAAATGGGACAAACTGCGATGACAATTGTTCTGATTTATTACAGTCGAACACAAGTAGTGTCATGAGGAGCTGCAAGCCAAACCTAATTTGATCTAAACCACATCCTCCTCTTCATAGCTTCCGCTTTCCCAGCGCTTGCGTTTTGAGAAAAGGAAGTGTCTGTCTGTGATAAGTAACAGAGAGTGAGAAAGAGAGAAAGGGGCACATTTCTATGATGGGACATCTTTGTGGAGTGTTCACTTCTTTTGCAGTTAGCCTGAGTTTGTGAAGGTCCACGGAACGATATTTGACCCTCCAGATATGTCCCTGCCACAATCCTCCACGTGTCGCAGCACTAGCAGTGCCAGTAGCCGGCGGTATACTTCCTTGAGGTGGCACAGGGGCTACTCCACACAACACTGTGAGGAGAGGAGTCAAACGGCATCCCAGCACTTCCAGTGCTGCTGTGCTCTGTTGCAGTGGGTGAGTGTGGCACTTTTATTGAGCATATAGAATATATGCTAAATAAAAACATGACAGTTCTTGGTCAAGTTGTAGTGCTATGTCCAACTTGAGTTGCTCTGTATTGGTTTTCTGTTTTTGACGTGTTAGAACATTTAGTGCAAAAGAGCTGCATGTTGTCCAGTTGCTTTTATACAATAGTTTCCTCTGCCCTATAGTAATCCTTTGGCTAAGTTAGCCAGATGGCTAGCTAGGCAGTTGTAACATTAGAAAAGGCTGGTGCATAGCTAATGTTAGTTAGTTTGGCATTTGGAATACAGAGCCATGGCTTCAGTCTGCACTACAAAAAGCTTGAAGTTGGGCCAGTTCCATTGGTATGGCTGTGTCCCAGAAGCGTGCTTTGCTATAGGAGGGAAGACGCTAGCTAACTGACTGTGGTTGTCTAGCCCCCCAGGTACATAATGAATGTAGCATCGCCCGGGGGAGGGAGGATTTTATTCATCATTGTGCACCAGTGACTCCTCTGGCAAAGGATAGGCTATGACTCTCTGTGGCCATAAAAGATCCCATGGCGCTTTTTGAAAAGAGTAGGGTGTTAACCTGGTGTCCTGGCCAAATTCCCAATCAAGACAATATATCAATCATTTATTCCCTCCCTCCTTGCCTCTCCATTGTGTATCTGATGTGTAGTGAGCTTGTACTGGTGCACTATGGCTGCCGTCGCATTCACCCAGGTGGGTGTGGCACATTGGTGGTGGTTGAGGTGAGTTGCCCCTATCGTTGTAAAGAGTTCCTTGGAAAAAAAAGCGCTATGTAAATCCAATGTTCATTCATTCATTAATCCAGGTTCTGTTAAATCACCCAGTGGCTGTCATTTTCAAATACTGTACAAATACTGTACTTCCCTGCTTTTTCTAAAAAGCAGTTTTATATATTCAGTGTACACATGTTCATTGATCATTTTTAGGTAAACTACTGGCACCTTTTCAGACCACAGCTCAATGTGCCTTTTAATGTTTATTGATGAGGCCCATATACCAAACACTTTCACGTCATGTTTACTTTGTGTGACAGGAGTGGGTGGTGTTCTGTTCTCTCATTTGGCTAGAGACAGTACCACAAGAGGTGACTCAGATACTTGCTTTTTATCTTTCTACTTCATGTGTCATTTGCACGAGTGCAAAAATATTGTTAGTGCCATAAAGTGAGAATTTGCATGACCTCTAGTTAGATTACAGGGAGAAAAGCAGACGCCGCATAGTAAAGCTGGACGTGTGTGAGGCACGCTTTTACCTTGTGGGGGACCTCTTGGGTCTTTCCTCCAACCACATTGAGGATCAAAGGGAAATGTACCTGTCTGCTGTAGTCAGGGGGTCCTCAAAGTCCCAATTACAGTGAATCCTTTCTTCAAGAAGGAAGTTGAAGGAATTATTGTCATTTATGCTGTCATAATGTGTACAAAAATCGACAATCATTTTGTATTTAATTGGACACATTTTGGTGTGACAAACCATGAGGGTAATTTTTTTGTGTATTTTTTCAATCTTTTTAGAGATGAGATTAATTGAAGTTAATTAGGTTGCAATCTTCATACAATCTTAGAGATGTATGTGTCTGAAGTGTCTGAATGTATCTGACTATATGTAGAATGGCTATGAAAAAATATGGTGTATGTATATATATTTGTGCTGCTGTTGAACTATTTAGGTGTCCTCTGTTTCCTCCCTTGAGGACAGCATTAGTGTGGCTTTGGGTGTTGATAGGGCTACAGAGTACAGTTAAGAAACCACACCTCATACACACTTGTTTTCCTATCAAATTAGCTTACCTTAACTGCTGCACACGGTTAATCTGTACTGATGTTCAGGCCTGATCATGAAAGCTGCTTTTCAGCTGTGTGTGAGATGATAACTTCCTGTTTCGCCCACCCCCACCTCTATTTCAGATGAACTGCTTTCAGCGGCAACTGCGACGCACAGCCCCGATGCGGGGGAGCAGCCGGAATGAGCTGGTGACCCCCTTACTGCGCTCGCGGGTAAACGGGTGGTCCTTGCCTCTGCACGCTTTCCAGCTGGTCGGCTGGCTGGTCTACAGCTACATGGCCGTGGTCGGCTTTGGCATCTACATTCCACTTCTGCCCCCTCCATGGAGCTATGCAGCATACTGCGTATCCTTTAAACGGCAGAGGGAGGGAGGGAGGGAGAGAGAGAGGAATGGAAAAGGGGAGGGAAAGGGAGAGAATATAAAGACCCACACAGACCAGTAAAACTGAACGAAGCAAGTAGAGATTAAGATTTAAGACACCTTTTATACCTGCACATTGAAATGATGGAATTTGATGGGGGGAGTCAAACAGTTTTCCCTAGGGTAAACAAGGGTCCTCTTGCTGATTAAAAAATCTATTTCTATAAGAATATCCAAAAACAAGCCATTTTATTTTATGACCTACCTGTCTATCAGGCTTCCTATCTAGTATTGGCTATGTGGAATAAACACAGACAAGTTGAAATGTTTAGAGTAGAATTAATGCTGCTTAATGCTTAAATCAATAAGTACTGCTATTTTCTAATATTTTGATTTTTTTCCCCACAGACATCAGTTTATAGCAGTCGCAGCACAGGTCCAGTAAAATATATATACAGTAGACTCTCACTGATGACAACTGGTTGCTTGTGGACACCTGGTGTGTCTGTCATTTGGGGAACTAATGTAGCGGTAGTCTGAATGAAACCTACCCTATTCCTCTTGGGACGAGGCCAATTGTGTGTCCTGCTAGTGTGGATTCCAGGTCATACAGTAGGCTCCGTTTTTATTCATACCCTTGATAAAGATGAACAAAAGAGATTGTATAAAATAAACTATATATAGTAGACTGTTCAATAGCTGCAGGTTTGAGCCCCAGCATAGGCTATGTCATCAACCAAATACAGTAAGCCCCGTTTTTATTCATACCCTTGATAAAGATGAACAACATAGATTGTATAAAATACACTATATATAAAATAAACTAAGTAATGAGCTTTATTTTATGCTCACAAAATTCCGAAAATTATATTCCTCGAACAGTTCACAAATTATAATATTTCTCCCAGACAAATCAAGAATCGAAAATATTCACACCCCTGTTATCAGTACTTTATGGTTCCTCCCTTGGCCATTATAACAGCAAGAAGTTGCCTTCTGTAGTGTCGTACGAGGTTATGGAACTTCTTGGGGGTGATCCTCAACCATTCCTCCATGCAGAATTGTTCTAGTTCATTCAGATGACTGATTTTAAGCATTTAGCAGACACTCTTATCCAGAGCGACTTACAAGATGTGCATTAATACATGGTAGGAACAATCATAGTTAGCGCACGAGATCAGTGCAGGAATACAGCAATAGACATCATTGCAGGCATCTGCGTACCATACCTGTAACACCGGGAAGGAAAAGATTAGTGAATTTTTTTTTTTTTTTTTTGGGGGAGTATAGTGTTGAACAAGTAAACAGTGGTGAAGACAATTTAGCTAGATGGACAGAGTTCAGTGGTAGTGGAGTCTTTTTTGAGTCTCTTGCGGAAGATCGCAAGTAACTCCGCGATCCTGACCGATTGCGGAAGGTCGTTCCACCAGCGAGGGATCAGGACAGAGAAGAGGCGAGACCGCGAGGAGCGGCTGCCAGGCGCCCGGAGGGAAGGGACAGTCAGTTTACCCGAGGAGGTGGAGCGGAGGGGTCTGGGAGGTGTGTAGGGAGTGATGAGTGACTGGAGGTATGGGGGAGCAGTACCTCTGGCCGCTTGAAAAGCAAGCACCAGTGACTTGAATCTGATGCGTGCTGCGATGGGGAGCCAGTGCAGAGAGGAGAGTAGAGGGGTGACGTGGGTGAACTTCGGCTGGTTGAACACCAGATGAGCAGCAGCGTTCTGGACTAGTTGCAGTGGCTTGATGGCGCAGGCCAGAAGGCCTGCCAGCAAGAAATTGCAGTAGTCCAGACGTGAGATCACCAGGGCCTGGACCAGGAGTTGAGTGGCCTCTTGGGTGAGGAACGGTCGGATCCTCCGGATGTTGTGGAGGGAGAAACGGCAGGTCCGAGTGATCGCTGCAATATGGCTCGAGAACTACAGCTGGTTGTCCAGGGTTACCCCAAGACTCCTGGCCGACTGGGACAGAGATACTATGGAGCCTTCCACGGTGATTGACGCATCAATCATCGGGGAGCCCTTCGCTGGGAGGAAGAGCAGCTCAGTCTTCCCCAGGTTCAGCTTCAGGTGGTGGGCGGACATCCCCATGCTTTGGACTTATGTTTGGGATCGTTGTCTTGTCGGAAGGTCCATCTGCGGCCAAACTGTAGCTTCCTGGCAGAGGGAACAAGGTTTTTGGACAAAATGTCTTTGTACATGATGGAGTTCATGGTTCCATCTATTTTAATAAGGGCCCCAGGGCCTGTGGATGCAAAACAACCCCAAAGCATTAAAGATCCACCACCATGTTTCACCGTAGACATGAGGTAGACTTGCGTCCTCTACCTGGCAGGTTAGGGACCGTTCCAGTGGCCTTAAACTTCCTAATAATTGGCACAACAGTGGAAATCTTTGAACTTTTTAGTGATTTTTTGTAGCCATCTCCTGATCTGTAGAGGTCAATAACCTTTTGTCTGGCGCTTTCAGGGAGTTCTTTGCCTGAGTTTATTTTATATAATCTTGTTTGTTCATCTTTATCAAGGGTATGAATAAAAACGTGTGTCTACTGTGTATATACACTACCGGTCAAATGTTTTTACTGAAATGTATGCAGTTCAAGTCCAGTGAATAACCTGAGATATAACAAAGGTCAGCAGTAAACTGCCAGAGGGGGAAAAAAAAAAAAAGTTTAGGTTACCAAAAAGTGAAAAATAATGTGAGTTTTTTTGTTAACCTAAAAACTCACCCACATGAGTTTAAAGTGATGTTAGTGTACATTGGAGCTCTTATTATACCACCCAACACAGAGTCAAAAAAACCTCAAGAAACAAAACAAAGAGAATTCCCCATGAAGTGAAATGTATGTTTCTGTGAGCAGTTTTAACTTCACGGCTTTCTTCCCTCGTAAATGTAGCTCGCTCTCTGTCAGGTTGGTTTATTGCGCTGTGACTTTGCAGGACCGTACTGGAGTGGAGTGCGGTGACAGGCAAGAGCCTTTAAGCGTGACTCCGCACGCCAGCGTGTCAGGATCCATGCGCTGTGTAGTCTCAAACGCACGTCCTCTCCCCGGCCACCGCTGCTGCGCCGCGTTGAATCCGTCGTCGCGTGACGCCGACGCTCACCCCGTCCGCAAAGGTTAATGCGCCGTGGTCTTTAACGACAGAGACATAAAGGGTTGATTTATACGGGCCTGGTGCCGTTCGTCTTGTTGAGAGGCTTTTATAAATAGCGGTTTCTCTTCAGCGGGGCCACTTTCCCTGACGCGTCGCTTCTTTTGTTTATCAACGAACCTGAAAACCTCGAAATGGAATTTTGGGCTCCGCTCCACGGTCGTTTGTCATGGCCACGGCCAAAGTGAAGAAGCAACGGCATCGCTGCCTATTGTTGGGTGCTCGCAGTGACCGTTCCTAAGCGCTCTCCAACACACAGACCGTCTCCTGCATGTTTATGAATTTCAAATGTGCTGAATCCCAAAGGGAACGTTGCTGTGGACAGAAGATTCTTTACATCCCTGGTTATCTATGCCTGTAAACCTAGAACATACCTGGCAGCATGCCTAAAACCAAATCATTATTTTCTCCCAATTTGGAATGCCCTATCACAGGTCTGTCCCATTGCTGCAACGTCCTCCACAAACCCAGGATGCATACTAACACGCTTGTAACCAGCAAGTTCTTTTCACTCTGACACCCTCCTGCAGAGCTGTGTGCTCTTTTGCCCAGGCAGACTGCACACGTACAGTAATGTAGCTGTGCAAGTATGTTTAAAATCTCTCTCCCAAATTCATCCCATTTATTTAGCCAACCTACATAGTGGTAGTGTTGGATTTTCGATTCAAGGGTTTCTTAAAAGTCTTCTATGAAGGCATCACTTTTGGGTTTGGATTAGCGATGCCTTTATAGAAGGTCATCTTAAGTCTTATGAAGACCTTGCATTGAGTCAACACAAGCACTGCCTTGAGAGGTGAATTGGCAGATACATATGTTGGAATACTTAGACAGAAATGCCTATCAAATCTACAACCAAGATTATCATTATGCACAGTATCTATGCAGCATTAATCCAGAAGAAAATATCAAGCCAACAGTATCATCTTTTGCAGTGGTGCTTCATATTCCATGTCCACGTTATCTGTCTCTGTGATGCCCTGTGTGGGGCACCCACCTGTACTCTGTTGCCCCTTGACCCTGGCGCCCGTACAGGTGATCGGCACAGCTTTCCTTTTGCACATGGTCACACACCTGGCAGCTGTGTCCATCGACCCAGCTGACTTCAGTGTCCTTGCCAAGAAGAACTACTCCAACCCCATGCCTGTCCTGGACAAGAGGAAACATCCGCATGTTATCCACAACCTGCACTGCTACCTCTGTGAGGTTGACGTGTATGTCTCTCCTTCACATATTTTCAGACCAAACTGCAGCTCATGACAGCTCTTGACATTGTTTCATGGTAATTCAGCATAAAAGCCTTTTGACAAAAAAGGAAGCTTTGACTCTCTCGTGTTCATCCTCGTCCACTTTCCCACTGTCCCTAATTCAAACACTCACTTTCTTACCTTCTCATCACCCTCCCCACATGGCCTTTCACCCTCTGTCTCTCTCTCTCTGTCTGTCTCGCTGTCTGTCTTGTCTGTCTGTCTGCAGGGGCCCCAAAGTGAAACACTGCAGTAGCTGCAATAAATGCATTGCAGACTTTGACCACCACTGCAAGTGGCTCAACAACTGTGTGGGTGGGAGGAACTACTGGTAAGAGAAAGCATGTGGTGAAACATTCCTTTTCCTTTCCATTGCTTTTAATTATTGCTTGTCAGCATGTGGTATTTCAGGCCACTGCGGAATGTATTGTTTATTTATTCATTACTTTTACATTATTTTTGACATAATCTCATAATCTTTTTTTCAGTGTTCATTGTTTATGTTGAACTACTCAACTTAAAATGGAATATACAATACCAAACCCTGTAGTTTCAATCTTTTTACATTACACATGATAATTATATAATGGCATCAGTCTTATTGTATGCATTGGTAGTGCACTAAAATAAAAATAGTATAAAGATCAGATAAAATGGGAACATTTGAATTTGTGTGAATTACACATCCTTTTTGTTTTCCAGGTTTTTCTTTGTAACTGTTATGTCTGCAGTCCTGGGAATTCTGCTGCTTGTTTTCATCATCCTCTTTGTCTTCATCGAACACTTTTTGAATCCTGCCGTTCTCCGAACTGCACCTCAGTTTCAGAGTAAGATCTTGTGGAAGAACAAAGCCATCCTAAAAATACACTCTTAAACACATGAACTATGTACGAATCAGCTTTTCTTTTTTTTAATAGTTTTATTTTTCACATTTTATCCCGTTTTTCCCCCAAAAAATCTCGCCAATTACCCATTGCGCTTAGTTCAGTCCCCCTTCCCTCATAGTTTGCTGCCGTAGTCCTGTGACCGGCAGTGACAAGGGCGAAGCGCTGCCTCCTCTGAGACCACACTCGTCTCGCCGTCGACTGTAATTCCGGTACCCCAGAACCACTCCTGTGCGCAGCGAACTGTGTGTGTCGGCTTCCCTCTCACAGCCAATTGCCGCCCCGATGGCACTCCCAACCAGAGCCGACTCTGGCGTGACGGGGAATCGAACCCCGGTCGCCGTGGCCAGCGTCGGACGTTGAAACCACTAGACCACACGGGAGGCCCACAAATCAGCATTTCTGCCCTGTGGCTCAGACCTTGAGGAACAGACACACTCTTTCACTTGGTTTCATTTTCCTCATGTAACCATCCTAGTTTCATGGGTCCATCTTATTGCAGTGTTGCTTCGTGCGTGCGTGTGTTTGTTTGTCTGAGTCCTCTGTAGATGCCAGTATATGAAGCCTATCTTGCCTTTAAGCCTGGTCCCATCCTGCCCTTCATCTTGACTGACGCTTGTCTACTCAGGTGTGCAAGATAACGGGACGTGGCTGGCCTTCCTGCCGCTGACTCCCGTAGAGACGAGCTCGGCCGGGATCCTGTCCCTCGCCTTCGTCACCATCATGCTATGCGTGGCCTCCCTGCTATTGCTTTGCCACCTGCTGGGCTTCCACATCTACCTGTGTGAGTTTTTACTGGGCCTGACCACAGTGGTGCTCTGATGACAGTGTGCGATGCACTGCTTTCACCATCTGCATGGGACACCCAAGAGCTATGGTCATTTTGAGCAGCTTAATTCCAAGCTACAGGAACAAATTGCTTTAACCTCCCCTTCCCTTACCCTATTCCTGCCTACACTAGCCAGGGAAAGTGACCAGATCCTGCAAAAATGTGTTTTTCCCTAACAATAATTTCCAAATATCTTGTCTATTTTATGGTTTTAAGAATCTAAAATGTGTCACTTCCATAATTGTATAGCTCTATATTACCTGCACAATGGATATACTTTCTTTTGTATTGTTTGACGGAAGCGTTGCTAAATATTGCTCAACAACAATCGCTCTTCCTCTTTTGCCCTGCGTATTTGCCTGCACACAGTGGCGAAGAAGATGAGCACGTACGAGTACATTGTGAGGCAGCGTCACGCACAGAGCATTCGAGAGCTGGAGGGAGGGACCGACCAATCCACTACCACCAATGCAGCGTCCTTACAGGTAACACCCCACTGCTCTATCGGCAACATCCCCCGCCTTACACGCAGCATCTGTTTCCATACAGACAATACCCCCTGCCTTGGTAACAGTCATTCTCACCTGCACTCTTGCAGATTGGCAAGACAAGGCAGTGCATCATGAACGCATGTGTGTTAGGAACACCTGTAACTTAAACTTCTTTACACGCCGATCTTTCAACAGTATTTATACTATGTGGCTTTCTTCCAGGCAGTGGACTTCACAGACTTGTATTATGGCCACCACTGTATTGCAATGTCTAGGAACATCTCGCCAGTCTGGTGCAGTTGTTTATATTTGTCAGCACTTGTTGACCTGTAGAAATATTTAGCTTCAATTTGTTATTCAATTTGACTGTTCAATCTGTTTCTTAAATGGCAGAATTCTGACATTCTGGCTATCCAGATTAATAGGAAAGACTACTTATACAGTATTCCCTATTGCATTTATTTCATCCTTGCAACATTAAGTGTTCACACTCATTTGTATTTCCGACAATCATTACATCTTTTTTCAGTTTTGACTGGGAAAATATTATTTTCTGTGATTTAGTCCTAACTGTATCTGAAGGTTTCTTCATTTATTGTATTTAAAATGTTACTTCAATGGCCACATTTGTAGAACCCACCCCCCGTGGAGACATCAGTTGATTGTGATGTGCCGCTGTCTGGGAGGTCGAGGTAAGAGCAAGCCACAGCAGTGCATGATGGGAATGAACATATCATGCACTTGCTTTAATGTCACCTGCACTTACCCTGTGTCATACAAAATAAATTAACCAACTTTTTTAGTTGCATGATTTACACACACCTGAATGTGTCTTTGAGGGGGAAACATAAGTGAGGCAGACTCAACTGCTCCTGGGTAAAGCAAAACATAGGCAGCAGCTTCCACAGTGCCCTACTTACAGATTTGGCATTCCATTACATGCCAAACTCTGCTGCACTGTGTGTGGTGTGTCCTTTAAATATTTCAGGAATTACAGTTTTTTTGCTCACAGTAGGGCTTGATATTTAATAGATCTCGGAACAGGATTAATAGGATTTTCTAAAATTCTACAAACTGAAATGAGTTCCATGCATTAGGAGTTGGGAGAAAATCTCAAGCACGTGACCATCTGGCCTGTCAAGCTGAATTTCAGCAGTTATCCTCCAGGTGTCCCTGTAGGCACTCCAAGTTCAGCAATCATTTGGCAATCAGCACAGATTCATTATACAATTAATTTTACTAATTATAATCCATAATTAGGGATTAAAACTGTACAAAACAATAAAAAGATGCTGTTAAGGGTAAGTGTGGGGGTGAAACATGTACGCACTAAAAATGCCAAAAGACATTTGCATTGATGACAGAGCAATACAATATCTTACTGCTACATTGCAAACCGCATAGGTTTCATTTATTTTGTACACCTTTCAACTTATCTTTAGACCACACAACAAATATCAAAATAGCCCTATTAAAGTGCACCAAAATAGATTTTTTTCCTTTAATTCAAAGTGCCTCCAAAGAGTTTTGTTTAGTAATTTTCTGACTACAAAAACCACTAATCCACCAATGGCTATGTACCCACAAGTAGCTGGAAACTGCATGCTAAAATTACCTCAGAGTAACTTCTAAACAAGTCACTCAGCGATGTGGTTTAGTTGGAAGTTGAACATATATATAGTATTGAATGATACTTTAATAGTATCTCAGAAAAGTATACTGATTCTTTCAACAATTTAAGTCACACTTCCACAACTCTATTATTGTGAACTTTTTGAAACTATGTGCTAAAAAGATGTATGTTAAGTTGTCAATACAAGTTCATCTTACAAATGAACCACATGGATGAGCGACTTAGTTAGAAGTTACTGGGGGCCTCCCGCGTGGTCCAGTGGTTACAACGTCCGACGCTGGCCACGGAGACCGGGGTTCAATTCCCCGTCTCGCCAAGTGTCAGCTCTGGCCGGGAGTGCCACCAGGGGGCGGCGATTGGCTGTCCGCCCCAGGGAGGGGGAGGAAGCCGGCGTGACGTTCGCTGCGTATAAGAGTGGCCCTGTAGTAACGGGGTTACGGTCGACGGCTCGGCGAGTGCCGTCTCGGAAGAGGCGTCACTTCGCCTTCGTCACTACCGGTCACAGGACTACGGCAGCGAACTCACATTACTAGGGGGATTGACATAAAAATAGCGGGTCTAATTGGCTACCAAATTGGGAGAAAAATGGGATAAAATCAGAAACAAATTTATAAAAATTTAAAAAAAGAAGTTACTGGGGGAAGAAATTTTGCCATGCAATTTGGAGCATGCTACTTGCGGGTAAATAAACTCCCATAATTTTCCTGGTACTTTAAGGCACTGTGAATTTGCTATATCTGTAGACACTGAATTCGCTAGAAACTATTCTTTGAATATGTTGTACATCATATTGAAAGTAAAGAAAATGATACTTTCATTGTATTTGTCTGAACTATCACTTTAAAGACGCAAAATATCATCTTACAATATTTTTTAACACAGGACAGGTTGCTCATTTTATATCAACATTTCGCACCCCTTCAAAGAAAAACTATTTTAAATGTTCTTAATAAATGTTAATTTATTGCAGCATTGTCTATTACACTACATGTCTGACCTGATAAGTGTCAATGTAAATAAAAATGTAGTTGTCATTCTTTGCATGTGCCTGATTAAGAGGTAATTAAATGATTAACTGAGATGATTGTCACAGCTCATTGAATGATTGTTTGATGCATAGCTTGAAATAGAAGCTCCATTGACCCCTTGCTGGGGGAGGACTATAATACATGCAAATGCATAACAACCAAAGATTTTCTCCGGGCCCTAATTAAGAGTCCAAAGAGGTATCCACTTTGTATATATGATTATCTACCACAGCACGCTCTAGGAAGTAAAGTCCCCTTTACAATATGCTGCTTTCTACACTGGGTGTTGAGGAGATAGTCACATGGCAATGCATATTATAAAGACAGGTTATCATGTACAGTATCTATGTGGCATTATTCCAGCTCAGTGTATCATCTTTGAAAGTGGTGCTTCATATGCCACACCCACAGTGGAAGTGTGGATTACAAATGCATTGTTGAGGATTACTCAACATTAATAGATGCAAATATGAATGTTATTAAGAAATAGTCTGGGTTGCCAGATGAGAAAATTAATTATGCACAGTTCAGAGGAGAGGATGTATATAGTCCTGTAACATATTTACATATATAATGTAGTAACACTGCTTTCTTCAGGAACACTTGGACTGCAGGCTGTTATTTTAATCTAGGGTGACGCCAGCATTCAGTGTGTCATCATGTGCTACTGCTCTAGTTGTGGGTGATGCAATGAAAAAGCAATAATTCTGCACTGGGTCAGCAAGCTTTGGTTCCAGCTCCTGTCAGCCTGGTTCCAGGGTGTATAATGAGCAGGGCTTGTTTTTTTAGTTTAGATATAGAGATGACACACTGAGATGTACAAAAGAATCCTGAGGAATAATGTCATATGTTGGTGCAGCAGGTGGATGATGATGTCATGTGCTCTTGATCCACAGTGCCTTGAAGTACCAGGATAAAGGACAAATCAGCAGCCGACTCTCGGGGGCCATCTGTTCTGAGGTGAGCATCTGCAACAAACTGCAGATTATCATATCCTTCACCACCACCACCACCACCCTCGTGCTTTTTTTATAATCACTGATTGCAATTTGTTGCAAAACGATTTGCTGGCAGAAGATTTCTGCATCTCACTAAAAGCTGTTTGGCCTCATCGTTATGTTTGAACTTCAAACACATGGGCAGGTGTTATGTATTTTGCTGCTTTTAAGGAGCTGTTTCACAGAGAAGGTTTTCCTTTCAGATGGATAGCTTTAAGCACGCGACTGGTGATGCAGAGGAAACATTATACTGTGACTCAAAAGTGTCCAAACAGACACTACCAGGTGAGCTTATGTCTTATTTCATATAGTATTGTAGAAAGTACTGACTCTATTACTCAAGATTCTTAACGCGTATCGCCATGAACTGAACGGTAGTGGCTTTATGTGATTCATATGATTAGGGACCAGGATGGAAGGTTGCCTGTTTGACTCTCAGTTGGGATATGGCTGCTGTACCCTTTAGCAAGTGCTGATCCTGAATTGCTATAGTTGACACCTAGCTGTATAAATGTATAACACGTGCCATAAAAAGTCAGCTCTGTTAGTTGCAAAATAATGAGCAAATGCTAGAAAACACTGGATGCATTTCCTGTCATTTCAGTTTCAGTGCATGGACTAAACTTTGCTTGTATTTTTGTTGCCACTGCGTTGATTTCCTTCCGGAAGACGAATTTATGACGGGCGACCCAGCGGGGGGAGGGGAGACGGCTCTTGACACACAGCAGGGCAGCGTGGGGTCAGCAGAGGGAGCGCCCATCGTCCAGGACCCCCTGGGGAGCTCCGTCTCTGAACCCACGGCAGTCCAGCATCAGTAGCTGTGCTCTCGAGACCCCGCAGGGGGATGGTACTGTGAGCTGTCGCGGAGACGGAGGCTACAGAGGGGACCTCCTTCACATGGCCAGCGAAGGGGGGCCCCGGGAGCACATGAAGGCAGCCCCCTGAGACGAGTCCTGCAGCGTGGAACTGGGAACCCCCGCTGAGGGGACTGGAATGTTCTGGAATTGTCTCCTGGCACTGGAGCTCCTCTGACCTCTGCAGAAAAGTCTGTTTGGCGAGGGTAAAGATGGGACCCCGAGAACGCACTTCCGCCCACTTTGAGGATTTCACATTATGCACTGAACTTGGGCTCCTCCTCACACCTGCTGATTTTTGGCAGCAGCAAAGACAATTGCCAGAACCTTTTATTATGTTTGACATGTTTTATTGCCATGTTTTTTTACAACCGTTGTTTTATATTGTTTATATGATGAATGTCACAATCCAAAGAAATGTCGACACAAAATATGTAATGTATGTGATCACTGTATGTTTTACAGCATATAGCTAATTCACGTGTATTCTTTTCAGTGTTTCTCGTCGATTGTGTTTTAGATTTTGTAATAAAATACCCTAAATGAGTGAAACGCGTCCACAAGAAGATGCTTTGGAAGTCGACCACCATCAGTGTGACAACGAGGAGCTCCGATGTGTTGAGTTTCATTGTCATTTTGGTGCGCAACGAACACCCTTCACCACAGGGAGGAGATATCGAGACCTATTCCTGTTTGCTACCGCACATTATGAACGCGTTTACATTTTTCGTTCGAGTATGAGACAATCGTTCCTCGTTGAAATATTGTCATTTGGTGTTGAATTGAATCCACACTGTTGTCACTCACTCTGTGCCTACGACTATTATACACACCATTACAATACGTGCCATGTTGTACCCTCAGACTGCAGTGGTCATCGGATTATATAATCTCCATGACCAAACACTACCACCCACTGTGACGGAGGTTGTACCGCATAATACATCTCTGTTCAGTGCGTCAGTGTACAGAGAATACAAAGGGACAGGCTATATATCAAATTAATATGATTTATTACTTTAAAAAGTGCATGTGCACACTTGTTCCGCATTATAGCATATCGACCTCCAATAATGTTTACAATTAGAAAAATTATGACAAAAACAATTGCATATGCATATTACTGAAGTGGCACGTGTATTAGTCCGCGTTGTAACCCTCAATTGATTGCCTCCGATTTGAATAACTGGGTCTTGAAAGAATGGGCAAACTGCTCGTGCCCATTGTTCAAGTGGCAAGACTCATTCTTCCGCGTTGAACCCTCCAAATTACGTTTCTAAATTGAAGGGCTGGATCTTTAATTAATCACATTTTAAGGGATTATAATTATCAAGAGGGAGGAGAGCCAGCGACCGGTGCTGACCTAGCCGAAGAACACATCCTGTTCTCGGACCAGAGCCAGAGTATACTTCCTGCCAAACTTTAATTCACAAACAGATTGTTTCTGTTTTTATCTATTTATAAGTAGCCTATGCTCTGTTGAGGTTTTCGTGTACGCTACTCTACGATTTGCTATCGCGTTACTTACTCTTTACGTCATTGAATGTAGAAATCTTAATACATTTTCACCATTGACCTGTGGCATGTCCAGCGCTGGGTAAAATAACATAAAAATGAAATATTGAGAAAAATATGACCAGATAAAAATAGGATGGGAACACAGTTGACACTTTTGGTAATGCATTGCCTATTAATGCAAAATAATGAATTCATTGGTTGGGATAAAATATGCATAACTTAAAATAAACATGATTTTAGATAGCGAATAGTATTTTTGCTACGCACGTCAAAGGTGCCTAAACATTTATTATTTTTAATGGAGCTATATATAGCCTAGAAGTAATTTGGCGCTTGTGGGTAAGAACATCTCATCGTCGGTTCCGGATTCCGGAATGCAGAACCCGTTAGGTTACGGACCCGCGACGCGTAGCTACTCTTCATGGGGAATAAAGAAAGAAAGAAAAGCGGAGAGACACTGACCGCAAGTATTCCAATCTTTCTGAATGTATAACGAAAACATTGTGTCTGTTCGTGCAGTATTGTACAAACGATACATCACCGCACACAAGGACAGTCACTGCTTACCCAACAACTGACAAAACGGTAGCCAATCAGCGCGCGAAATGTCTTTGGGTATCTTCCAGGGGTTCTCAGCCTACCGAACGACACAAAATCGAGCAGCGGGACCAAAGTGAATAACGTGTCTCTGATGCGCTGCTGTAGTGTATGCTGATATTCATTACTTTCGGATTGATTTGACACGACAGCAAGGTGAGAGCGACACCATTGACCAAGGACCAGGTGATCAAACAAATCTATTCAATTTGTATTATTCTATGTTTCGTCATGGGTTATATGTTTGTGGCGCCTGTGTTTCTTGGCTACATCCGCTATTTCCCTGCTACTGTTTTTGTTTGTTGATATGTTTTTGACATGCAACGGTCGTGTTGATTTATATAAAGCTGTACGTTTCACTTTCACTTAGCACTAAAATATCAGGAAGCAGTTCTTGCATTGTGGAACTCGATAGATTCGATAGATTTCCTAAGCGTTGCGTTACTTGTATTGCGTGTATTTGCGTTGTTATGCATTTATTTTATTTAAAACGAAAGAATTTTCGACCCACACGAATGCGCTGAACACGGTGCGTTGACGGAACGCCACCGGAGCGCTGGCCGCTGCAGGCGATATGCGTTGAACAATAACAATGATCACGTGGACCTCTTTTCCCATCGTTAGGACAGATATATCGCATTGTCCAGTTTACGTAACTTGTCTTGCTCTGCTATCTAAAGAACATTCACTTAACGTAGAAAAATATTTTTGTGCGTTTCGTGTCGCGACAGAGGATTCGTTTTAAACAGGAGACACAGATGAAATAATCCATGACTCATTTTATTGTAATCACTCGATGGGATGTGTAAGCATGCCTAATGCATCAGGCAGCAGAATGATTCCAACACGGAGTAGGCTATTGTAATACTCAAGTGCAACACTCACGCATACCATATTCTTCACATTCAGTGAAGTTTTAAATATAGTTTGGTCAGTGTGTTTGGTAGTGTGTTTGTTAGATACAGGATTAAGATCACAAATAGCAGCAGGTCTATATATTGGTGGGGTCCGAATGTATCTCCTTTGCCTGTAACCAACTAAGAATCTTTCCCCCTTGCCCTGTTTACCCAAAACGACTATTGTCACGTTCTAGGCATCGGTAATCTTTGCTGCAGTTACGAATCATCTAGAAGGCCTCCCAAGTGCTGGACAATGTCATAGGGCAAAGTTATTTGCTCAGATATTTATTTATTTCATGTTTATTTGGGACAGTGTGAGTCAGGCAGTCATTCTGTGTCATAATACTCTGTCCTTCTAGATGTATGAAATGCTGATAGACTTTTTTTAGATTCAGGGGTCTTTGTTTCTTGAGGGGCAGTACAATTGTACTTTTCTTGTTGCTCAGTTTTAAAGGTGCATGGGAGATGTAAGTAAATGTACCCAGGCATTTTATGTCAAAATACACAAATATTGTATTCTACAAATACATGTCATGGTAAATGACACTAAGAGTGCATTTTTTCCACTGCTACATAATCCCATTTCATCTTTGAGGTAGATTTCCTCCTCATGTCAACACAGGCTATTCAGTGCAGTTCAGGTGATCCGATGCGGTTAACTATTGGGCAAGGCCATACATGAGTAATTCACTGCATTTTGTTTACATATTATTTTTGTTAAATTGGATTAACAGAGGTGCACCTCTCACCACAGACAACTGGGCTGTGTTCAAGAAAAACGTTGCAAACTGTTTTATGAATGGAAATATCTATAAAAAAAGGGCAATTGTATACAATGTTATCCACTCTAAAAATATGTCACTCAATGCTTTTGGTGACAGCAATGGTTACACCATAACACACCCAGCTAAGATTGTGGCACAATGCTGTGAACTGTTTAGAGTGAACCTAGCATCCAAGCTGAACCGTAGCAAAACGTAGCAGTTGTTTTGCATCTTGAACTCAGCCCTGTTAATTTGTAGGGGCCTGGTGAGTAGCTAGGGGGCAGTTATGCAGAGGAACCTTTTTGAGGACCCGGGGTCATAATTGGCTGGAGTCTTTAGTCCACACTAACCCAAAGCTAGACAGAAAACATTGGGAGTTGTATCCTGCTTTTGAGGACCCGGGGTCATAATTGGCTGGAGTCCAGACTCTGAACTATGCAATGTCTAGACTATAGGCCTCAGCCTGCACTCATGGTCAGCACCTTTACCTACTGATCCACTTAGGAGGCCAAGTCCCAATTATACTTATGTCCTGTCATATTTAGCTATTTATTGAGGTTTTATATTGCTAAATGTACTTTTATGGATGTTAAGTTTAGGTTAATTAGTCATTCAGTATATTTGGTTGTGACTTTTATTCACAAGGCAGCATGATTAAACTGCATCTGACCATAACATCCATTTCCAATCGGAGTTCGGCATTGGAACTCCAATTGGAACTGGGTGTTATGGTCAGACGAGGCCAGTAATTGAGCTTTTTGACCATGCGTCAGCAGTGGGTTTTAGCCTCAGAAGAAGGACACTTACATTGTAAAGAACCTATACCTACCATGAAATATGGTAATGGATTGTTGATGTTATGGGGTTGTTTTGAATCTGCTGGGCCTGGGGCTCTGTTGATCTCAATGGCTGCAAATGAATCTTTCAGCAAGACTAAATATCCCAAGCGTAGCACAAAGTCAACCAATAAACGGTTAACTGACCACACAATGACTGTTTTGCCATGTCCCTCTCGGTCTCCAGACTTGAAACCGATCTATGGTGCCAAAAAATGTGTGGTTCAAATTGAAGAGGGTTGTCCACAAGTGCAGACTGAAAGATCTGAAGGATTTTTAAATATTCTGTATGGAGGGAAGGGTCAAAGATGCCCCCAATATGTCATAAAACACAACATTTAAAATAATTATTAGAAATCTCAATCATTTCTGACACATCTTTTTAGGAAAAAAATATTGAACGAAAATCAATTGTATTAGTGTAAAAGTAAATGGTGTTAAATGCAGTGTTTCTCCTACTATTATCCACCACTAAGCTCCCTCTGCTCAGTCTACACTTTTTGAAGTTGTTTTCTGTGTAAACTAATAACACAGGATCCCCAGCTATGTATCTTCTATTCAGAGTATTTTTTGGTTAATTTTGAGAGCTGGCTCTGTAAATGAATGTGTGTGTTTAGGGGATCGGATTCCAAACAGTAGTGGTGGGAGAGCAAGACTGGTGTATTATCTGCCTTTATATTTCCCCCCACTGTATTGCTGTGCTATTTATGCTCAACAAATTACTCACTGGGGCATTAAAGTTATGTTCCTTGTCAATTTTAGAAACATTTGGTTCATGATACATTTCTGAAAGGACTTCTTTGCCAAGGAGGTAAGAGTTACTACGGGTTTAAAATATTTTAGGCAAGCTCTTTCTTTGATACAGGCACAACTATTGACTTTCCTCAGTTTTTGTACCTGTTCTACTTCCAGAGACATTGGAAAGATGTAATGGAAAATTCCGCTTGGCTGCTCTGCACGGCTTTTAAATGTTGTCAGAAAATGGTCATTTCCTGACCAGTGTGTAACAATTACCTCAGTACACTTTCTTAAATCAATCAGAATTTTTACTGCCCAAATTATACGAGTCAATCAATCTCCTTCCCTCTTCCATGTCAGCAAACCTCCAATAGTTTTGATACCACCTCATTAAGAAGATGATTAAGGACTTCCAATGCTTTTTATAAGATTTTCTTTTATATTTCTGTCTTGTTATTCTAATTTCTTGCTTCACTTCTCTTGCGTTGTGCTTCATTGCCATCTATGCTTGTTTACATTCCCTTAAGGCTACTACAGTCTGTAGGAAACCAGATGTCAGGCGCAGAAAATCTGTCCTGGCTGTAACTTGGTGATAGTATGGTATTATGCATGTAAGTATGGTATTTTTTTGCAATACACTGTCACAGATCAAGAGAGCAGTGTCTGAATCAATTGTGGTATCTTAACAGCATTTCGCATGCGATGCAGGGGGTAAGCGGGCCAATTGTGCCTCTGAAGTTGCCATTATGCCACTGCTGATGCACTTGCCTGCTGATGCACTTGCCTGTGAGCCAGTAACTATTTTACACACTACAGCCTACACAGTACTACTGGAGAGAGCTTGCACTGATTGAAGGAGAGACAGATCTCTCACCGATGACAAATAGTAGACTGTGGACACCTGGTGTATCTGTCATTTGGGGAACTAATGTAGCGGTAGTCCGATTTAAACCTACCCTATTCCTCTTGGGACGAGGCCAATTGTGTGTCCTGCTAGTGTGGATTCCAGGTCATACAGTAGGCTCCGTTTTTATTCACACCCTTGATAAAGATGAACAAAAGAGATTGTATAAAATAAACTATATAAGTAATGAGGTATATTTTATGCTAAAAAAAATCTGAAAATTCCAAACCTAAATGACTAATACAATGTTCAGAAAAACATATTTTGTTTGGATCACAATTATTCATATCCCAAACTATTATTTTAAATTTAATCCAACAAAAACAACTCTTTATAAATATACAACTAATTTGAAGTTCATTGGAAGGTTATGGAACTATACAGTGGCCTACAATGGTATCCTGTTTCCCTAGGGTATAAAAAGGAGGGACACACGTTTGAAATACTGTGGTCAGCCATCATCATGGTGAAAGGCAAATAACTCCCTGAAAGTATCAGACAAACGGTTATTGACCTCTACAGATCAGGAGATGACTACAAAAAAGTTAAAAGTTAGAAGATACCAAGATTTCCACTGTTGTGTCAATTATTAGGAAGTTTAAGGCTACTGGAACGGTCCCTAACCTGCCAGGTAGAGGGCACAAGTCTGTCTTGCCCGCATGTGTAGTGAGACAGATGGTTTGAGAGGCAAAAAGAAGTCCATGGGGCACAGTTCAAGATCTCCAAAACAACCTGGCATCTTGGGGTTAAAAGGTGTCTAAAGCTACCATTTGACGATGCCTACATGACAATGGCCTTATGGCAGAGTTGCAAGAAGGAAGCCTATTTTGACGACCATTCACTGAAAAAGGTGTCTTAAATTAGTCAAACTACATCTGAACTGCAATTGTAACTGTGTCTTGTGTCTGAATCAAGCCTCTTGGACATGCACATCAGTGTTATGTTTGGTGTCCAAAGAATGCAAATAATGTTGAAAAGCACCTCATGTCTACAGTGAAACATGGTGGTGGATCTTTAATGCTTTGGGGTTGTTTTGTAAACACAGGCCCTGGGGCTTGGGGCCCTGGGGCCCTTATTATATAAATAGATGGAACCATGAACTCCAGCATGTACAAAGACATTTTGTCCACAAATCTTGTTCCCTCTGCCAGGAAGCTACACCTTGGCCACAGATGCCACCTTGCCAACAAGACAACAATCCCAAACATATGTCCAAAGAAACTAAGAAATAGTTGACAGAGCACAATATCAATGTCCTGACGTGGCCATCTCAGTCTCCAGACCTGAATCCAATTGAGCATTTGTGGTTTGAACTAAAAAAAGCAGTCCGCAAACGTAAGAATCTGAAGGAACTAGAACAATTCTGCATGGAGGAATGGTCGTTTGTGAACCGTTCGATTGTGGTTGTGGTTCGTGCCAATACATTATTATTAAAGAATATAATTTTCGGATTTTCTTTGGCATAAAATATACCTCATTGCTTATATAATTTATGATCTCTTTTGTTCATTATTATCTGTGACTGTCACTCTGTAGGTAAGGGGGAGAGACAAGGGGGAAGTGGTTACAAGATTTGATGCAAGCATGCAACAGATCTCTGGCACCATGTGTTGACAGCGGCGCAGCTTGTCCCTGTATTCACTGTTCACAGTCACTGTTAGGCTTCAGTACTAGTTTTTATCTATCCCTCATTTTTCCAGGAAAGTCCCTTTTAGAAATTAAATCTTATTTTCCAAGTGAGTCCTGGCCAAATAGGCAATACATATTTTGGCCATATATGATGGCCTTTCATCAGGAGTGAATGGCATTAAGACATTATGGTGAGAATTCAGAAAGCCATGCACTTCTGGCAAAGTGCATTGGGCTGTAGACGTACAGCAGTTAAAAGCTTTGGAGAAGGTTTGAATTACTGTAGGCCCCTGGTCATTGATGACAGTGGACACATTTTCCGAGAGAAATTCACCATCGTTTTTCATAGAATGATGCTGCCTTCCATTTTTATGCACTCTTACTTGGCATACAGGCATGACATTTTTGGCAATATTTAAATTTCATTTCCCAGTTAACTCTTGATGAACAGAGAGATGAGAGCACATGTATCAGGGAGTAGCAATAATAATAATTTAGATTTTGTTTGCCCCCATATGTTCATATGAATTTAGACACGCCTGAGAAGATAATGCAGTTACTCACTGAATTTGCCCCAGATTTCTTGGTGAGCCAGTTCAGAAGCCACTGGCTCCTGTCACGATCGATTAAACTCAGGATGTAAATTCGTGTATTTTGTCCACCGTTATTACAATATTCAAAGGAGGATGCTTTTCTCTGACCTACAACTGAAAGGTTACTTCTGACAACAAAACACACTGTGTCCGACTTCTATTTAGCAACCAAAGCAAATTCAGTGAAATCATAACCAGTGGCTCTGAAGCAAAGGTTTATAAAATGCCAAGAACAAGCTTCTGTGTAGTTCAAAGATAAAACTCACTTCAGAGTACTTTCTAGAGCTTTGAATGACCTTTTCTTTACATTTAAGATCAAGAACTTTAAAAAGTACTCAAAGACCCACATTTGATCACATAACATGGTGTGTTTTACCAAGATATAAGCAAATGTAATGTGGCTAATTTATGCACAGGCGTTACCATATTTGGCCTCTAAATACTGTCCAGTTGGTTGTTTATAAACATGTACACAGTGAGGAGACAAAATGCATCTGATATACAACTGGTAAAACAACAAATTAAAAACAAAACAAATATAGGATTAAAAAAAACATGCTACCATTGATGGATTCGTTAGTCATTGGAAATATAATTGAACTGGAGCTGGCAGAAAGAAAAGAAACTGCAAGTGAGAACTTGCAAATCTGAGTATAAATGCATGATCTCAATCTGAACATATTGATATACGTACTGCAAACACAATTAGAATGTTATTTTTAGATAGGTGCACTGCTAAGTATGTATTTACTGATACACCCTTGTATGCTGGGGCACCGTATGGTTTTGAGCATGTGGGAGGATCTGTGAGTGTTAGGCCAGTTTGGAATGCTGTTTATGCTGTAGCTACCTGGGCCCCCATATCAAACATCTACTGACCTTAAAGGCAATGACATTGTTTCCAGAGGCTGCTTTCTTACATAAATCAGCTTTATCTCCAAGGAGATGTGTACTGCATGCATATGTGCCTTCACTGAGGCCAGTGTGCATTCCTTGGGTCGAGTGTTTTAATGGTTGTAAATTAACAACTCTTCTGTTATTTTATGAACAGTTTAAAGGGTAAGTTTGCCTTTCTTTTCCTAAACACATGCTATATGTATATATATATATACGTATGTGCAAAAAAAGTCCAAACCATCATTTCTTCTCGTTTTAAGAAGAAATGAGTCATCAGTACCCTTCACACTGCAAGCAAAGAGAGGAATTCTAACTCTACTTTTACCTTTTCTGCAGCACATTCGGAGAGCCCTAGTGCAATGCAGGGTCTCAAGTGTCTTATGACTATTGACTAATATCCCATCTCGGAAGCCACAGAAACATTTCATATCAAATTATTTGAATTGTACATTCCTACAATACTAGGGGTGCACCGATATATCAGTGGGATATCGGTATTGGCCACTATTTGCCTTGTTGACTGCAATCGGCTTGGCAGGGCTAGACAGATAGCTAACAATAACTTCAGAAAGTCATTTTCACTGAAGCATCTTGTTAGCTATCTGTCTAGCCCTGCTCAGAACACAATTGCGAGGGCAGAATAGTAAAAGAACATATTTACTCCGAGACTCAAGGACGATTGAGAACATGGTGTTGCGTGCACATTCCAGGCTGCCGTTTGTACAACAAAGTTAAAATAGAGATATATATTTCCAAGGCCTAAGAACAGAAAGGAGGAGAGCTTGCACAACAAACGTTTCAACTTCTCAAAAAGAACAAACTGAATGAACTACGGTAAAACTCGCATGCCTAACCTAAAAGACTACAATTCCCAAACATCACTAAGACTCACTCATGAATAGTGGGGAGCACATACATAGATGCCTCATTCACACTGTTCAGATGCAGCTGCACGGCCGCCATATTGGGGCAGGCAAGATCCGTGTCTAAACAAACGTATGTGTATTGAGAGATGCAGACTTCCCCTGATAAAATCTACTGTACCTCACTTAATTCTCTTGTTATAAATGTGAGAAATTTCTACATGTTTATTTTGTGATACAGATTTTTTTACTTCAATTAAATGTTATATTTCTCACCTTTCTTGGTTTGTTTTCAAGGTTGGCTGCAGGCTAAATGAATTCAGGAACTATTGTCCACTATGCAACAATGTTATAGCCTAACCGCAATCATGAACGTTTGTAAATTTGCTGTGGTTGATCATTGAAATTACGATAACGGTGTAAAATGTGGTTATCGCAGTGTGGTGCTGTTTTTTTGACACTGTCAAGCGAAGAAAATGTCGGCTGTGTGGGCCCATTGCAAAGTGTTGGAGAAAGCCAACCAATTTGTTATTTGTAACAAATGCTTCAGTGAGATTTCAAGAGGAGGCAACTCAAGCAAGAATTTAAGTATTGGTAATCGGGAATGTTATTGGCAATATTATTGTTAATATTAATATTATTACAATAATCGGTAATATTATTGGTATCGGTATCGGCCGATTGTGTTGTTTGAATTATCGGTATCGGTCCAGAATTTTCATATCGGTGCATCCCTATACAATACTGTATAATAGCTGTATGATACAGTATGCAGGTTGTGGGCTATGTAAGTTCTCTAGTTAAGGATTTTTGCTGAGCAAATATAGAGTGTGATGTAATGTGAGATGGTGCAGAGGTGATCAGGAGATGATATGAGGATGGCCTCTGCTACAGCACAGCCTTCTCAGCAGTGTGTGAACTCTACTAGACCATAGACAGGCGCCGCTGGCATAGAGCCAGGCCTGTGGCCCTATCGGTATGACTGTGACATAAGTAAGTGCTATGTGTGAAAGTTGGGGTACTGTAGTGAAGTTTGCCACTCTCTTTTTGCAGTTCTGTCTCGCTGTATAAGACCCCGTTCGCTAGTTTACGCTGTTATGTTGCATTACTGCTGAGCAGATGCCTGTATCCATAGCTACTGACATTTTAAATGCCCTCCGCTTACACTGCAGGATATATTTACTGAAGCAATTCAGGTTAAGTGTCTTGTTCAAGGATACAACAGCAGTGCCCTCCCTGGGAGACAAACCTAGAACTTGGTTAAGTTTGTATTCACGTTCATTTATAACCACTGTGCCACACTTCCACCCAATTATCTATTTTCATCAATATCATCAACAGGTTGTGCGAAATAATGTTTAAGCTATGCATTTATGATATAGTGTGGAGTGCAGTGTCCTTAAAAGCATCTGTCTTGGAAGGGGGGAGCACTGATATGAGGCTAGCACGCTAAAGACTGTGAATGGGGCATGATGTCATCAGGGGATAGGGGGGTTGGGATGGATTCCGACACTGAAAGATTGGCCATTTGTGGCCTGCTGGCAGGAAGGCTTTGCACTCTCTAGAATACGAAGGATTTCACAGATTCCCCTCTTAAAGAGACGAGGGTGTCACAGTAACTCAATACAACATTTTCCAAAACCTGCTCTGCATACTAAGGAGAGCCATGCTTGTCTGCATTTGTCTGTAGTTTTTTCCCATGAATTTCAGATTAATTTACAGTATTTTGAGGAAGCTGTCTCAACAGGGTGCATGCTGAAACAAGACCTGGGTACAGAGATGAGCAGGACAAAAGTTTGCAATGTGCTCCTAGCGTTGTGAAAATACTTAGAACTATATCTAACTTGGTAAAAAAAAAAAAGTAGTCTGTTGGGATGGGTTCAGACAATGAAAGATTGGCCATTTGTGGCCCGCTGGCAGGGAGGCATTCCTGCACACGATGCCAGGATGAGCCATCAGACAGGACCGTGGGGAGAGGTGGAACAGATGGGCACACTGTATGCCCAGGGAAGGGATGGGATTCATTCTCTGAGAGCTTCCCTGACCATCACAGGGTTTGGTTCTCACCCTTTCGTCCGCAACACTCATCATCGGTCTTGTTTTTATTTGCGCTTTGTGCTTATGGATATTAAAGGCCACATTAGCCATTGCATGTTTCACATCTAAAAATAAAATGAGTGGAAAGTAGGCCGATTATTGTCTAAGCACTGGACTGCGCAGTGCATTTCCGACCCCTAGGCAAAAAACATGCAAGCATGCTCTCATCTGCTCACTTTGGTCTCCTGAGATTTGCAGATTGCTTCTCTTTTCCCTGCAGTTTGCAAAATGGAATGACAAAACAGCAGAGCAATTGCATGTTACACCAGAGGATCATTATGTCAATATTTATATTTTTTGTTAGAAAAAACCCCACATTGAATAATTTTGACTACAAAATTCCAGCAAAGTATATATTCACAAATATACAGATATATTTGTGAATATATGCTTTGCTGCTGGTCAAAATTATTCAATGTGTTTTTTATTTTTTCATTTTTTATTTTTATTTTTATTTTTTATTTTTATTTTTATTATTTTTTTATTTTTTATTTTTTATTTTTTATTTTTATTTTTGGAAAGCATACATGGCATGCACTGTATCCTCTGAGAATGTAACTCTGGAGTCACTGCTGTACTTCACAGGAGACTGGAATCTGGCGACGACATCATCAAGGTTCACTGTGTCTTTTTGACAGGCTCAATACAGCAATATATGGATACTGGATATGCCACAATCGACCTTGTACATGGGGGTTACCACATAACTGCACTGAGTGTGCTGCTACGTGGTGAGTGGGCCTTTTTGGCACAAAAATGGTTAGGTTTTGGCCCAATCTATACTGAATTTTCATAACAGTCAGCTATAACACTGGCACTAAGGCAAACACTACAGAGAGCTCCGGAGTGCTTGACATGTCAGACTCTAAGAAAAGGGCTATGAAGAGAGGCCATTGTCTCAGACGTGGGACAGAGGCTTTGCACTCTCCAGAACACAAAGGATTCCACAGATTCCCCTTTTAAAGAGATGAGGGTGTCACAGTAAATAAATACAACATTTTCCAAAACCTCCCCTGCATATTAAGGAGAGGCACGCTTGTCTGCATTTGTCTGGATTTCCCATGAATTTTGGATGAATTTACAGTATACCGAGGAAACTGACTCAACAGAGTGCATGCTGAAACAAGACATTTTGCAATGTGCTGGTGGCGTTGTGAAAATGCTTAGGCCTATATGTTAACTTGGAAAAAAGCAATCTGTCCTGGAAAGATCTGTTCATAATGCTTAGAAAGGTTGTTGATTTCAGTAGTACAATGAATGAGAACACATATTGTCAGTGGTACAGCAGTTGCTGAGATAAGTTGTTTACAAAATGCATGAACCATTCTGGAAGCCCGGAAATGTCCCATATTTCAAAATGCTGTCATGAAATGTCTCCCTTCAATTAAAAGTAATCATTTTTTCATAATATATATATATATCATTACTGTGGTTATCCTTGAGTGCCAGTAATACTAATTTTGTGTGTAAGCTCTAGTAAAGTATGTGACCTACTTCCTCATTCACCCCTTACTCATAACCTTGCCATGCAGGCTGTGTATGACTTCAGCTTTGGGGTTGATTGCCTTTATAACTCTTACACATTCTCCAGCTTTATCTGTGACAGCCTCCATTCCTGGCTGAATGACTTCATCATGTTCGAATGTGCATCCCCCCCCCGTCTCTACGGTGACACTCTGCGATGTTACACTGTGCTGTTGGGGGGAACGGAGGGGACACCGGACAAAGCTGACACTTCACCACACAATAGGGTCCCAGTGTCCCCACTCCTGAATGGCTTTATTGACAGTGATTTATTATCTGTTGTTTGTTTTTGAATGCAAAACAATATATAAGTGCGTTCATTTAGTTACCACATTTTTTTATTATTGACAATTGACAATAGTTCCTGAGATTGCTGTTTGCTGTTTCTTTCTCCATCACAGACAAACAAATGGAAAGAAATCATATAGCTATCTTTGGTTCCCCCCAAGTAAGGCAAGAGAGGAGGGGTGGGCTGCATTTACCAAACCAAAAAGGGCTACCGTGGATTTCATTTGTGTAAGAGAGTGAGGGAAATAGCTACACTTGTGGTGTCGGGACAGCACTATTTTACGATGTGGAGCTTCTCCAGTGTGTCAGAGTCAAGTATAAGGTCTTGGTCTTAGTTTCTCTGGCTCGTGGACTGCTGCCGTCCAACGGCAGGTCAGAAGACTTCACACAGAAGGGGGGACTGCTCTTAGACAGCCGGCCTGTGACTGGAACCGCTGAGCTTTGCCATGGCAACGCTGGCACCGTGAGGCTACGGTCACGGTCTGGCCTGTGCTATGGGGACGGCTGAAAGGTGAGCTCGGTTGAATGGATGTGTGGCAGCAAATAAGCGGGATATGTTTGAGGATATTGTGTGGCTCGTGGTTGGCTGTCTTGAATATTGAGTGTGGGGAGGTGGGGTCAGGGAAGGACTTTTGCCGGCTCATTTGGGTGAGTAGGAGGACTGCAATTTGAATCACCATCGGGTACCAATCCAAAAATATATAAAGTATATTAACGAGTAGCAAGTGTGTTTTTTGGCAATCAAAATTATTTGATTTGTAGAATCCATAACTCAGGTGTGTACATACTAGACGACAATATAAACTATGTAAGTCACCCTGGATACGAATAATGTCATGTTCCAACAAGTGACAGCTGAAAACCTGAATGTAAAAAGTTAAATTTTGGTAGGATGACTCATCACCTGCCACATCTCCAATGAACAGATGGCAGTGTGTTGAGGAGTTCTCTAGCGTGAGCAATCACTTGGATGTAAAGTGTGTGTTCATGTGCCACGGGGATGGCGAGGTCCTTTGGTTTGAAACCTCCATTGCATTTGACTGCACTTCCAATGAGGGTATTCAAGGCCACCATGTGATTCAAAGGGAGAAAATGGCAGCTGGCAAGAAGTAGATGAGATTTTGCTAAAACTTTCCTGGTAGTTTTATATTTGCTACCCTCCCACAGAACATTTCCCACTTCAGTGGTGGAATAGAACACGATATCTGAAGTCTTTATATGGGGTTGCTTTCACAGATGTTGCCGGTTAGTAAAATTTTTTTGCGTAAGCTGCAGTGCCATTCCGAATGTTGTACAGTAAAAACAATAGTACAAACAACAGAAAAGACGATAAACGGGCCGCATTCAGTTTGTGCATTATCTGTGTTGCTGAAGCCCTCTCTATGCTTGCCAATTGCACGGGCCTATGTGTGTAAATGTATGCTTTGTAGGCAGGTCTTTATGTAACACTGACAGCAATGCCTTGGTACCCTTTGTAATTACCCTTGTCTTATAGCCGCAGCATTGTTTTCTTAGCTTTTCGCTTCGGTGATTCATTCTCAAGTCTCAAGCATGACGGATAATTGGAGTGAATTCAGGCCACTGCAGGTGCAGTGCATGGGCTGTGTGCCAGGTAGATGGAGGCGCCTGTATCGAGGCGCGTGAATCATAAATATTGTGACGTTGCAGCGAAGCATGTAGCGAGTAGGATTCGTTAAGTGAAAGTGAGAATGGGGATACTTTGCACTTTGATTTCAGACTTCTCCGAAAAGCAGATAATGTGCTCTTTTCTCACCCTCATTACCTCCGGACCACTCGTACTCTCTGTCACGTTTGCGCACACGCACACTCACTCACACACTCACTCACACACCCACGCACACTCAGGACGGCGTGTTTCTATTTTCTCAGCAGTGCAAAGAGACAGCGTGAGTCACCTGCGGTGAGAAGCGAGGTGGGACAAACAGACGGCTGGACGGACACGGCGGGGCCACAGTGAGTATGCCGGCTATCGTAACGCTGTGCAGCAGCACGGTGCGGTTTGTTGTCAAGAAGGCCACGGTGAGAATGGAGTCTGCAGCAGTGCTGTGCAGTGTACAGCATGGCATGCTGTTAATGAGCTGGGCATGTAACCCCGTGATGGCAGGTGAAGGTAGAAAAAATGAAGGTGGGTAACTGGCTCTCGCCGTTTAGCGCAAACTGCAGACGTGCACACGGAGGACAGACGGCCCGCACGCTGGTGCCAGGTGATATGGTTGTCTGTCTTTCAGTCAGTGCCTTGCAAACATCTTAGCATTCCTGTCTGTAATTATGGAAAAAATGGCCTATTAATAACACTTGCCTGTGTGCCAGAAGGTTTACCTCACCGGCCTGTTCACAGCAAGCCTTTGCAGCAAGAGACACACACTCACAGAAGGCTCACAGAGATAGAGAATAGATAGAGATAGAGATAGAGACGTGGTTCTCTGTGGCTCAGTTGGTAGAGCACAGCGTTGGCAACGCTTAGGTTGTGGGTTCAATCCCCACTGGGGCCACATACACTGAAAATGTATGCATTCACTACTGTAAGTCGCTTTGGATAAAAGCATCTGCTAAATAGCGTATATTATATTTAAAGAAAGAGAGAGAGAGAGGGCAGGAAAACACTTGTAGTTTATAGGAAAGCCTTAGTTTGAGTTTGAGCTCTAATCAAGTCCCAACTCTTCCATAGCAATTAGTCCTGTGCTTGGAGGTGGAAGAAGGAGGTGGAATTTCCCATCTGTTAACTAGATCTTTCATGATGCACTTATGTACGCATGTTCCTTAAAGGTAGGAAACTTCATCATCATAGCATATCATAGCTCCTTATTATCCAGGTTGTGTTGAGAAATATGTTTGTTTTAGTTGAGGGTACGTCAGTGTTGGCCTTGGTTTTAATCACACTGATAGCCAGGCTGTGACCTCACATGAGATCAGATTTAACAACTGCCTTTCATTATAGGATCACCCTGAGGTAGTTCAGGACAGTATATATCTTGGCCTGCGCTTATTTATATCTTATTTTCCTTGCGACTCTCTTGCTCATTTTACATGCCGCACTCATTTTATTATGTACTTACTTCCACGATGTTCCGTGTCTGAAAACGCAGTTCAGAAGAGCTCTTCAAATGCAGTTCAGAAGGCAAGCATTCAGAGCTCCTCCCTGTCTCCCATGGAATCTGCGCCCTCCAAAGTTTTAGAATGACTCTGCTCACTCAGTGTGTGACATCATCTTGGCATCGTAGATTTACAGCTGTTGTTCGTGTCCCCAGCGAAATGGCAGAGTTTAAAGTCCAGATGGCGAAACACCCTCCCCAATCTCCCCTCCGGACCCCCAACGAGCACGCCAAGGACCGGTCCCAGAAGAGGCTCTCCTCCGAGTCCAACGGCACCAGCGAGGGCGGGGCGGGGGCGGCCACGCCCGTGGAGCTGACGGCGCTGGAGGAGTCCTTCCGACGCTTCGCCATCCACGGGGACACGCGCGCCACCGGCAAGGAGTTGCACGGCAAGAACTGGTCCAAGCTGTGCAAGGACTGCGGCGTCATCGACGGGAAAGCCATCACCCTCACCGATGTCGACATCGTCTTCACCAAAGTCAAGTACGCCCACTCTTTTTCACTTCCTGTTGGTTGATGAGGAGCAAGGAGGGTGTAGCGTGGATATGGATCTTTGTAATTTTTTTAAATTGTACTTAAAAAATGAGTATCACAAAAGCAGTAAATGATTTAAAATTCCCTCAATGGTCCCCTCTTCATCCAGCGTAAGAAGCCAAACTGTTATTGTTCTGGGATCAGAGCCGTGAGACCCAGGTTGTTATTCTAGGTGATCTCACCAAGCCCTGAACAGTGTCTGTGATGTTCTGTAACAGCACCGTACTAATTCACAATAACCAACTGTTTAGTGGTATGCGTTGTATAAATTCTGCTGGAATATGGTTTTTGTAATGGGGTTTACATCTTGCATTACTGTAGATGTACTCTGGCTGCAAAAATAGTTTACACACGTCGCAGCCTCTCTGGAACTGATCCAGGGTCAGTGTGTTTAAACACAAGTATTATAGAATTATGTAATAAGCAACTGTCGGTGAGTACTTAGAAAAGAGCAGGCGGCTGTGATTGGTTGTGCCCTCCGTGTTTCTGCACACGGTCTGGCTGTTTGCAGGTCTCCTCATGGCTCTGCAGAGCAGCGGCGAAGCGAAGTGATTTGTTTTGTCCTGGGCTGAGCCCTTTAGAAAAAGATTATTCTGCACGGCGGCGTCAGAACTGCGGGGCCCGGAGCGGGAGGAAAGACCGGGACTTCTGCTGTGGGCAGCCACTGTGACTGATTGTGCTGGGGGAGATTTTTTAATGCATATGAATTCCTGCGCATGAATTAAAATGAAACGCTGCTTGGAAGTGAATGGGAGGTTCTGCCTTGGCATGAATGCCTTTGTCTGTGAAGCGCTAACTGTCCCACACAGCTCCCAAGTTCCTCTGTGACAGATTGTGTGCGCTGGCGATGATTGTCCCGTCGTGCGTCCGTAACAGAAGCTCGAGCAGGCGGGTCCGTGGGCCCCTCCATGAGTGCTGAACGGATTTCTATCGCAGTTGGGTAGAACTCACCAAGCGACCTGAATTAAAGTCAAAAGTCAAACTGAGTGTAGAAAGTCTCGTGACAGTGGCGGCTGGGGTGGACATTTCCACTGAGTATAAACGTATATAAGTAGGGCTGATGGTAGTGCATCCAGGTAGGGCGGTCTCAGTTGGCATGGTACTCAAGAGAAACTCCTGTGGTTGATCGGGCATCTGCAGTCTGTCTGCTCCAGCAGTGTAAGTAGGACAGCCTCTTTACAGTGCAGTGTAATTACTGTGCAGCACTGCGGAGTGCAGCTGGCTACGTGCATTTCGAAGGACACACCTGCTAGCCTCACAAAGTTCACAGAGGAGCTTGCAGCAATGGGACGGGCATTGGGCATTCCAAGTTGGTAGGAAAGTAAGTGGTAATAAGGGGGATAGAAGTATGTATGTAAAATGGTATGCCAATGAGGTTTTTTTAAAGCCCAACGAAATTGGCACCGTGCCGACGAAGGCAAATCTGCCCCGCCTGGGACACGCTGCGATCAGTCACATGGCCCAGCTCTGATATTTAAATTGAGTCATGTGACCTCATAATGCCAAGAGGCATGGAAGTGCCCACAGACTGTCTTTCTTATTAGCATATTTGGCAGACACCCTAATCCAAAGGCTCTTACAGAGCGGAGGCTTAAACTGCTTACGTTTCCTATTCTGCCCCTCTGCATTTCTCATAATGTAGTAATTGCAAAGGGTGTAGCTTATCACTTATTCATCGCGGAATTTGAGTCCCAACAGGGATTTGAACCCGTGCCCTCTGGTCACGAATCCGGTGACCTACTGCTTTGTGTTTCTTGGTGTCGCACCCCAGCGGCGTGAGGTTATCAGCCCTTTCGGCACTAGGACAGTAGCCGGATCCTAACAAAGCTGTGTGTATGTTCCAGAGCCAGGCTTAGGAGAGAGGCAGAATTCTTGTGGGGGAGGGGAAGAGCTATAAGCTGTTTTTGTCGCTTCGCGTGAGTGGTAGAGTGGGCTGCAATGCAGAGATTGAGATCGGCTCCCTCTTTAAATCGGAGCTTCACATACAGACTAGTGCCGTCGAAATGAATGTACTTCTTTGAAAGATAGCAGTGTTTTATATTTCCTCTGCAAAGTATATAAGCCTTTGGCCATTGGGTCAAAGACACCTACCATTGAAGAGCTTGACCCATGCTGTGTGCCAAGCATTTTCCGATATGACGACTTTTTCATATCATTTGAAAGGTTTTTTCAGTCCGTGTAGAAGATAATACACTGGACCCTCAGTACAGTTATCTTACATAATTTGATATATTAATCAATGAAGGAAGCATTCGTTTGGAGAATTGATTTGATTGATACTCACGTTGTATGTAGATGGCTGATGGTTTGGAGGCCATTTGCTGTTCTCCTGTTGTACTCTTGAGCATATTGTATATAATCAGTCTAATCAATCTGTAATTGATATATAAATGTCAATATCACTATCATTGCTTAGACATCAGGAGATCTGACAATATGTCCTCTGAGAATCTTCATCATTTTACATTTGCTGGCCCACCCAGTAGAAACAGAGCATGTGTGCTGTGAATGTTACAAGGATCCTAGACTAGTGATAGGACAGCTAGGCTCATGAGTAGTTATAATAGGTGGAGACTCCATGTATTCTCAATCACGTACTCTTTAGAGCGAATAAAAAATGCTTGTTGTCCATAATAAAAAACTGATTGGCTCAGACAAACGACGCATTAATAATACATCCTTTTAAGGAATGGCTCCACCCATTTAAGGGTTCACGAAGCCTCACAATCATCAATACTCTGCATCTCCAACTCCTTGTCAATGTACAGTACACAAACATAATGGACAAGGTGGAAGATGATATTCGTTCGTATGTTTAAAACTGTTTTACTTATAATTGACTCTGTCTGTTTATCAGCAGTGAGAATGTGCTGCTAACACAAAACTGCACTGCAGTGCACAGGAGGTCAAGTCCAGCCGAGCCCTGTTTGGCAAAGTGTCCTCTTCTGTTTGTTTATGGGCATCGGTTCAGCACAGACACTTTGCAGGCCCACAAATATGCGTATTATGTGGATGTGTCCACTGTCCGCCCATCCAGCGGACCCAGATGATATAAAGACCATGGCTCTGGATAAGAGCGTCTGCTAAATGCTTAAAATGTAAATGTGATGTAAAGATGACCTGACCTGCGCAGCTCTGTATTGCTGCACCTGAATAAGCAGCTACAGTTCCCACCATGCAGGGGGCGCATCCTGTCAAGGCACTGTTCTAGTGTGCGGATGGCCTGCAGGGTGGGCCAAAATTGGCCATAGCTTTGAGGGACCTCAATCAGTAGGGTGTCCTCGTCTCACTGCTCCCTCTGGTCGATCAGGCGCCCATAGTCTACATGCACAAGCTGCACATGAAGTGTCCTCCTCCATCTCAATGTTTTTGCGAGCTAAACTGGTTGACTGTGCAGAGTGAGAAGAAGCAGCAGCTTGACATCACGTGTTTCGGAGGAGAGCACACGCTCGCCTGAATTGGCAGATTTGCGGTTGCGGTTGCGGTTGCAGAATGCAGAATGCGGTTGCAGTGACGAGCATGAACACACACAAATGAGGCATTACAAAATGGGAGAAATGAGATTGTTTGATTGGCTGAGAAGATGGGAGACAAAACTCGATGAATCGGAGAGATGAAGATATAAGATTTCACGGGTAGAGGTGAGCTGTTGCATTCTTCGGCCGAGGAGAGGTATTATTGGTTGAACCAACCTGTGGAGTTTACTGGCTCTCGCTGTGGATCAGGAAGACATCCCGGTGAGTGTTAACTCTTTTACTCACTCACAGTGATGACTCTCGACAGCTTGGCAGATATTTTAGATGCCATTGGCTCAGCGTAGAACTGTGGGATACCTCTCCTCGCTTAACTGGAAAGAACTTCCTTCTGGTCTAATTTTAGAGAGTGCCTGGCCTGTCCAGCTTTCATAGATCCGGTACCTGATACGCCTCTATTACAGAACCTGCAAAAAACTATTTGGAGACTTGTTTCAGAGTGTTTATAATCGGTTCTATTCACAGTGTTGTTTGGCACTGAAGTGTTCGTGATCCCTTTGTATTCACCCGAAAAGGCAATCTAAGGAGGTAGATTTACAGTAGAGACAAACACGTTGTCCTGATATTCGGCACGCCAGCTGGAAGTATTAGAATTTCACATCTGACACTGTACAGCGTGGAATAGAGTCGGAGGAATGAGACTCTGAAGGGTTCAACGCCGAGGGATCGCCCAAACAAAACCGGTCATTGAAGAAGTCATATTAATAATAAACCCAAACAGGCGTGTTTACCACTGCCTGTTGCTATGACAGCAGGTAACCCGGGGCGACAGCAGGCGCAGTGGACTTTTGTTTAGGTGATTTATCTCCAAGGCGATGGCTGTTTGTGTTTGTGTTACTATGCGATTTTTTAAACGTGGAGATGAAGTGTCGCACAGTCAGACTCAAAAGATTTATGTCCCCTTGACACGTGAGAAATGTCTTCGATGGGAGTGTGGCTGAACTTCAAGGGTCAGAGTTGTTTGAGAGAACAGCAGGGCACAGACTATTGAGTAATGGACAGTCGTTTTAACATGCGGGGCAGGATTATTAAGTAGAGTGCTGACTAACACAGAAAACGTATGTATCCTACGCCTATTAGTCTCCATACATTCCAGCGGTGGTTATGTGTTTGAGCTGAATGTGTACAAGCAGTGCTTTGTGGAACATCTATGTTTTTGTTGTCAAAGTTGCGTTGCCAAAAAAAACAGTGTATGTAAATAAAGCTTCACAAGATTTAAGTGATTGACAGGGCAACACTGAAGTCCACTTTGACTTTCTCTGTTTGCTGTTTGTTAGATCGCACATTGGCATGACGACAGTGTGGTCGGTTCTCCTCATTAAAATCATTGGGAAAATCTGAGCTCTGATGAGAAGTCGCTCTACTCTAAGGAGGCCCATTATCTAAACAGAATTATGACCCAAATGGTGACTGGTGTGGTTTCGATGCTGTTTACTTTGGTTATACTTGAAAAGTCTTCTCATCCAGTTTGGGTTACTGATTTGAAAGTAAATGACAAAAAGATTTTAAAAGTTAAAACCTCCTTTGTTCCAATCAGGCTATGCCGTGTGGGGTGTGTTGTGTTGCTGGCAGAGACACTATCAAGTGTGTGACGCTGACTCGTCTTGTACACATTTCAGGAAGAAGTCCAGCCGTACCATCACTTTTGACCAGTTCAAGGAGGCACTGGGGGAGTTGGCCAGGAAACGGTACAAGGAAAAGACTGAAGAGGAGGCTGCTGAGGAGGTCTTCAAGCTAGTGGAGGGGAAATCGCCCATTATATCAGGAGTCACGGTAAAGCCCTGCAAAAGCAAAGTCCTGTCTGGAAAATGATGTGATACAGAATCTCCCTCTTATTTGTAAATACCATATTTGCCAGAGTAAAAATTTACCGATATATTAGAATGATGTCATTAGAAAAAATATATTTTGGTGAATTTCCAGTAGTATTTAGTACTGATTATAATAAGAACAAACATTAATGAAGCGGAAAAATACGAATATTTCCTTGAATTTCATCATATTGTAAATATCAGTAATACATGTTAAGCTATTATTAATAAGCCAAGGATGTGACATGGCTGTGTGCTGTTCCTAACAATCATCTGGAAAGTGAGGGACGTAGCATGTTGAAATTTTGCCACCACTCAACATTCCATAAAATATATGTGTGTGCCGATATGCAAACTATTAATAAACAAACTGACTTGCATGGGCAAGGACAGTATTGCCTGGCTTCTGGAGAAACTAAATTTACCAGGGCCTGTTTTTTCCTTACTACTCAGAATAAAAGGGGAGTACATTTAAGTAATGGAGTCATTTTCAGTATATGTTTATATGACACCGTCATTTTAAAATCCTAAATATATTGATGGTACAATAAATGACTGGAAACTCTAGCTTTATATCTGTCTGCTAATTCAAAGATTGAGATACACTACTTTTCCAATCATTTTGATTAGCTACAGCACCTATGTGCTTATAAATGGTGATTGTTAATACGATTTGTTTAAAATGTGTGTATATAGACAGGTTATTTGTCATATATATTCCAAATGTAAATATTTAGAATAATGCTAGGCATATAATCAGTCACCATATCCCGATGCAAGATCGCAGTACAGACAATGCAGAGGAGCATACATTGTGACATTGCTTCCCCCTTGTGGTGACAGTATGGCATTACAACTTGAACTGATTGACCCAGAGTGGTTGTTCCTTAGCTAGCATGGTAGCATATGGTAGCATGCTGAGAGAAATAAGTATTGCACCTAGGTTAGTTTTAGATAATACCAGTTTAATTTTGGTTACTGAGGCCAACTGTAGAGGCTACTACACACATAGTGTGGGGTGGGACACTGTTTTGGGTAGAGTGGTACACTTTATGTTTCTTACTCATGCTGAAAGGGGTAGCTGAAAGGGGGTAACATTTCAAGGGAACTTCTGAGTGGCAATAAAAAGCACAAAAGACATTTTACTAGTCGTATGTTTAATACCTATTTCACATTGATGCTAGCAGATAAAGCCCACGTGGATGCTGTCAGTTAAAGGGAAGGGCTTTTTTATCAATGATCACATTGCAGAAGCCAAGGTTAGGTTCCCAGCTCCAGCAGGCAGAATCAACGCACAATCATCCCCAGATATCTTCCTCAGCGTTTTCCTTTCCTTATCTTCTCCTGCCCAGAGAGCTGTGGCCTCACCGACCGTGTCACGTCTGACGGACACCAGCAAGTTCACCGGCTCCCACAAGGAGCGCTTCGACGAGACCGGTCGAGGAAAGGGCAAGGCGGGGCGCGTGGAGTTGGTGGACAAGTCCGGATATGTCTCGGGATACAAACACGCCGGGTCGTATGAGAAGAAGGTCAAACCCCCACCGAAATAAATGTGAGGACAGAGAAGAGGCGGGTAGAAGCAGATAAACAAAACAAGAGTGACAACAGTTTTCTAAGAGCTCAACGAAAGCACAAAAAAGGGACCGGATGTCATATTTTCTCTTCATCTACTGATTTAATTGAATTTCTTTTCTTTTCGGTGAGCGAGACTTTGTGATCTCCTTTGTTTCTCTGATGTGTGAGAACTGGAATAGCATTTACATCTGCTCTAACAAAGACAACACCGGCTGCTACATTCCTTACAAGCAGCGCATTACTGCCAAGCTTTCAGTGAGCCAACAAGGTCCATGAAAAAGCAACAACATCTGCATTTATTTTTAAGTGATATAGTCATTGTGGGGAATTATACATGTAAAAGAAGCTCCAACTGCCCACACGATGATCGACATGATGCCAAACAAAAATAACAAATACAAAACATAAAGTTGTTTGACAGAGAAGGCTAGCTCTGTAAAGATTGCACTTTTCGTTTTATTTTAATAATGGCTTTTTTTGCGTTTATTCGCAAATAGTCATCCTTTCAGGTATTTCGTAGAAGAAATGTGTTAACAGACCTTGAAGTGCAACCACAATTTAATTATTTTTTCCTGTTTTAATTTTTCTTACGTGTTTCTTAACACTTGTGTTTTGCTGGTGTAGTGGATGTAGGTTATCTTTAGACCAGTATTTAATATTTTTCTTATTGTCTGTTCTGATAATGAAGTGTACTATAATTATCATATAAATGATAAACGTTCACATTTTGTAGTATCACTCTTAAAAACAGTGTGGATACATTATTTGCCCTTGATCAATCTTAACTAAATTTGATATTTCTAAATTTAGATTGAGTATTCAGTAACAGATCAAAGTGTATATTTACTTAATTAGTAATCAGTGCTAATTTGAATGATTTGGATGTAATTTTTCGTATATGTTATGTCAAAACTTAACCTTTTCACTTTTATGTCTTAATATTCTCTTTCTTATTTGCTCAACTTTATAATTGTTATGTCAGCTTATATTGGTAATGTGTGTTAATTTATGCATGTTAGCAACATGGAAAAGAGAGAATATACAGATGTGCCCAATTACTACCCCCCCATTTTGTATCCAAAATACTTTTTTTGGAAACTTGGCAGTTTTTATATCATATAAACTTGTTATATTGTCAAATGAATATCTACAATTTCTTCACACGCTAAAGAGGATATTAACAGGATTCATCTGTATAGGCAAACATGTAAAAGTATACTGTTCATGTTAGCACTGATATCAAGCTACTATATATACAGTATATATATACACACAAAGGCTAATATATATATATATATATATATATATAATATATATATATATATATATATATATATATATACACACACACAAAGGCTAATATATATATATACATATATATACATACATGAAATGAGCTGTGTTCTACATGATTGTACTTAATTCTTCTTTCCTTGATGTTACTATCCAGTCTTATTTGCTTATTCTTTAATATATTGATGGCACAATATATTGCTAGAAAATATAGCTTTCTATCTTAGAATTGAAAAAGAAACAAAACACTGACTGCTCTTACTGGTATTTCATTTTTGTTCTACGTACATCGTATATATTGCGTGCTAGAGTATAACTATATGTACTGTATATGCACCTTCTGTGGTTTGGCTTTAAAAAAAAGAAGAAGAAACCATGTTTATGTTCCCATTGAAAAAACAGAGATCTTAGTGCCGAAACAGTGTGACAGGTTTGATCACAATGATTCTCATGGTCCTGGAGGAAATCTCGCTTCATCACAGCAAAAAGGTTGTCTTGGTGCTTGTGGACACATTCAAACACATTCAAAAGAATCAAGAATGTTGCAAACCCTTACACAGAGAGCATAAAGGGAGGTGAAGTCCAAGGATTTAGTTTTTTCACTTTGTTTTACAAGCTCCATACTCCACTTCCCATGAAAATATTTTGTGACACTCTGCATTTTGAATGCGCCCACAAGATTCTGAGGAGGTTTTTGAGATTTTGAGAGTGAATGACGCGATGAATGGGTTTATTCCTTTTGTCCAGCCCGTCTCACCTGGATTGGCTGTACGTTCCGCCAATCTAGGTCACCGACTTTGATTTTGGGGCAGAGCTGTGGCAAATTGCTGAGGGCAAGACTGACGCTGCCTTTCATAATGCTTTCTCATTGGCTACCTCCCCCTCAGAAAATGATCCTCTATTGTGACATCACTAATAATGCGCATAAGCAGTAAAGAGGCAAGATTGGGGAAACAAAAGTGTTTGTTCGAAAACAAACTTCAACAGCTGCCACCCCAACACATCATACATACACTATACTAGCACATACATAACATGCAGAAAATGTAATGGAAAATGAAATCCAACAATTACAATACAATTAAATCCAAATTTAGTGGTATAGGAGGTTTAAAAAAAAATCCTGATTTACATCCAATCAGATTGAAAAATATTTCCTCTTCGCAAGACTGCCATGCAGAGCTGCTCTATCTTTTGTGCCGGTGAAAAGGTCCATAGGTAACGAGATCTCTCGAGAGGTCCAACGATGTTCCATTTTGAAGGGGGATCCTAAGTCAAAGCGTCTGAATTGTGAAGTTCTGACTACCTTAATCGCTTGGTCACGTGCATATCTTCAGCATGATTGATACAATTATGTAATTAAGAGCTCAAGTGGAACAAAAACCAGAAACCTCTTTGGCACTCCAAAACCAGGGTTGGCCAACCCTTCTACTAAGTATTGTTGGAAAACATTGAAACGTGTAATTTATTGGGGATTAAATGTGAAATTAAGTATGTAATAAAGCCTAATTTTCCATCTTCCATAATCTAGTTTTATAATCTAATTTTTCATATGTTTGTGGAGATCCAAAATAACAATTATTATAGTGTTGTAATAGTGGAGTGATGGTTTATGTCCTAGGCTTACAAGTAGAGGGTTGGAAGTGTGATTCCCAGGTGAGGCATTGCTGCTGTTTATCTGAGTACAGTGCTTAACCAGAATTGCATCAGTCCACTGATATCCACTGATGCAAATTTGTAAATGCATATGTCAAATATATGCTACATAAGTTTAGCTCTGGTTAGGTACAATCTCTCATTAAGGTCCTTTGGAGTTTTGGGGTTCCCAGTAACTATATGATATTACCAAAATGGCATCTTAAGATCACAAGGTGTATATATCAGTATTTTGATGGCTACCTTGATCTTGATCACGAGATATTTTGACATTGCCAGATATTTTAGGCTTTTGTTCAAACTGTTATGTATTGTGTGATCTAGAGATAGCTGTTTGGTCAAAACCCTGAGATAATTATATTGTAATCACAAGATAGCAAACTGTAAAAGTATTAATTTATTATGACCTTGATGCATTGTCATAGATAAGAGCATATATTCATATATTAATAATATAACAATGAAGTACTGTGAATAACTAGTTTTATGCATTAAATGAATATTGACTGAACTTTCATTTTCTTACCGAGGATCTTTACAATATCATTTCATTGGGAGCACTACAAAAAATGGAGTGCCCCAAAATTCTAAATTTAAATTCTAAAAAGCACAATTGATTTTTAAATGCTGTCTTAAAAATAAATAACTGTGATTATGACAGAAATGTACAGCTCCATTTTCAGGACTAAAGTGTAGTTGATAGTTGAGTGCCTGTGGGTAGTGACACCGCTGTACGCAAAAAAACATAGATCCTAAATAGAATTCAAACAGGGTAAGTACAGTATATGAGACTGTTAGAACATTTCTATTGATATACAAGGAGTTCAAAGGGTGAAATAGTGAACAGAGGTTATACTTTTATAGGAAATCTATTTTTCAAACTTACTGACACACCTTTTCGTACACAAACATTTTGTCCAGATGTCAAGATTCCACTCATGAAATGTCTCAATTTGATGACATCAACCCAAACAAGCAACCATCTTGTGCAGCATTTGTCTCTGTATTTCAAGTATAATTTGATGTTACCCGTGTGCTTAATGCCAAATTCTGTGTACCTTTTATTTGGAGGAGTGATATTGTCTTCAGTTACAAAATGTCCCTTTGTGCTGTTGTGCCCTGGTGCATGCAATGTGTTTTTGACATTGTTCTTTGCAATAAAGTTAGATATTTAATATCCTTGTGTGTTCACCTCTTGTACCGTTTTTAAAACAGGAATTTTCTGGAATGGCTGTCAGTCTATGGCCCTAATGAATGTAATCAAAGCCTGCTTCGGAGGATGCTGGAGTGGTTTTCCCACAGCTATGCCCGTTATGGGGTTTATGAAGCCCCACTCTCCCATCAGTAGTGTCCCATTGCCTCCTCCATGGCACTTTCAGAGGAACCAGATCCCCACAGCAGAGAACACCAGGGACTACACATCCAATGAGCTTTAGGAATGACGATTGGCGACCAGACAGAATTCGGCTTAGATATTTTAGTATATGCCATTTAGCAGACGCTTTTATCCCAAGCGACTTACAGTAGTGAATGCATACATTTTTCAGCGTATGTGGTCCCAGTGGGGATTGAACCCACAACGTAAGCTTTGCCAACGCTGTGCTCTACCCACTGAGCTAGAGAACCACATTTTAGACCATTTTAGAACGAACATGATCACAATGCAGCGATTCAGACAAATCTGCTGCTGTTTCACCACAAAACGGGTAAGGGGCTCCATCAGCAAAGTGGAGTAACCGGAATTGGCAACCAAATCTGACCCAGTCAGACTTAAAAACACAGGCCAAGATCTTGAACAGCCCCCAACCAGCACAATACACATGCATTGTCCTGAACATCATTTCATTTTCCATGTATTTCACGTTCAGGAAACCCCAACCTTCTTCTGAACCTGAGACTACACTCAACCTTCTACTGAACAGATTATGATTCCCATTCTCCTGAACATAAGCACCACCTTCCCTTGTGCACGATTTACTTCACCTCCTGTGCATGATACCTCACCTTCTTCTGTGCCTGATATACCCCACCTTCTTCTGTGCATGACACCTTCTCATGAATGTGACTGGTAAGAACCAGGCAACAGTGTTCTCCCTCCATTTAATGAAGCTCTTGAGTTGAGACAATGCACTGAAGTCACTCAGTATCTTTAATGTAAAACAATTAAAACTGCACAGTATTTTAAATAGATGGCATGATTCACATTACAGGGACAGCTGTAGTTACGGCATCACACATATGCAATCCCAAGGTGTAGTGCTTTTGTTATAAGTGGCCACAATAACATCACCCAAAGATCACATTCACTCTCAGAACAGGATGAAACGCCCCTCAAACGAGGAATGCCACTAAAGGTTTCTAATAAAAACAGACCCTGGCCTCACTGAACTGGAGCCTTCCGTTTCAGCCACCTTATTCTATCACGCAAAACAGTCTGTACATTTAATTCAAGTCTACCACGTCTGGAAGAATAAATTAAACAAAAACAATGTACATGAATTTAAATAAGTACACAATATCAAGTCCCACGTATCAAAATGAATACTTTACACCCTAGAACAAATAAATATAGGCACTGAGAGCTAGGGGTAGGAGACTTCATGATCCCCAAAATGGTTGGAGCCAGCATGTGTCATCGCTGACTCATTGCTTTGAACCAATCGCAGTGTTTTGCTATGGAGACATGACAGCGTGTGACAGCCTCCCCTATTTTGGGATACACGAAGCCTCGCTTTCCCGTCACTTGAGGGCGGTTCAAAAAATAAACATGAAGAAGCACACGTGTGAATTCTTCAGCTGTCCTCCGGTCTGGTCTTGATGTCTGACATCAGGCTGACAGTCCTGCTCAGCTGGCTGAAGCTGAAGTGAAGCTTCTCCACCTCCGCCCTGTGTCGCGCCCGGTCCTCCTCCAGCTCCAGCCTGTGGCGGGCCCGGTTCTCCTCCAGCTCCACCAGAAGACGCTCGTTGGTGGACACCAGAGACCTAGGAGTAGAGTCGTGGCCAGAAAGCAGAGAACAGACGCAGCGAACGAGCGACTGCATTACCTCTGTATCTGTGTAGTGTAGCCAGCTCCTGTGTCTTAGGGTGGTGTCTATTCAAGGGGGTGCTTAACGTGCAGCTACAGGGGTGATACTGCGGCTACAAGTTGTGGACAAGGCATGTTCGAAAATGCAAATGTTTGCTGTGTCTTTGAAAAGTGGTATTTTAACCATTTAAACAAACACTCTTAGATACTTTTGGTTACAAAGTCCATGAAAGGGACATGACTTATTATAGCAACAAATACATTTAATTGTGAAGTGGCTCTCACTGGACCCACACACACCAAACTAGCTTCTTAGCTAGCAAGCTATATAACTGGGGTGGAGAAAGTAAAGTGATTACTTACAAATTGTATAAATATCTTCCGAGTTAGGCACCCAGTTTGAACAATTTAAATCTGACTAATTGTGGCATCTGTTCAAGGTGGCAGCTATTCAAGTTTATTCAAGTGGTGGAAATGCGTAATTCAAAATACATAACAAGACATGCCGTGACAAACGGCCTTGTTTTGTGGCTAGCTCTGTCAGACAGGAATCACTCAGTGATTTGGGGCCTGCTAATGGGATGGTGCTACTCACTTGTGGCTCTCCTGCAGCATGTCAGCCAGCTCCTGTACCTTGCCTGCCTGCTTCACCCGCCCTCTCAGCTGCTCCACCTCCTCCTTCATCTGCTCCAGCTCCCTCTTCAGCTCCTCACAGGCAGCCTGCTTCCCTGCTTCCTGTCAGACTGACAGAGGCTGAATGATACTGAAACACACACAGCACAGAACTGTCAGACTGTACAGAGACAAGCTGAATGATACTGAAACACACACAGCACATGCATGCACCCTTGAGCAAGGTACACACAAAAATATCCCATAAATGGATTGTATGGGAAACGGAATCACGCTGTAAGCCAACACAATGCCAGAAATGTAAATGTAAACACACTGTACCAACTCACAACCTACAGCTGACACTGTGCCAACACTAAACGGCTGGCCAAAAACACAACACACGCTGCTTAATGCCATCACAAACCACACTGGTTCCTGTAGAGATCATCCACAATTGGGGATCATAAATGGGTACAAACATATTGTAGCATTTCTTGCTATTTGTCCTGCCTTGCCATACCTGCTGTATTTGTACATGGTGGCCATCATTTACCCTCTCAATGAATTACACTTGATTTCACCCTGTCTGAACTCTAATATGTTGTAATTCTAGCAATGAACATAAATGTTAAGGACGCTCAGACCCAAATGACATGACTAAGCTACCCACGAGAATACAAGAACCATAATACCAACCACACATATCGCATATCAGCCAAGCCGACTTCACACAGCCAATAAAACAATTTAGATAAACAAGTGCGTCCCTGTAACTGCGGTGTTTCTGTACAGGCAAGTTTAAACCACTGAACTCAATGTCAACACCAAGAGGTACACTTGGTTCTGAGCTAAAGACCCATGTCCCCAGCCAAGGGAGACAGACATGCACCTGCCCTGCCTCTAGCCTGTGAGGTTATCTACTGAAGGGGATTCACTCAAGCTCCTCTGCACCTCCTACCGCACCTCCTACCTACTGCCACCCACCAATGAGCTCAGAGTCTGAGGTCCTGCTTTTCCCATATTCCAATAATTTCTGCTCCACTCTGATCAGCTGCTTCTGCAAAGACACGTTCTCTTCCAAAGTGCACTTCAGCTGCTGGTCCAGGTCGTCCTGAAATACACAGTGCAGGTAACTGTTCGAAAATACACAAATACATGGCAAAATTAAACAGAATTTAATTTTGTATGAGAGTTGCAACTGTAATGCAAATGTTTACAAAATGTTTACAAAACATTCACAAGAAAGCAAAGGATAGAGATCTCATAAACAGTCTCACAACCATAACCCGATTAATCTCCCTGAAAATGTATGTATGTTCAATATATCAAACTGAAAAACAAAAAGTTAAAAAATGACCTTTTGTACAGTTTACATACAGTACATAATGTGATCTATTACATACTGCACTGCACTTAAGAAGACATAATGTCGAGAACGGGCCATTCAGCCCATCTAAACTTGTCAGGTCCTAATCGAAAGAGTATCTAGTATTGCATCTGGCCTGGACTTGAATAGCCCAAGTGTTTCTGCCTCAACTACCTGACCTGGCAAACTGTTCCAGGCATTGACAGCTCTCTGTGTAAAAGAAAAACATCCTAATATCCATGTGGAATTTGCCTTTGACTAAGTGACACTTGAAACTTGAGTGACACCCATCTCTGTGCAGCTAACAAAGTTAGACTCATAGTAATGCACATTTAACAAATTAATCTGAAAATTATATAGGTGAGTCTAACTTTTCTTAAATACATTTTGGCCAAAAAAAATAAGATTCTTTCTTCTCCGGGCGCCTGGCAGCCGCTCCTCGCGGTCTCGCCTCTTCTCTGTCCTGACACCTCGGTGGTGGAACAACCTTCCGCAATCGGTCAGGACCACGGAATCACTTGTGATCTTCCGCAAGAAACTCAAAAAACACTTTTTCAGACTCCACTACCACTGAATTCTGTACATCTAGCTAATTGTCATCACCACTGCCTGCTTACTCAAAAAATTACTAACCTTTTCCATCCCAGTGTGACAGGTATGGTACGCAGCTGCCTGCAATGATGTCTATCGCTGTATTACTGCACTGATCTCTTGCGCAAACTATGATTGTTCCTACCATGTATTTATGCACATCTTGTAAGTCGCTCTGGATAAGAGCGTCTGCTAAATGCTTAAAATGTAAAAAATGATGTAAATGTAAGATCTCAGGCGTTAAATCCAGGATTGGCCCAATAATTAAGTACTTAGTCGCAAAACTCTGTGTGAAAGTGCACGTGTATCAATGACTGCAGACTTACTATTGAGCTGTGAGCGTGTTTCAGCTGCTCAGAGAGGCTTTGCATCTCAGACAGGTGTCTTTCATAGCTTACGGTCTCCACCTTCACTCTCAGGCTCTGCGCATCCTCTTCTCCGTTCAAGATGCCTCGTTCCATCGTGGAGAGAATCTGAATGGCCTGAGCTGCGGATTAAAAAGAGAATTTGGGTCTGACGGGGGAGTCTAATGCTCGACTAATCCCTCCCTCTCCACCTATGCTGATGTGTGCTGAGTGTTCTGGCACAAAATGGCTGCCATGCCTCCCCCGGCTGGGTGCTACACATTGGTGGTGGTCACCCCTCCCCTCATTGCAAAACACTTTGGGATCTTTGAAGGCACTATATAAAGTCAATTCCTTATTATTACTATAAGTAGAAGAATAGAAATGAAGATGTGGGTTATTGAAAGAGAATAGGAAAAAGCAATGGGTCAGCTGTGTGTGAAATAAACTCAAAATTGGGATGCTGATAAATTGGGATTTTGAATATACTGTATGATTAAACCTTTACTCTTTGTCTTCTTTTCCTACCCAGGCTGAATATAAAATATCTTGCTTTGGTGGCTACCTCAACCTTGTACTGGAGACATAAAGAATGTGCCATCTGAGAGTTTACACAGCATATAGAGTTTACACAGCATGCCTTCAATGTGAATTACAGTGGAAGACTTACAGAGGAATTTACTGTTGTGTTGAAGAGATCTCTTGCCATCCCAGTTCCTGTCCACTAGGCCAAGCAACAGCTCTAGAGGTCTTCTATAGCTTTCCTTGGGAACACACTCCTGTTTGGAATGATACAATTTGACACAAGCCCAGGCCTATGTTAAGAAAACCTATATTTTACAAAGGATTTGCGCACTTCATTTCAGACTAATTGTTATGCTATGACATTTCAGAATCCAAGACCTGTGAATGAATGAATGAATGACAGACAGACAGACAGACATACATGCTGGACTCACTGGTGACTGACCTGCATTTATAAAACCTTTCAGGTAGGAAATAATACCAATGGATTATCAGCAACTTTATTGAGGTGCTTCATAAATATTACTGAGAAAGAATAAAATGTTCCTTTTAATAGTTTTTATTATTATTATTAATTAAGAAGCATTTTAATACACATTCAAGTAATTGATCAGTGAGTACATGGGCAACCATTACAACAACCAGTATCTTGTGATTATAATAATAGTTGTACAACTTTAAAGGGGCATACTTTCTCACCAGTTGCTGCTTAGTGGAGTTCTCTGTGGGTGGGACAGCCCCTCCTGTGGGGCGCCTGACCTGGGGGCTGTCGTGGGCGATTCTTGGGGGAGGGGGAGCCTCCTGGGTACTGCGGGCAGGGGACCCAGGACTGGGAGGATGGCTTGTTAACGAGGAAACATGGAGTGCGGATGGGGAAAGAGGGCCCACTAGTGGATGAAAGACAGCATGATGGTCAGAACACCACCCCATAATTCAAAAACCCCCAAAAAATTTTATTTTTATTTTTAAATGTAATCAATTAAAAAAAATGCAAGCATCAAGTTGCTATGTTCACATGACTACTTTTCAAAAATGAGCCAAGATGAATTTTAAATGAGGATGGCTGATTCACTGTTCCCATCCTCTCACCAGGGTTTGGGGTGAAGTTCCCCATTGCAGGGAATCTGCTGAGCCTCTGGAACCTCTCCTTCTCAGACCCAATGTGTCGTCTCTGCTTGGCATCCACAAAGGTGACCCTTAGACCCTCGCTCGATCTCACCGAACTGTCACTCTTACTTACGGCCATGCCCTTTGGAGGCTGGACACTGGACTGCGGTTCATGCTCTGGAAAACAAAAATAATGTCACGCAAAACACTATTAACATGATCAGAAAGGAGCAGATGTCGTGAACCCACAAGTTGTTGCACTTCAAGCACGCTCACTTTTAAAACAAGTTCAATTCAGGCTGAAATTCACTTCAGTTTTTCTCCTTACGTTGCATGAAAATGCATGTATCACCTAGATGTGTGCGGTTGCTTGGAGAAACAGTTGGTGAACTGGGCTTGTGACCAATGTTTAAGTTTGAATCCAACATGCAATGGTATTGCTCTGGTACCCCTGGGTAAAGCAGTGATGCTGAACTGCAGTGCCAACCAACAGAAGTACTGTACTGGCACATCTGCTATGGACATACATAAATACATGTTGTAGTTGATTAACTGTCTCCCCCTGGTGGAAGTGTATTGCACTGACAATTAAGGAACAGCACTATAGAATTACTTCTGCGAATCCTGTCCTGTAAATCTTAGTCTTAATTAATTAACTGAAGCCATTGATCGGGTGCAAACTGGAATCATCTGTTTAGGCATTATGAGTGGACATACAGTGCCCCTTTGAAGTCTACGAAGCCTACTTATCAACAACAAAAGTTATTGTAGTTTTTTTAATTTTATTGATGTTCAGAAATTTTTAGAATTTGTTTTCACTTGGAAGTTGTAGGGCAAAATGTGTAAGCAAAGGTGGGAAAAGTCTGATTTAACATGTTTTGATTTCAGGCTGTAAGGTGACATTTTTGAGATGGGGTGCAGACTTTAAAGGGGCACTGTATGTCCACACGGCTCATCTTTTATTAAAAAAGAAAACATTTAAATGAGTACAGCACAGCTGGCTTGACAACCAAATGAAGGATGTGCTGTAATTTGGTGCCTCCGCTTCCTGGCCCGAGAGATCCACATCCACTGCCCTAGGGGTTTTAGAGGTGCCTTTCAACAAGCACCTGGAACAACTGCTGATTCAACAACAGCTGATTCCAGTTTGCATCCAATCAATGGCTCCAGTTTCTTCATTAAGATCTTGGTTGGGTGTTGACTTTAAAGGGGCACTGTACATTTAGCTCCTGCACAGCAGTATATGCATTGCAGGATAAGAGTCTGCCAAATGCCTGTAATGTAATGTATTGCAGGAGAGTAAGCACACCAATACAAGCACAATTGCTTTTAACAATGTATTAGTAAAGGCCGACTCACTGTCTCTGAATTCTTCAGGATGCCTGAGGATGGATTTATACAAATCCTGAAGGACAAATGTGAAAATGACGGGAATATATTAGTTGAGGCATTATATATAAATGAGGCCCTTTCTCTGTCATCCACAGCCTCATTAGGATATAATCATTCAACCCTTCTGCCCAAAGTCAGAGCATTCTCACCTGCCTTGCAGTGGGTGCACTTTCACACCTGTGTCCACCTTTCCCAAGGTCATCTACAAAACACAGATCATAAACCGTTGCACAGACCATAAACTGTCGCACAGACCATAAACCTGTGGGTTTTCGCACTAAAAGACTCATCAAGAAACACTAAATCAGAACAAGAGATATTCTAAAACAGAATATAGGCCTTGTGTAAGGTCAATGTACGGCAAATTAGACTTTAAAAAGCCTCACATGCAATCAAAGGAGTCTGATGCGGATGTTTACAGAGCAACAAATCGTCGCTCAACTTCACGATGTTGTTTTTGGGTACAACAGACATTCTACCCGTAGGCGAGTCACATCCACAGTCGAAGCACTGTCCACCTCACCCTGTAAGGGATACAGCTCAGATTCTGGCTCCTTATTGGTGGAACCAGTGAGCCTTGGCGGTTTGCTCAGGTCCCAGTTGCTCTTGGCGACCAGGTTCAGCACTGCTTCGTCAGACTGATCCAGGACGGAGTGCTTTCTGATCAGCCGGTTCACCGAGGTCATCCTGGGCTGACTGCTCCTACAAGGCACATATTGTACTTCGTCTTGAGTCTTAAGTAAACCTTTGCACTGAGCAAAAAAACACACTAAAGTTTTTGAACCTTAAAAAATTAGCACTGCAGCAAAAAATACACACATAACATAATAGTTTTTGAGATAAGATGTCGGGCATGCTAAAAAAATTAGCATTACTACATGCTAGCATAGTAGGATGAGCAGAATACCTCACATACAAAACATAACATAAGTATATATATAATCAAGTCTTAGATGTACATATACCAAGGAGATAAGATGTCAGAGAACCAAAAGGTCTGCACTCAAACAGGAATAAGCCTGAAAATTTGTTATGGGATTCACACTGAGAACGAGCAGAGTTAAATGTTGCCCCAGCTAAAGCTTCATCAGAATGAAGGGTCTTCAGCATTTTTCTTCAAAACAGTTCCGATGGTTTTGTGATCGGCAATGTGACCTTTGCTCTAACGCTGACTCTTGCATCGGGAAAACTTGAAAGAATCCCGTTCCGCCCAGAAATGTTTAGTCGTAAACACAACTTAACCGACATAACAAGATCAATGTGAGATCAAATAATCAAACAAAATCGTCCAACTGTTTGACAAAATATTACTTTAGTTCTTCTAAGGTTATTTTTTTAGTGGCAGGATTTTCAGTGCTGATCTAAATTGGTGGCATCAGGTTTCCTAAAGTCCATATCCTAACCATATCCATTATGAGCTAAAAGGCTAAACTGATCCTAGATAAGCACTCCTACTCTTAGAATCTTTGCACATGCGGCCCCTGACCGCTAGCGTAACTAATGAACATGTATTCACGGCCTCAGCAATAACCATTAGTATATAAATAAAGCACACATTAGATCCTGTAAAGGAATGCCGGCGCAGTGTGTCAGAGCACTGCACCTCTGATTGGCCGGGTCTAAATGCGAACAGGGCATCCGTTGAGAATCAACCACCGTATCACAGGAAAAATGCTGGAGGGACGCCCTCCTCTCACCGTCCCGGACTGGGCAGTCATCTTGGGGGTGGGGGGAGACAACGATACTTAGAGGACAGAGTTAAACTGAATCCATAATAAATGCAATGCAATCAATCGCATTTTTACCAATTTAGCAGCCTTAACAGTGGAACTCTCACAAAATGCTTCAGAAAATAAATGTTGTTTTTTAAAATTGACATGAAATGGACATAACCTGAAATGGAATGGCCAAAGAAAGAGACAGTGCAGCTGTATGTAAGCTATGTGTTACTTTTTAATTACTACAGCACTGTAAAAAGCACTTTTTTGCCACTGAAAATGGAATAGGTGGCAATGTTAGCATAATGGTTAAGGAACTGGGCTTGTAACGCAAAGGTTGCAGGTTCGATCCCAGGTGGGGGCACTGCCGTTGTACCCTTGAGCAAGGTACTTAACCTGGATTGCTTCAGTAAATATCCAGCTGTATAAATGGATTGTATGAAAAGAAATGTGAAACTGTGTAAGTCGCTCTGGATAAGAGCGTCTGCTAAATGCCTGTAATGTAATCTAATGTAATGTAATGAATACTGCCATCTACTGTATGTGTGGCCAGTACCAAGCATGCGCAGATTGGCCAGCGTGTACACAAGTCGGAGACGGTAGTCAACGCAGTTCTTCACCACAGGGTTGAGGCGTAGATCCAGCTCTTTCAGTGCCTGCAGCTTATGTAGGACCAGGACTTCCCTGAGGGAAGGGATTCTGTTGTAGTACAGGTTCAGATGCTCCAGCATCTTCAAGTGCTGGAGACCCTGCAGAAGGGCAGTGGCATTTCTGGCTCTTAACAGCAAAAGATACCAGGAGCAATATTAAGACAGGGCTTTTGTACTGTGAGTGGAAGAATCTAAAAGCATTTTAGACACTTTTATGGAAACTGAATTTCGGCATTCTGGTCATGTTGCCGTCATACTGTAGCCACTGGCCAGACTTAAAAACAGCCTTAAATTTATATAATAAAATATTGTATTTGTTGGTATACTTAGAGTTGCCTAGCAAGGCTAGTCTACAGAATATGTCCAGGTAACTGCCGAAATAAAGGAAACACTTGAGTAAATGAGGGATACAAGTATATTGAAAGTAGGTGCTTACACAGGAGTGGTTCCTGAGTGAATTAAGAGGAGAGCTCAGCGAGTTTGAAAGAGGGGTGATTGTTGGGGCACGTTTCCAGGAGCTTAAGTAATGAAGACTGCTGTACTTGCTGATGTTTCATGAGGAACAGTAGCTAAGGTGATGTTGGTATGGAAGTCTGAGGAAAGTACATAATCAACTATGGGCAATGGTGGTCAAAAGCACATACTCCTCAACCGTGATGTCTGTGCACTGGTTCAAGATGCAGGGCAAAACAGACAAGCAACTCTGAATCTGTTTACTGCAAATATCAATATAGGGTGTGAACAGGAACACTCATCAAGAACAGTCCGTTGAGAACTTCACAGAAGGGGATACTATGGTCAGGAGTTTTTTTTCTCTAAATTTTGTTCAAATTAAATCAGCCAAATACGGGTGTGTTAGACCGCTACGCTATCCGCCAGCCACCATGGTCAGGCTTTAGTGCATAAATCACTTATTACACCTAAAAATGCATGTTTGTGAGTAAAGCAAAACACCAAATGATGGAAGAATGATGTTGCATCCCTCCAATAGTTTCAGACACTTGTAGAATCTATGCCAAGGCGCATTGAAGCTGTTTGGGTGGCTCTGGCTGGCCCAAAGTCCTATTTAGTCACTTTATGTTGGTGTTTCGTTTATTTTGGCAATTAACTACATATGAGATTCTATCCTGTTTCACAGTAGCATAACTTGCTGTGCACCATGCCAACGCAAACCCAGTTAGTAGAGTTTGGCCAAACGCTCACCTCTACAGAAACCAGAGCATTGTGGGAAAGGTCCAGGACTTTCAGGCGGACAAAGTTCTTCAGAGAGTTTCCTAGGTAACGGATTTTCCCCTCATATGATCCCGGGAGACACAGGGACCTGACATCCACTGTAAAAGTGTTTCATGAGTACGAGTATTAAAATTGAGACGAGATTCAAGAAACCTAAAGTTATCACTGCCAATAAAAACTTCACATGACACGAATTATGCAAACGTCACCCTAGATGTGACATACTTGTTTGATGTTCTGATTGTTTTTCATAACATAATGAAAGATGTTCGCTAAGATTAGCTAGCTAGCTGCTAGCTACCTGAAGTAAGGCTCGTTTTTTCAGGAAGAGTTAGAATGCAGGTTTTAATTAACAAGCTATAACAGACTTGGACCCATATGTCCTGCTATAATTTATATTAACTTAGCGATTGGTTACCTAAGCAATTATGTTGAAGTCGAACCTTGTCTCGAATCCACTGCTCCGTTATTGACAAATGTTCCGTTGCTGGCAAATACTCCACCGCCATATTTTTCAAAAATGGGAAGTTTGCGGGTTGAGCATGCGCACATCCAATCACTGCCACAAGGACAGTGCAGTGCAGAACTCGGAATCCGCTGTGGCAGAGAATGGTCGTGACAGTAGTAGTTTAATTATTTAACCTATCCTCGAACGGTATGATCGGTTTCTTCAAGCTATTTAAACTCATTTGTTGTCATTTAATCGATCATTTAACCTGTTTAAAGCTACTAACAAGCGAGATGGCTAATTGGCTATCGACACGGAAAACTGAAATTGGATGTCTTGCTAAGTGGACAAGCTAGGACCATAGACTCGTAGTTAATAACGTTACTAACGTAACTACATTTTATGAGGCTGAAGTTGGCGAAGAAACCAACTTCAGTTTAACCGAGCTGCTGAATAAGAAGCTGCGAAAAAGAAGCCAAATTTAGCCTCGTCTCATTAGTTAGTCGCCACTTCAAATCAAAAACTAACATTTCCCTGGCTAATCAGACTAATTTTCTAAGAACTCTATAATGCATTGCATTTTAATAACGTTATGCATGTAGGACAATCTTGAAGGACGAACTTACCTGTATATGTAGGGTGTTCCCAGTGAGGTTTCTGCAACTGTTGCCGTAACTTGATTCTCATCATGCGTAATGTTTACTAACCTGCAGTGCTGCAGCGCGAATGTGAAGCCGGGTGGCGGCATTGATTTTCTACAGTAAATTAGATGGCTAGCAGCTAAGCCAGCGAAGGATGTTATTTGAAAATTGGAATAAGAGTCAGCTAATCTAAGCGATAGATGTCAGTATCTTTTCACTTGGTCATTACTGTTACAATTGCTTAACTAGCTTACTTCCCCAGGTTCTCATATAAAACTTTTGAAGCACCTCAAAATTATTAAAGAAAAGAAAGAATAAAGTTGAGGCCGATCTGTCGCCATGTCCTGCACCATTGGAACGCGACTTCAGTCTTGAGACCTCGTCTTTATCTGCATTTTAGTCAACTAACAGATGTCTATTTATGATTTCAGGAAACCATTGCTATAGCTAAACACCGAGTAACCTGAGAGGGATATTTTTCTCATTCTTTGTTCGAATTACATTTAATTTAGAAAAAACATCAGTGCGTTGATTCCATTGATGTCACTTGTGCTAACAAGGCATACCATTGTTAGCTTATTTTAACGAGCCTATTCTAGCAGAAATCCATGACAGTGCATTAAAGATACATTTGAACTTTTTTTCTATCTTATCTTACAAATTACGTTTAATGCTATTTTGTCATGTAATAAATAAAGCAGTAAATAATACGAGAGAGACACCAGCTAATCTTGAGTGTACTAATATGTGTTTGCGGTCAAAAATATTTTTTCTTCAATTCATTTGACTAATGACGTGTTTAATATGTTTGCACAAGATAACTGGTGACATTATATGCACACATTAAATGCATACTTTACAGAGAAGTTATAGAGAAGTACGTTTGCTTATTATAAAATTAATCCCTAGTCCTGAATTTGAATTTTGTAATGCAGGTGAAGCTGATACTTGATGGCTGCCAGTCCAAACCAGTGGATCACTGAATTATCTAACATCACTCTGTCACTCTCTGCATTGTATACAGCTTGTCAACTTTTCAAGGTAATTTCCAAATGGTCCTAAGTAATGTCTTGTTCTGTAGTAAAGGCTACTTGATGGAATTTAGTCTGTGATTGTCATATCTGGTTTAGTTTGGTGATATTATTGAAGTGCTCTTGTCCGTCACTGTCTGCCACTCCCTCTTTTTTCTTCCATGGTGCAACATTATGTTTTACATTTTTACATTACATTTAAAGCATTTAGCAGACGCTCTTATCCAGAGCGACTTACAAGATGTGCATTAATACATTATATGATCAATCATTGTTCGCGCAAGAGATCAGTGCAGTAATACAGCAATAGACATCATTGTTGGCAGCTGCATACCATACCTGTAACACCGGGAAGGAAAAGGTTGTAAATTTATTGTATTATAATTGTTTTTAACCAGAAGGCTGGCTGTGTGACATGCATCTAAATCTGGCAACAGCACTAATTTCTGTCTTTATCTTCTATTACTTCTCTATCTCATCTTCCCCTCTTTCCTTCCTCCCTCTGTCTTCCACATGTCCTGTCTCTCCTTTCTGTTTCACTCTTTCCCCCCCTCCATTGGTATAACCTTTGTCTCACTCTGTCCCTCATTTTCTCCCTCTTAATCTTCACACGGTCATTGGATCCCTCCCTCCTTCCTTCATTTCTGTTGTCTTCCCCCTCTCTCTACCTCTCTATCTTCTGGCTATAGGTCCACAGAGCTCCAGCAGTTGGCTTCTTCCTGTTGGCCAGTTCTGCAGCTCTGTGCTCTCTCCCCCTCTCCTGCCCTGCCCTGATCTGTATCCAGGATGACCTGGATTGGGTGGGGTAGTGCTCAGCCCGGCGCTGGTGTCGTTCGGCTTCCTGTGGCTGAGTCAGGACTACTCCACGGCCCATGTGCTGCTGGCGGGCTCTGCGCTCCTCCCGGGGCTCCGTGACTGGCTGTCACCGGAGACCTTGGTGCTGATGTCACGCTGTTTGGCGCTTTCGTCACTGTGCTGCTCACTCATAGTCTGCCTGTTCACTGCCAATGGGGCCGGGGCCTTGGGCAGTGTGGCCCTCAGCCTGCCTGCTTTGATTGCCCCTTTGCCTGGGGCCAAGGCTTTCACACCTCTGCTCGCTCCTGGGGCTGCAGAAGGAGTTCTGAAGTGTCCCCTGAAAGGACTGATGGTGATTGGGTGCCTGTCCACAAAGCATGGACTGGACAAGTACCTGGTGGACCTTCAGGGATGGAACTGAACTGGCCCGGGGTGTCACAGGCCTTAAACCAGTGGTCTCAAACTCAGTGCCACAAAGGGCCGTGTGTATGCAGGTTTTCATTCCAACCAATTACTGCTGCCTTAATTGGCTCAACTACTCATTTAGCCATATGCATGCACCTCTGTGCATTCTTGAAGTTAAAGCACAGAATATACTCAACAATTATTATTTAGATAACAAAAATATTTAATTTCACTTTATATACATTATGTGCAAGCCAACATGATCATTTACCAAATAATGGAACTAATTATCTAATCAAAAGCGGAGGCTGCAGTAAAAACCAGCATACACATGGCCCTCCGTGGCACTGAGTTTGAGACCACTGCCTTAAACTGAACTGTCCGTCCTGGTCTCACACGCGTAGCCCTTTGATGCCCCCTGTTGGATACTCATGCGCACTGAGACCACAAGTAAAAAAGCCTGTCTGCACCAATCATTCTGGGGAGAGGCCTTAACCACTTTGCCTGCATATACAATGACCAAAGTAAACATTTTAAGTGGTATTTGAAGGAGAGCCACACAACAGGAGCAGTATACAGAATGGAAATTGAAATGCATGGTGATGACATAGAGATCTGGCATAGAGGATTGAATGGAAGCCATTGTTGTCAAGCATATTTCTACACAAAGCAACCAGTTGTTCTGAAAAAGAGGCACATGATCCAGGGGTCTTTCTCCTCTAGGCTAGCAACCTGAGACTAAAACCCATTGACACACCTACAGTGTATGGAACTGCGATGATGATGATGTTTAAAAGTTTATTGCTAATTTAGTTTCGCAGGTATCCACAAAGATGTCAGTATTTAAGTATCTGGGTAGAAAATATAGTCATGTACACTGAAATTGAGACCAACCTTTTTTCTTCATTTATTACACACATACATATATATATATATATACAGTATATATACACACAATTGTAGCAATTTGGGATCATACAGGCAGAATTATTGTACACCTTATATATATTTTTTTTAAACATTTATTTTGAATTTTTCCAGTTTTTCTCCCAATTTGGTTGCCAATTATACCCTCTATTTATTTCAATTCCCCACCCCCACCAGTTCGCCGCCCGTCCTCTGGGAGCGAGACACACATTCCTGGCCGATTGTTCCTGCCTCTTCCGAGACGGAAATTCTTCCACGGACGCCTTATACCTTCTCCTCGACGGACTCGTGCCGGCTCACCCTCCCCCTTCCCCCGGAGGCGGACAGCCAAATGCCGCCTCCGATCGGGCCGGGTTGGTAGAGACGCGGGTTTCAAACCGCGTCCTTGACAGGCAGTGCACGCCACACCAAAGTGTGGCGCGTTAGACAGCTACGCCATCCACCGCCCTCGGTACACCTTATATTTATGATATTCATGACATAACTGATTAACATAACATAACATCATTCCCATGGCAGAGTGATCTACAGAGGGGGGTGAGATGACATTTTCTTCAGGGCTACCCCACCTGGGGTGTGAACCCACAGTCTCTGGCCGTGTGCTCAAACCACATAACTCGCTAAGTTGCCCGTGCATATTGACAGATTTTGACCCAGAAGTGGCATTCACGTGGCAATTGCTGTAGCGTCCAGGCCATGGCAGGGTGACAAATTTGTGGGTCTGGTTGCTTAAGATTCAAGATATTTAGCATTTCGCTGGCTCGTCGTTTTTTTTTTTTTTTTTTTTGCATCGCCATTAATTGCAGACTGAGCTGGGTTGAATTTCGATGTACTTCAGACAAACACAAAAAAAGGCATCAAATAACACTCACTATAAGGAATGTACTACCATTAATGAAAGCATTGATGTCAAGATGATCAGTTTGAAGATTATAATTAACATATAACAAATGGATGTGTGTAAAGCTGCTTTCGAATACCACATGGTTATATCCTCTTTATTGCTGTGCTACAGCAGAGCCTGCTGTGGTCAGACATGATTGTATGTCGTCAGACACGGAGTGGACATTGCAATCACGCTGCTTTTTTTCTGATGCACAAGGGAAAAGGTTGTGCTGGGATCAGCACTTTTATGTCTTTAGTCATCCTGGGCTGATTTGACCAAGCTCCAAGTCAGGCAAGAATTCAGTACAATACAGTTGTACTTACCTTCTGATTACATACTGAGAACCTGGCACAGAGATCAGCTTTTCATTTAGTTTTTACATTGACATTTTTATCGCAAAATTTGTTTATATTAAAATACATCTTTGTCAGCCGTAGGTTTGTTTGGATGAATGTGCGGGTGGTTAGCGTTGTTTATTTAACTAGAGTTAATCATTTCAGAATCATGATCATTTCTGCATCAACCAACGGGTTCCGTTTTATAATTATAAGAACATAAGAATGCATAATGATGAGAACAGACCGTTCGGCCCATCTAGGCTCATCATGCCCTAATCTAAAGAGTATCTATTACTACATCTAGCCTGGACTTGAATAGCCCAAGCGTTTCTGCCTCTACTACCCGACCTGGCAAGCTGTTCCAGGCATTGACAACTCTCTGTGTAAAGAAAAACTTCCTAATATCTGTGCGGAATTTGCCTTTAACTAATTTCCACCTGTGTCCTCACTTTGGTTGCATCCAGATATTCTTTAAAGAGGGTTTATATTTTTTTCAGTTTTGATTGATATTAAAAGTGAGAATGCTTTGAAACTCTGCTGTTAGACATGTGCAGTGATAGAAATGACTTCAAGATTTCTTTGAAAACTACTTGTGGCGTAGGTTTCTGTGTTCTGCATTTTGTCCCGAATCTTCTGTAACTTGAGTCTATAAAGGGAGTATTATATATTATATATATATATGGCGTTTTCCTTGACTATGAGCACTGAGCTATTTTTCAACAGAATAGCTCCTCTATAAGCCTGAAATCATAACTCAAATGTAAAATAAAACACCTTAAAAACTTGGGTAATGTAATTATTGTGTTCATGAAACAGTTGTCATTCAAAGGTGATGTTTTTTAATACAACCATTTACTTAATCAATTCCTGTGGCCAAGTGTAAATGAAATAATTTTCTATGGGTTAACTGGAATTTCTGTATTATGCCACCTTGCATGTATTGAAACACAATTACCTCAACTGATTACCATGGCAATTGTTTAGACACCAGCCCCAATGCCTGTCTTAAGAAGTTGAGACCCTTAACATAACCCAGTACTTGGCTGTACTGCAACCTCCCTCACCCACAGCATTGAACACCTCTGCTGTGCTAGACTATTTCTCCATACTTGTGAGCACCCGAGCGATAAAAAGAGTTGTCAAATAAAAAGGAAAATCTAAACCAAAATGGCCCCAGGTCCCCATACACAGACACTGCCCTGCAGACAGCGGTGTTCTGGTCTGTCCCTAGACACAACACTGTCAAGACAGGGCACCCGTCAGCATTGAGCTGGAGCCTCATCAATCTCCATGGCTGCCTCTTTGGCACTGCGGAGGAGAGGGGAGATGCAGTGAGCATGCTCCGTGCAACTGCAGCCTCCGGATGGAGCAGGGAGGGAGGGAGGGAGGAGGAGGGGGGAGGAGGGGGGGTGCCTTGTAGCAGCCAGAGCTGTTGGCAGCACAATGCAGGGATGCTGCTGCAGCTGAGAGGAGGTGTGTGGAAACACTGATACTGAGACGGGGAGGATGTAAACAGTGGAAGGCAGGGCACGGGAGAGAGGGAGCGAGGCGGCCAGGACAAGGCGAGAGGAAGAGCAGCCGGCCGTGGGTGAAGACATTTGGACCCGGGCCGTGCGAGAGGTTACGTGGCGTGTCGACGGAACGGAGTGCGGAAATCAGATCGATGTCATTTCCCCCCACGGTGAGAAGGGGGGGAGGAGGAAAGAACAAAGGGACGACCTTCGCAAAGATCCGCAGGTTCGCCAGGCTGCAATGGAGCCATCGATCTGCGCCCGGTCCGCTTGAGGGAGAAAGGGTCATTTGGGAACTGGTGCTCCTGAGAGAGTGCACTGTTTGGGGGGAGAGGAATTGAGGAATTTGGGAAAGAGCTTTGTCAGCCCCCCCTCCCCTCTCCTTTCACTGCCCTCCCTCTCTGTAACTCCTGTTTCAGCACGTACCCAGCTGAGGCAGGCTGGTGTGTTTGTTTATTCTTGTCATATCTCGAGTGGATCTGAGAAAGCGTGGAGATGTATGCCTTCTACTCCCTGCTGGTGTACATCTTCTACTCCGTCTTCAAGAAGGAGGAGGAGGCAGCTCTTGAAGGGGAGGGTTCAGGCGAAGCCACCGCTCAGGTACGTGCAGTATACACACTGACAACCCCCTGCACCCCCTTTTATCCTTTTCATTTGTGGGGGTTTGTCTCTGACGTGGCCCCTGCAGAATGTTCAGCTCTGTATGCTCCAGTTAAAATTGGAGCCCTTACTCCGTGAAAGAGAACGCAGCGAAGGATGCGCTTGTCAGCGTGCTCTCTAGAGACATGGTCTTTTGACTGCTGAAGTCTGTTGAATCTGATTTTAACCCGCAATATTGCTGTTGAGCACAGTTGGCTGAAAAAGGCAACTGATCTAGTTGTGGAAGCCAGGACTGTACACGGTAGGACTGTTTGAAAGGCAGATGGCACGATCATCACATTGCATGACATGAATGTTTCTTCTGTAGGTGATTTTCAGTGGGAAGCAGCCAGTCGGTGCTTGGTGCTTTTTTTAACACCCCAGTCTCTTTCTCTCTCGGAATGATCAGGAACCTGGGCATGTTTCCATGGAAACAGGGAGCAGGAGGAGAACTGGCCACACCCCCAGTTTGAGAAGAAGGGGGTGTGGCAGGCAGTCTGACTCTGGCAGTATGTGTGATTCATTACTTTATTATCTTCTTCATTACTATGTCATCAACAATTACTAAACTATTGCTATCCTGCTCACATTGCACTGCTGTCTATCTTGTCCATGCACTAATGTTGACAGTATAATAACAATGATAACAATTATCTTCTATTTTTTCATGCAGGCAGTAGCAGTGATAGTGATGGTCTGTCACCCAGTGAGGAAGATGAGGATGGCACTGACGAACCTGGGGTCATAGCCAGCACCCCATTAGCTTCCTTCCTGTCCTTTAAGCAGGAGGTAGAGAAGAGGAGAGTGTCCAATGTTCCACTGGAAGCAGGAGGAAAGGTACAATATGACCATGGTGTATGATGGGAGAGTGAAGGTACATGAACCACAAAAGGAGGTTATCGGTGACTCACTTGTGCCAATCATAACATTGTGCCACGATAGCAAAGTCCTTTGATTGGTTTCAGTTATTGAGTGTAAACTGTAACCTCACCCATTATGGCCTTCATGAGGCTTCACTCCACCTTCACTCGTATAAGACCTGCCCTGATCAAGCTCTCCACTTGAGTAGCAGTGTGGTAGCGGCTTTCCCGGGCCGCGATCCAAAAGTTGTTGTTCTGGCGGGTTTGGAGTCTGCATTTTTGCGTACGTGACTTATAAAAGAGTAGCTGACGCTACAGCTGTAAGCGTCAGCGAGCGTGAGCATGAAGAGCGGCTTGTTTTGCGCAGGTCGCCGATTCTCCGCTGCTGGCGGTGATGTCCCACCTGCTGAGCTTCCTGGAGCAGTACTCCCACCTGCAGCAGATGCAGCAGCAGGCCGAGCGCTACCGCGTCCAGCTCCGGCGCCACCGGGCCCAGCACCGGCGCCAGGTCAAGGCCCTGCGCGCCTCCTACCGCCAGCGCCTGAGGGATAAGAGCAGCGTCATCGGCAGCCTGGAGGAGGCCATCACCCAGCAGCAGAGCAGCACTGCCGGAGACTGAGGGTGAGGGCAGGGGTCACGGGGTGGAGGGAGGGGGTGTGATGGTGAGTGTGTCGGATGAAGATGAGAAAACGACACGCACGTCCTAATAAGCTGAGGCGCTGAACACAGGGGTCCATGACAAATACAAGCGCAGCTCGCAACGCTCATAGGCTCTGACACACACCTTCACTGCGTAAAACAGACAAGGTTTCAATCCCTTAAGATTTTTGTCAGGTCTGTTTTGCACGTAAATGTGTGTGACGGAGCTTATGAGTGTGGCAAGCTGTACTTTTATTCATCGGGGTGAGTGTGTGGGGCCAGGAGAGGGAGCGAACAGGGGAGGGAGAGTGAGAAATCTGTCTTTTTTTCAGATTATTCAACCTGATGTATGAATCTAATATCTGTATAGTCCACAAGGTGGATCTCTTGGACTAAAGGGGCTATGTATCAAATCCCAGTTTGTCTTGGTACTGGAAAAAAAATGAAACAGGTAAGCTGTTTGCAATTCTTCTTGGCAGTTATCTGGGGAGATGGGGATGTGGATTGCATGGGAATAGAGGTGTGATGCCTGCTTCTTGAAACGATACTCTTGAGGAAGTGTTTGCCTCAGGAAAAAGCTGCTGATGAGAATTGTAGTCTTTGAAGAAAATACAGGATGAAGGAGAAAAGCAGACAGAGAGGGGTGAATGTCTGGGAGCTTATGTATTTGTTGGATAAACCGATTTTGGTGAGTTTTGGAATGACTTTTGGCAACATTTAGAATTGTACCATCTCCCAAACTTTCATATAAAGCCCCACAGAATGGAAATGTAGCGAACAACTTGGCTGTATAATTAGATTTCATGTTTAAAATTAAAATGAACTGTTGGATGGGAGGATTGTTCATTGGTCAAATTTGTGAAGTCATTTGGAGAGATCAAGTTGGACTAAGATTAATCTCATACCATATAAAAACAGCAGTGCTACAATTGACCTCAAATCTGTCGTGGCCATCTGAATTCTGCAGGGAAGCTGTGTGGACAGATGTGACTGCTCTGTTATAAACAGTAGGGCAATCCTCACCAGCCACTCCTCACCCCACCATTTTGAGTATTTCAGGTCACCTAGGGCTGTTTTTTGGAAGTAAATATTGCAGGTTACTTTGCACTTCATAATAATAGCAATAACTATATATATATGTGTGTGTCTGTATACACACTGGGTATAATAAGTATTCACCCCCTGGTATTTTTTTCTTACTTTGTGGAATCAAAATGGACTTAATTGGGATTTCTTACCACTGATAAACAAACAAAAATCTCTAAAGCTTTTTCTTAATTGCAAATAAAAAACAAACAATAATTGATTCCATAAGTATTCACCTTACTTTGTGGAATCAAAATGGACTTAATACTTGGTAAAAGCAAACAAACAAAAATCTCTAAAGCTTTTTCTTAATTGCAAATAAAAACAAACAATAATGATTCCATTTGTATTCACCCCTTGACTTAATACTTTGCAAATTCACCTTTACACTTGCAATGCTGTGAGTCTATTTGGGTAAGCCTCTCCTTGCATAAAAAAAAAATTGCTCAAGCTCCATCAGGTTGGATGGGGACTGTGGGTGAAGAGCAATTTTCAAATCTTTCCACAGATTATCAATGGGACTGAGGTCTGCACTTTAAGGGCGTGAATACTTTTTATACCCACTGTATATAGCGTATATATAGTAAGCACTTAGTGTGGGTGGGAGAAGCTCACATTAACTATGATTAATGTGTCACCAAACAGGTTATATTAAACTATGTAGTATCTCTAGTATCATCTCCCCCCCGCCTGGGTTATGTGCAGCAGCCATTTTGGCCAAAACCACTAACCACAAATCAGCACACCGGAAGTGGAAACAGGGAGAGATTTTACTTAGCCAATTAAACCAGGGCCTGATTAGATGGCCAGATTGAAAAAGAGCCAGATTTGGAAGTTGGCCAAAACGCTGGAGAATGCACTACTCTTTGAGATAAGTGTGATGAGATCATTAATGGTTATAATGAGTCAGGGATATTGTGGAAATATATATTTTCAATCATTTAACACGTATATCTAACGATGAATAAATTCAATGTAAAAGAGGAAGAGCCACAGCAGGTGTGTGTTAGGTGGCTGCGTATGTGCAAATTAAAAATAAATGAGTATAGCTAATGCAGTGTGATATGACGGAAGGGGTTTTTCCATTCAAGGATCTGCGACAACCCTGCCCCCTTCCCCTCTCCTCCCCTCCCTCTCTCTCTCTCATTCCCCTTCCTCCACCTCCCTCCCTTTTCGCCAGTGTTGTAAAAATATCTGCTTGTCGGGAGACACCCTGTGGCTCTCCCCTAGACTCGGGGTAACTCAGTAACTTTTTGTTGTGAATAAATAATGCATCCTCCAGTATAGTGCTCTGTGTCGTACATGGCGAGTGCACTCACGGCGCCCCTGCACGTGCCGGCCTCCACGTGCGCCCGGGCGGCCCTACGGTATAAATAGCCTGCGCCGCACCGGCGAACTCGCTAATGTTGTGTGAGACTGACCGTGAGATGGTGGAGGTCTTCACTCTCTATTATGCTCAGCTCTGCCCAAGGGTGTTGCATGCATTTTCCTTAAAGTGCAAACGGGGTCCGCTGCCGGTTAGCCGCACAATGATTCTTTTTAATAATAATGCCTCAAAGGCTTCGATTCTGTTCCTGAGAAATTAGGTAATGCACTGTCAGCTGTACGTTAACCAGACATTCATCGTGTTCCTTGTTCCGTAGTCATCATCTCCATGTTCTGTAGTTCAGAGTTAGAAAGCCTGAGGATTGCATGCTGTGTGGATATGCATGAGAGAAGCCCAAAGCTTGATAGTTTAAGTCTACAGTATGTTTCTGCACTGTAAGTTTTCTTACCGACTCTCTGCAAATAATTCTATACCGTACTTGTCTGTGTGGGAAGCTATCGTTCAAGGCAGCTACTAGTTTTGCCAATGGCAAATGTGAGAAGTGTCACATCCCAACATCCTGTCAGTAAGGTTGGGACTTTTACTCTACATGGTTGAAAAGCAAAGTAATCAGCAGTTTGTTACAGTAACCACGATTTTCATTTTACAAATGTTGGACTGAAGGTTTAAATATCTACATGTAGAGTTCTTTTTTGTATCATTGTGTATCTGCATTCTATCCAATCTATTTCCTAGAAAGAGAGTGTCCTGTGTCGGAAAAGGTCCCTGAATTTAATAAATGGACATCGTGACACAGGCCTCACACTCAGCCTGAAAGCGAAAAAAATATTGACCATTGTGTCAAATGGAACCAAGTCCCTTATCAAAGGATCCATTTTTACATTTACATTTACATTTTAAGCATTTAGCAGACGCTCCAGAGCCAGATAATCTTCAAAGATAACTTCAAAAAATGAGTAACCCAATGAATGAGGAGAACTACAACACACCTCTAGATCTCCTCATTCATTGGGGTTGTTACCTGGGTAAGGATCCTTCTGTTCATGTTGTCCTAAATGTTGAGCACCAACCTATACCTTTTCAAAATAGGTGAAGTGTATCTGGTGCTATGGATCAGTGTGTCTGTGTATGACGTGAGGACTGGGAGACCTCATTCATCTTCATCCCTCTTTGGTCTCACCTTCTGAACTCTGCTGCTCCTTGGTACACTTCAGTATTTTACTCGGAATTGCCTTTTAGTTTTGTTCTGCAGGTGCAGTGAAACTACAACAAAGTACACCTGCATGTTCCAACTCAATACAGCTTTACTGTATGGAGATTTCTTCTAGACCTTTCATGAATTCCGCACTCACATTTAGGTAAATAATATAAACTTAAATGTTTAGCGCAGTAGTGTAATAATTATAATAAGGTCATATTTTATAGACCATAAAGCATCTCTTATCAGTGGCAAACCACTGACAGTCCGACTGGTCATATATTTCATACTGAACTTGCCTTTTCAGAATGTTCACTGTAACATTCAAAGAATGGGATATATTGTTCATCCCATATATAAGATTTATTGTCCTGTATTTTATGTGTTTTATGGTTGCTTGCCCCATACACGACCGTGCAACATCGCAAAGCAATAATTATTTGCCTCTGAATCTGGCGTGCAGCTAATGAAAATAAAACACTTGACAGCAGACATAAATCTTTCAGGGGGGCGGAGCTGATGAAAGACGTTACCAGGCATGGCAATCTGTCCTTGCTTGAGCAATGTGAAGTCGGACAAACATCTGAGCGAGCAGTAAGTCCTTCAAATCCCCAGCCTCTGAATCCACTGCTCCAGAAAGGTGTGGTCGCACGTGCGTCACCGCCCGTGGTGACCCAGAGAAGAACTCTGCAGCACCGGCTTCTCTCTGACCTCACTGCCCCCTCTGTTCTGTTAGGCGCACCTTCCCTGTACCTGAGCTTTTATGATGTGACATTGATTGATTTCCACGCTTATCCTTTCCACTGACTCTCAAAATAGATCTCATCCAGATTAAATTGATAACAATGTTGGTGTTGATGACGATGATGACGATGATGATGATGATAATGATGTTGGTGATGATGATGATGATGATGATGATGATGATGATGATGATGACGATGATGATGATAATGATGGTGAATGTCCTGTGGTCAGTAATGACGAGGCCATGCTCAGTGTTACGGAGCTGACGGCGGTGATTGTGTTGTTGCAGGAGAGTGTGGCCCCGCTCCAGGAGCCCAGGCCGGGCTGCATAAGCTGGTGCAGTCTCTGTGTGGCCTGCAGGGGGAGAGGAGCCAGCTGAGGGGGGAGCTGCGCTCTCTGCACACCGAGCTGGAGCAGAAAGACCAGGACCGACATTCTCGAGTGCAGGCCTTTCAGCAACAGGTACAGTACAACACTCACAAGCACACAAACACACACACGCCTTTCCTTTATCGGGTACAGCATGTTCTCACCATCGCCAGGTAGAGCAAACACTCACCTGTCCAGCGGCACGTACAGTACCCCACACACTCAGCTACACATACAACATGTGTAGACAATGCTCAGTTCTTCAGGCAGGGCTTAAGCACCCTGACTCACCTGTACAGTATTGGGACGTTGACCTGATTTACAACCCTTGCTTTCTGCAGATTGATGAGCTGAAGCACTGCATCAAAGAGAGAGAGGAGGAGCTGGCCAGACTGAGAACTGAATCTGTGAGTCACGCCAAGAAGCAGAGCACTTACCTTCAGCAAAGCTTACACAGTGAATACAGTCACGGAATATGTGTGTCCCTTTTAACTCTGCCATTAGGAGGCATGGCTTTGTAACCATCTTTTGAATTAAAGATTGTAAAGTAAAAATCGTCCAGAAGCCATTTTAGCCCAAAATAACCATGCAATTTTTTTTTTTTTTTTTGGAGCTGTAGTTTGACCGGTAATGTTGTTCCTCCCTAGGGAGTGACAGACTCTGAGAAACGAGTGCTTTGCCTGTCGGCTGAGAATGAGAGTCTGAAACAGAGCCTCAGTGTGACACAGGGCCTGCTGCAGCAGCTGTCTGTGATTCCATCCCAGTCCAGCTCTGTGCTCATCCAGGTGAGACACCTGTATGACTGCTTGTGTCATCAACATGAGACACCTGTACCATCACTCATGTTGTAAGGGGGAGACACTTGTACCACTTCTTGTGTCATCTATCTTGTGTCACCCGTACTGCAAATTGTGCAATGAAGTTGCCACGAGTGTAACTGCTAAGGGGGTGTGGACTAATACAGCTGCAAATTACTGTGTGTGAAAATAGACATATGTATAGTACATTATACAACTTGATGATTTAGTTGAGTATTTACATTTATAGACCTATGGATCTATAAACCAATTTTCTTAATGTAATTATATAAGTGAACCTTGCTGCAGTATATGTATTTATTGCGTCTGTGATTGAAAGCAACAATTACAGCAGCCATGTCAATGCTCTTACCAAAATGAACACCAGCTTTTGTTAAGTGTTAACATGCACAATTACCTTTCTGGCAATTGTGGTCAGCCTTTACAAATTGCATTCAGTATTTCATATGCATGTACCTGCATACTCCTCTCCTATTTTCTAAAACAATTTCTAACTTGCATCCTTTTTCTTCCCAATTCAGAATAGCCAATCATACGGGTAGGCTCATCTCATCACTGTTACATCCTGTGCCATCCTCTCCTTCAAAGTATATATATATATGCCATTTAGCAGACCCTTTTAACCAAAGCGACTTACAGTAATGAATGCATACATTTTTCAGTATATGTGGTCCCAAAGGGAATTGAACCCACAACCTAAGCGTTGCCAACGCCATGCTCTACCTACTGAGCCACACAGAACCACAGCATGCAAAGTGCATGCTGTTAGCTGCCTCTTGTTTGCCCAGTCATTGCAGTGGAGGCTTACACCCCATCCGCAGCGGGCAGAGGCAGACCTCAGGCACCTAATCGACCAGAGGCATCGCTGGTGTTTGATGAGACATGGACAGTCTCACTGACTGAAACCCTCCCGCTTTGGGCGACATTACTGCCAACTCTGCCCTGTCATAATGGGGCTGCCGGCCACAGTCAGCACAGGCACAGTCAGGGTTTGATATCCAACCCTGATGCACATCACACACTGAAACCCGACAGGACGATATAGCTGGAGGAGCCACCCGGTGGCCCCCCTCTCCTCCCAAATTTAGAGCTCTTGCAAATGGAGCCAAACCCGTTAATGAGAAAGAAGACAACCCAAGAGTTCATTCTTAACGATCCTTGAGATTTTGCCATATTCCGGAGGTAGGAATCACACGGGTCTTTACTGAGTCACCTGATCAATGGAACAGATGCTGGTGCACGTTGTGCATTAAGCAGAGGGAGATCCATCTCTCTGGGCTCGATTGAGAGCCCTGGGCGGGTTTGGCGTTGAGAGTGATTTGGGCCGCCGTGTTCCTGCTGCAGGAGAACGAGACGCTGCGGAGCCGCGTGCAGCAGCTGGAGAGCTCCCTGCAGCAGCGGGGGGAGCAGCTGTCCCGTCTGGAGCGCAGGAGCGAGCAGGCCGAGTGGAGGCGCGGGGAGGAGCTGAGGAGGAGGGAGGAGAGGTTGAGGGAGCTGCAGCTGGAGCTGGACAAGGAGCGCGGCAAGGAGCCAGTGATCAAGGTGAGCGATGAACTGGTTCAGTAAACACGCAGCTATACATATACAGACTGGGTTACAAAAAAACCTGAAATTATATATATAAAATGACATTCTATTACAGACAATGGTCAGTCTCATACACTGTTGCAACTTGTTACTATCTGCCCCAGCTTTGTTTGATTTCTGTCATGTTGCTTGGCGCTTTTGCCCTACCTAGATAGAGATCAATAGCCTTTCTGACTCATCCATGACCCACACTCAAAAACTCATGAGCCATTCTTGTATGGGTTGGATGCACAATTTGACAATCATAGCTTCTATTAAAATTAATATATATAAGTGTACACTAGAAAGTAGGCTAGATATGTATGTCTGCCAAGTGAATAAATAATCTGTCACAGTGTAAAAGCAGGCCAGGCCAAAAAAACCCCAACATCATTTTGTGTCAGTGCAGCAGTATCCAGGGGACAAATTAGACCATAAAATCCAAAGAGTAACTGCAGAGGGAAGTTAGTCATAACTTTTACAGTATGTGTTCTCAATAAAAGAATTGCATCTCTGCCCTGTCTTTTGTTAATAAGGGAGCAAAAAGAAAAGGACTTACATTTTTCAGTTTATTAAAGGCATCCATTTAAAGAGGTTGCAATAATAGATTGTAAAGAAAGGTATGCTCATGAGAACAGCACAGTAAATGGTGCTGACCATGCAAAGAAGCGTTGAGAACCCTCTGTGTGATAATAAGGGATTTATGGCTGTTTATTATCAAACAGCATAATAAATTACAATAAATGGAAAAACAGCGCTCATACCAGACAGACAAATGAACAATCAAGAGTCAACCCTTTGTACTCTCAGGAACTTGTTGCTACTGTGAGAACAGGCCAGTTCAGCCTATCTTAGCTAAGACATTTTGCCTTTATTTCATGTATTAAAAATACACGTTATGCAATCTTGCCTGTGCTCAGGTCAAAAGGAATACCTCATAATGTAATAAGTAAAGAAAATAAATAAATAAACAGCATCTGCTATTTCTCTGGTGTGGACCGAGAATAGAGGGAATATTACTTTGGTCATGAGGATATTTATTTTGGAGGTGCATTTGTGTAGGGTTGACTATGGAGGCTCACATGTGTGATGTAAGGCTATTAGAAGTACTGTTCAAGGGGCGGCGGATGGCGTAGCGGTCTAACGCACCACACTTTGGTGTGGCGTGTGCTGCCTGTCGAAACCCGCATCTCTACCAGACCGGCCCTGGTCATCAGCCCCGATCGGAGGCGGCATTTGGCTGTCCGCCTCCGGGGGAGGGGGGAGGGTGAGCCGGCGCGAGTCCGTCGAGGAGAAGGTTAAAGGCGTCCGTGGAAGAATTTCCGTCTCGGAAGAGGCGGGAACAATCGGCCAGGAATGTGGGTCTCGCTCCCGGAGGATGGGCGGCGGACTCGTGGGGGTGGGGAATTGAAATAAATAGAGGGTATAATTGGCAACCAAATTGGGAGAAAAACGGGAAAAATTTTGAAAAAAAAGAAGTACTGTTCAGCATGTAGGTGTTGATGGACCTGACTGTGATTAATAAAAAATAACTAACCAGGACCTCCCCCACAAGCATTAGTCCTGCACTAATGTAATGACAGCTCATATATGCAATATATTTTGCAATTATGGGGAAAGAAATCAATTTTTTTATTTAACATGCTTTATTTTTTAAAATAATGGCTGAATGTCTGTAAATGGCTTCACTCTGGCTCTTTGCTCCCGCAGTATGTCACTCAGACAGTGGAGGTGGAGTCACCTTCAACAATGAGGCAACTGGCTGAGGCCAAGGAGAAGAACGAGCAATTGGCTGAGAAGCTGTCCAATAAGAATGAGAAGTGCAGGGAGTTGGAGGAGCTTCTCAGGCATTCAGACAAGGTCACCGCTAATCTGCGGCATAAGGTATACAAATTAAAGTCACTAAAAATAAATAACTTGTATACTGGGTTGGCACAGATATGTACATGCATGTTACATGATGTAAAAAAAATCTTACTTACATTTTCAAATCCATAGCACAAATTTCCATAGAAAAATGTCAAAAATGTCAAGTGTAAACACGAATATGATGAATTTATAAAGAACATATTAATGATTGGAAGAAATGCTACTCCTGGACAGATTGCTGCTTACGAGGTGGAGATTGGGAAACTCCGGGAGGAGCTGCTAAAGGAGATCGGACACCTTGAGGAGCATAAGGAGGAGGCTGTGAAGGCCGCAGCCGAGTGCTCTGACCAGCACCTGCAGAGCCTGCAGGAACAGTTCACAGGTGAGTGTTCTCTTTCACCAGCAGATAGGTCAGTCTAACCCACAGCCTGCACACAAATCAGACTACATCTCTGCAAGTGCATACAGTAGGAGAGTCTACTCCCCCTACCTGGACACAAGTGAATCCCACACTACCTGTGTATGGAGGAAACCCCTGCCCCTGCATCTGTACAGCAGGGTTCAGGTGGACATCATCATTTTGTATCAGCACTTTGGGGCTATGCGCATCCTCAAGCCCCTCTGCAGCGGCGTCTGTCTGACTGTTTCTGTCTCCCGGCAGGTCTGCAGCAGCGCCTGGCCGCCCTTCCCCCCACCCTGCGCTCCATGAAGACCGACTACGCCAGCCTGCGCACCCAGGTCCGCAACTTCTCCGACTTCTACGGAGCCGCTGTCAACGAGGCCAAGAAGCAGGTGGGCGGGGATTCCGTCGCCCCATCTGTCACACTGATAATTTGCTTGACAGATGCCCTTATCCACAGAAACTTCAATTTACACAGCTGACATCTTTACACATTATGTTTAAAATAGCTGGGTGTTTACTGGGGCATTTCGGGTTATGTACGGCAATTTGCTCAAGGGTACAACACACTGCTGTGCCCTGAAGTCATAATATTGTTTTGTGCAGCTTTCGGCTGTGATCAGTGAGATGTCAGAGGCTAACAAAGATCTGCTGGAGAAGTACAGGAAGGAAGTGGCTCTGCGCAGGAAGTACCATGAGCAGCTGGTGGAGCTCAAAGGTACCGGAGGATGGGCAGAGGGGTGGAGCGTCTTGACTGGCAAACTGAATAAGAACACAACTCATTTTCCCTGCGGTGGGCTGTTTTGCTGTGTGAAATCCATGCATGTGCAAGGTAACTCTGTGCGCGGTGTCTTGTTGCCAGGTAACATCCGTGTGCTGTGTCGCGTGAAGCCTGTTTTGAAGGAGGACCAGCAGGATGAAGGACAGACGGTAGTCGTGACGACGGACCCCAACAACGAGTCAGCTCTCACTGTGATGAGCAAAGGCAAAGGGCGCTCATTTGAACTGGACAAGGTCTTCCACCCACACGCTACACAAGAGGAGGTACTGACTACCACAGGACATGAAGCATGCATTTCTTGCATTATATATGAGACATATATGCACACTCCATTAAAGTGCACAAACCAGCTTCGCGTACATGCATACTAAACTTTGATATCAGGTCATTATCCCAATCTCAGGAATACTAAATAAGCAAAGAATGAATGTTTAAATGCCCGGTTTGATACAATTTTTCAGTCTGTGCTATGGTGGGGGTAACACCTTCTGTGTATGAATGTGGTCTCCCTATGCAATGATTATAAGAGTACAATGGGAGAAGTATTAATGGAACTGTATATTTGTAAATTAAATAGAGTAGAAACTGTGGCAGATATGAGGGTGTCAGCTATCCTCAGTCGATGTCATGTGACAGAGGGCCGTGCCACCTGCTTTGGCATCCCCCCCTCTAAATGTGTTTCATTTCATTTCAGGTTTTCCAGGAGATCGAGCCACTGGTGACATCCTGCATTGATGGATATCACGTCTGCATTTTCGCTTACGGGCAGACAGGCTCTGGGAAAACCTACACTATGGAGGTATCCAGTGTGTTCTGTGCACTGTCCCTTTAAAGAATTAGGATGAAGTCAAACCTCTAAAACACTTTCTCTCCAGGATCAGAGTTTAATTTCCCTGGCACAGACGCACACATGCAGTCCTGTTGTGTTTACAGGGCAGTGTGGAGAACCCAGGCATTAACCAGCGAGCCCTGAAGCACCTCTTCAGTGAGATTGAGGACAGGAAGGACATGTGGAGCTACTCCATCAGTGTCAGCTCAGTGGAGATTTACAACGAGGTCCTCAGGTATCAACCTCCCGAAGCAGAGAAACAGAATAGTGGTAGCACAGTTTCTGGTGTCTACCACAGTGAGCATGTGTGTACACTTGCTGTGTCTGTGTGTGCCACAGAGACCTGCTCAGTAAGGATGGGGAGAAGCTGGACATCAAGATCAATCCGGATGGGACCGGCCAGCTGCATGTCCCCGGTCTCAGGGTCATTGAGGTCAAGAGTTTCCAGCACATTAAAAAGGTGAAACCCCCTCACCCTCCAGCCCCCAACTCACACACACAAACACACACCCATGCTGCTCGCTGTTCCCAGCAATCACCCAACTTAGTTTGATGTACATGATTCTCCCATGTGACAGTTGCAGCTATCATAATCGGTTGCCAAAGGTGAACTTTGTTTTGGGAGTTTTACATTATTACTTCATTTATGAGGACCTGATTGAGCCAGAAGTGCTGTTCAACACTTCAATTGTAATCACACTCACTCTCAATCCTTAAAAGTCTCAACTAGGTATAATTAAATTATTTTGAGGATTGGGGCGAGTTCAATTGACAGTATAACGTAGCATTGACAGAGGTGCAGATGGAAGTTTAAGTCTAGTGTTGGTGTAATACTATGGCACTCCACACCTTCTAACTATGACTTCAACTCCCATCAGCAACATTGCAAAATCTTGGACAGCATTTGCCCGTAGAACATAAACATCAGCACCATAATTGAGACCAAAGGCATATTTACCAGACTGGTTTACCCATCATGTTTTGTGCAGATTCTGGCTGTGGCCCGACGGAATCGGATCACGTTTGGCACCCAGATGAACCAGCATAGCTCCCGCTCCCATGCCCTGCTGACCATCACCGTACTAGGTACCGACCTTGCAAGCGGCGCCAAAACCACCGGTGAGTCAATATCAACCAAAACAGATACTCTTCAGTACTGGCTACCTGGCTTTAATCGGCGATCAAGGGGTGGATTTATCAAACTATTTACCAACCAGATATTCACTTCTGCCTGCTTACCATGCTACCTGTGGTCTGTCTTTGACCATGACCCCTTATGGATATTCACACTGAGCCAGCAAGTCATAGCACAGCAATGTTAAGCATGCAAAACTGAATATCTGGTCAAACAAATTCAATATCTGTGTATCATCACTTAGTAGTACAGTACAGTCAGGTAGTGGACAGGCGAACACAGGTGACAGGGACACCTGCCCCACTGCAGGTAAGCTGAACCTGGTGGACCTGGCTGGCTCGGAGCGGGTGTGGAAGTCCGGGGCGGAGGGGGATCGCCTGAAGGAGGCCCAGAACATCAATCGCTCCCTGCTGGCCCTGGGGGACGTGATCCAGGCCCTGAGGGGCCGGCAGACGCACATCCCTTTCAGGAACTCCAGACTCACCTACCTGCTGCAGGACTCGCTTGGCAAGGGCAACAAGACCGCCATGGTGGTTCAGGTAAGAAGTAGCGAGCTGAGGCTTTGGCTTTACAACTAGACACATCTGTCATGGGCTACGGTACAACATAGAAATTTAGGATACTTGTCTATTGAGTAGGATGTAACTCGGATTCATTTCAGGAGTTTGGTGTAAAAATGGCTACTTTTCATTCTGTCTGCTTTTTATTCATTCTGTTTCATGTTATTTTTATTTTGGGAAGCACTTTGAACACCATGTCAGAAAAGCAGTGTATAAATGATGTTATAATTATTATTAAAATGTAATTGATATGCAAACATCTGCTGTTAAATTAGCTAACACTTGTGATAAAGTACCTCTGTACTCTAAGGTAAAGTAGCACAAGTTTGTTAGTTTTGTAAAAACTGATGAATTGATTGCATGGATTAGGTGCTACACGTGTATAAGCACTCACACTGTTGCATTATGTGGAGGTACATTTATCTACAGAATGTGCTAATTACTTTATCCAGAATGGCCATCATTCGCCTCTTCCAGCAGTCAGTGAGCGTATTGTGATTTTATCCTCACCCCGGACACCCCCTTTGTCCTTCAGATTTCCTCTCTGGAGCGGAACGTGGGCGAGACCATGTGCTCACTGAAGTTTGCCCAACGGGTCTGTAAGGTGGAGCTGGGACCTGCTGCACGGAAGATCGAAACGGCAGGCCAGTGTGAACATTTATCCTAAACCACACCACCATTCTGTCTCTGAAGAAGGACAGTCTCCATGGATACGACAGCCAATGAAAAAAAAAAACCTCCTGGAAGAATTCTGACACTGAACTGTAGGTCTATAAGCTGGGTCATGCACTCCTGTTTAAGGGCTACAACTGTGAAGCTCTCAAATGGGACATTGTGGTTGTGGTGATGAGGATGTGAGTTTTTGTGATCATGAAGGAGAGAGAGAAAGGAGAGAGAGAGAGGGAGAATGCCTGCTACAGCGCTTGGAACCTCAACCGAGTTGCATGCAAAGCCACAGCAATTTCCCTGGAAAAAAACGCACCCTCAGTGCCAAAACACCCTCTGCCTCACCAATCTCTTAATTTGGTGTCACCTGTATGCCTGGTGCTGAGATGCCATATTGTTAAGCAGAAAGAGGGTTCCCTTGATTCTGTGTCTAAAGATGGACAGGTGTGGGGCAGTGGTCCACAGATGTCAATGCAATGCCATTGACACAATTCTCATGATTCAGTTCAGCAACAAGTGTCCAGGAATCGCCACCTGCAAGTTTGAGCTATAAAAACATTGTAATATCTATATGTAATCTGGCAACTTCTACTTTAGTATTGCCGGTTCAAATATAATTTATAGATTAATATTTATTCCAGTTATAGGCCTATATTGTAACCGTCAGTAGGAGCTAGTCTTTTGTGGGAAGGGTATGGTTTAAGAATATCAGAATTAATACAAGGATTTCTCAGAGTAATAATCTTGTGCAATTCACATCAGGTTGATGCTGTTTTTTAATGGTGTTTCCATAAATGTGTTCTCTCGTGTAGAACTCCACTCAAAAACTAAAAATCGGTGCATTGAAATGAGAATGAGCGATATGGTTGACCCGGATAATGGCCTCATTTCCCAAATGAATAAACCTTGGTGATGATTCAACATTTTTTAAAGGCACGTTGGAATCTAAACACATAATGGCACTTTATGGAAACAACATCAATGGCTATTTAGGGGTGGGAGCTGCATTTTTACTGGCCGAAAATATTTTCTGCTTTTCAGGTAGAACTAAGTAGGTGCTTTATGTATGTGACTTGCAGTAAGTGTTATGCCAAAAAACAAAGCTTTGTTGTGGTCTGTTTTACAGCTGAGTTTATACTTATAATAATAAGCTAACCATTGCAGCAGACATTACTGAGCTGTCAGATTAAAATGTTTATAGAACTGTGCAATTGAAAGATAACTAATGATATTCCTCTTTAAGGGCTATTTATATTCACAGACATCGGGAAACCGAGTAAGCTTCATGTCTATGCCACCGGAGGGAAATGCAGAACTGAATCATGCTGCAAGACGATTGGTCATCAGCAACTGCATATCCCAAGCAGTGCATCATTTCAGTACAAATTAAGGCTTTTTTATCACACCATTTTGCTAGTGCAAACAGCACCACGGTCCTTTTACTACTATGTAATACATGTGTACGTGTCAGGTGAATTGAAAAGTCTGACCTGTCCAATTACAGACCCAGTGCATGTAGCAGATTTTACTTCTGGGTTTCACGAAGCACCCTCTGAAAGGTAAAACAACCACCTTTAACACCAGATGTGTTAAGATCTGATTTAGCAGATGGGTTTTAAATTTCCAGCAAAGATCCACTTCCAACACAAAGGCTAAAGCGTCATGCAGTTTTCCTTCTCAAACATAATCCATAACTTGTGGTGTGAATGGGTACCTGCACATGACTGCAGTCACAGGGGAAATGTCATCTTTTACTGTTGCCTTTTAGTGTATTATTTATGTTGGAAAGAATACAACTCACCCAGAAATCATTGCTATACCAGAACAGTAATTATAGCCTGTCCCCTAACATTTAGTCTGTTTTAGAAACATTTAGAAAATATACAGTACAGCCATACTGTATATAGAAGTACTGTACTTAACTTCAGCACTTTGTGTAATGAATACACATATACTGTATGATGGAATGTGACTTAGACTGAGGTGTGTCTACACATAGCTAGTAAAGTCAGTATTTGTGCAAATAATATTTTTCTTAGTTATAACCAGTTACTGAGTTTCAGTTACATGCTGTCATGGAGAGCAATACATCAACAATATGAGAATATTCATAGGCATCACATTCCCCTGGATACCAGTGCTGGCTTGTGAGATTGAATTGGAGGCAGTGGATAATCTTACCTTTACTGGTCATTGGTCTCAACTTTTCATTTATTTTGCTTGGTTATCAAGTCTTCTAGTTACCTGAATAACCCATTGGCGAGTAATCGCAAAGCCTTCCAATTGTGATTCGCTCATGGGCGTTCTTCCTTCACGGTCACATTTGGAGAAAATAAATAGTTCAATTTAGTGAAATCCATTTAATCAATTGAATCATTACAGAGAATACTTTTAATGTAGATCAGATCTTTACTTCATCGATATTCCCAAAGGCAGGCACAGAGAATGAAGAGTATTTATTTGAATTTATCCAGAAATTCAATCTGGATTATCGATCATTGTGAATGTGGGAAAGCACTGCACAAATCTGTGATGGGAAGGGGGGAAAAAACCCAACATTTTAGGAATGAGTTTTACCCATTGGTGTGGGTCGCTCCACTCAGTGATTGTTAATACCAATGACAGTAAGCAGGCTTTAAACCGAGAGCCATGATCGGTTTAAAGGCACAAGTTCTGCCTCCTCTCTTTCCATTTCACCAGCCCCCACTGATGCATACATTTAAAAGTACTGACGCTCATCTTTAAGACTGTCCCTCTGTTCTGTGAATATAGCCTGGACAGTGACAGCATAGATCCCAAAGGTACCAACTTCTGTAAGAGGACACGGTGTTTCACTTGGAAAAATCTTATTTTACTGGAAAAAGATATATACAAAAGTGGATGTAAAAAATAAAAGGTGTAAATGAATGAGACTGGATCACTTGACTGCTTGAGGTCTTGCAATGGTGTTCCTCTGTTGTGCGGGTGGCCACAGCACACACACACACACACACACACACACACACACACACAGACACACACACACACACACACACACACACACACACACACACAGAGAGAGAGAGGACTACGAGACAACACTAAACAGTGAATTAACATTGCCAACCAGCCTCTTCACACAGAATCACATTTGGCAGCCAGTGGTCTCAGCTTGCTCCCCAACACAGACCAGCTACATAAAACAAATCAAAAAGGCCATAGGTCAGAAAGTGAGACAGGCCCGCTGGCGTCTCAACATGGGCGCTGGGTCCAGCCAGAATGTGTGGTGCTGAAGTCCCTCAGTCCGAGTCGGATTCCTCCACGTTCACTGCTCCAACCACTCCAGCCAGCTCGGCCTCGCTGCCTTTCAGACGCTCCCCTACCAGAGAGAGACTGTTACACACTCAATCTGCCAGCAATCTGCCACCGATTCAACCAAACAAACAGAATGGCCAGAGTTTAGGCCACACGTGCTCTACTGGCCAGCTCTGCCAAAGCTCATGCACTGAATTTGAGGTTAACATGATACATAATGAGCCAGGCTAGGCTACATTTGTTGTGTTCCAGCTCTGCCATCAAAATACCATTTCATTCGATTGTATTTTTGAGGATTCTGTCCAGTAAAGTCTCAATTTTGCCACAGTCACCATGGTTTAAGGCGCAAACTTAAACAATTAACAGAAAACAGAAAAAAATGTGCTTGAAATACCCCATGCCTTTGATTCTTTCACTGTTTGCACTGACACTTTTCCACAGACTGGCTGTGTCCCAAATGGAAAGGATGCATCAAAATTAAGCAGTATATTAGACATCTGGTTTGTGCCACGTGTCCTTTTACGGTGCCTTGACTGAATCAGATGAGCAGGATATAACCTACACTATATGGCCAAAAGTCAGTGGACACCCCTACTAATTATTGAGTTCAGGTGTTTCAGCCAGGGTTTGGGATAGGCCCCTTAGTTCCAGTGAAGGGTATTCTTAATGCTACAGGATATGAAGACATCTTAGCCAATTGGGTGCTTCCAACTTTGTGGCAACAGTTTGGGGAAGGCCCTTTGCTGTTCCAGCATGACTGTGCCCCTGTGCACAAAGCGAGGTCCATAAAGACATGGTTAGACACAGAGCCCTGACCTCAACCCCACTGAACACTTTTGGGAGGAATTAGAACGCCGATTGCAAGCCATGCCTTCTCGTCCAACATCAGTGCCTGACCTCACAGATGCTCTTTTGGCTGAATGGGCACAAATTCCCACAGACACACTCCAAAATCTTGTGGAAAGCCTTCCCAGAAGAGTGGCAGCTGTCATAGCCGCAAAGGGGGGTCCAACTCCATATTAATGCCCATGGTTTTAGAATGGGATGTCCAACAAGCTCATATAGGTGTGATGGTCAGGTGTCCACTGACTTTTGGCCATATGTATCCTTCATAGTAGAGTAGGAGTTGGTTGTTGTGTTTGTTATTCGTCTTCAGTGGAAATGAGAGGAAGTGAAAGCAGAGTTACTCACAAGAGTGAGTTTTTGTAGGTCATTTGACTAGCAGGTATCTCACTACAGTAGGTTGCATCAATCTTAAGACTGAATTGTACTGGTGTTATATTAATTTATTTGGGTAAGTTTCAGGTTATTGGCAATGGTATTAATGCAATGTTACTAAATGCAGAACTTTTATCTGCCAATTGCTTTTGCATATTAGATTAATTTCAGAGCAAGGTAGTTAGCGGTCATTCTGAATTTGACCTTATTCTGTGCAAAACGATCATTACTACGATCACTACCTGGTGACGCTGACCTGACTTCTGTGTGCGTCCCAAATACACTTCCTTTTACGGCGGTTGCCTAGTTACCACTGCCTTCGTAGCATTCTACCAGGGAAGGAAGTAGGTAGCAAGCAGCATCATTTAATTTGGGGCACAGCCTATGTCTTTTATATTCTGTCCAGGAACAGATGGATGATGACATTGCAATATCGCCTGTCCCCACAGCAGATAGTCACCCAATGCTGAGGGGGCACGACAAGACAGAGGGCTATTTTAGCCACACAGAATAAATTATCTGCTGCATCTCCATTAGAGCCTGTCGCAGCGTGTCTGTGGGCTATTAATGCCAAAATGATGATCAAAACTGACCTGCAGGTCCCTACCCTTTCTCTGGAGAGATGACGGGCACAGCCAAATTTGATCAGTGGCCATTAGCGGTCGAGAACTCACATTAGTGTCGTCACTGTGTGCCACTAAGTCTCCATGGTCTCTTTGTAAACCACATAGCAATTAGCCTTAAACATGCAGACTCTATCCAATTTAGTTCAGGGACAGTTTCTCCTTTTCGGATTGCTTAAGAGAGTGGGGGGCGGGGTGGTGAAGTCATTAAGGACTTTGGCTGGACAGTGGCTCCCAGGCGAGGGGAGGCACTGCAGTTTTATCCTCGAGCAAGAAACGTGCTCAGTGTAGAAATTGCCCTTAAGCACTGATACAGGGTCAGTTAACTCTACCAAAATCCTAACCTTAACCACTAAGAGGAGGAATGCAAAACTAACTCCAAACCAGCTCATGGGCAAATTCCACCTACGCCAAGAAGCTTTACCATGAATGGCTTCGGTAAATATCCAGCTGTATGAACCTGGATTTGGATGTCTGCTAAGCAAATCCGCACAATTCATAATCATAATAACAATGGTAACAATAACTATTGTTATTCTAATGATGTAATTCAAGCTTGGGGCGGGGCATGGCCTGTGTGATTTAGGGCGTTAGACTCACGGATGAGCTCAGCGATGGCCCTCTGTGTTCTCTTCTCCAGCTTCTCCAGTTTCTTGGCCACGTCCCTCTTCAGATCCCTAAACACAAGGAGAGGGAATGAGACATGGGGGTGAGAACAATACTTCACTGACTGTGATTCTGACCAAACTGTGCTTAGGTGAATTATGAAATATAGGATTTCTTAGAATACATTTTCTAGGAACAGCACATAATTGGAATCCTTTTTATGTCATGCTAATGCATTGTGCTGTAATATCACCCAAAAAGGCATCAGATCGTCAACTGTATAGTGCGGGGAAATATAAACATTAAAGCATTCATAAAGCATAAAAGCAGTTAGGCACCGTTCAATGTCCGCCATATATAAAACAATCATACACCTATGAATATCAGTCTGTGGTCAGGGCTAATGGAGAAATGTATGCACTGCCACAGTACATTATGTTTTTTTGGGGGGGGTTTTAACGTCCTTACCAGTCAGGCTTCCTGGGGGCAAGGTTGGCCAGATCCTGTCACATGTTCACAGAGAGAGAGACATAACGTTATGCATGTCGATAAACAGTATCATTTTCATGGCAGGACTCTGATTCAAGCCATGCTTCAACTTTTGATTACATCCAATTGTTGGAAGTTACTAATATAGGGCATCACACTAATCAAATGCAGATTAAACACGAGGAGGTTGAGGATAAACTTGTTAATGCTGTGTGGTTTAACTGCAACCTTTGTTTGTGCACTTATGACTGAGTGGCTGCATTTGGCTCTGTAAAGAGATAGCTGGGGCTCCTACACCACAGCTTGCAGAACCCTGAGAATTGCTTACATGCTGTCTTCATCCTCATCACTGCAGTCAAAGTCACAGGATATGACATCACTCACCACTTCCTCAATGACAGGCTCAGGGTTGGCAGCTTCCAGCTGGTCTTTCACCTTCTCCTCCACTGAAACCACAGAAACAGGACACAGTGTTCGCCTTATATTTCAACTACTGATGGGTATAGTAGACTTCATGAACCTAAAATGGGTGGGTCTACCATGTCCTGTCAATCAGGCAGGCAGTGTGGTATAATGGTTAGGGAACTGGGCTTGTAACGTTAAGGTTGCAGGTTCAATCCCCAGGTGGGACACTGCCGTTGTACCCTTGAGCAAGGTACTTAACCTGAATTGCTTCAGTTAATATCCAGCTGTATAAATGGATTGCAAAGAAATGTAAACTGTAAGTCGCTCTGGATAAGAGCGTCTGCTGAATGCCTGTAATGTAATGTAATCACAGACTCGTGAGCCAATCTGCAGACTGCGGTCTATAGGAAACCAATAATACTGGTTTAGATCAGAGTCATTAACTGGTTCGGGTCATTTATTTCATGTGACACCACGCGACGCCCCGGATGTGCCGCCATGTGAGGTCTAAGCATGAGGGCCTGTAAATGAGAGTCAAAGGTGCAGTACACCTGTGATGTTTCAGCCATTTTGAGTGGAAAAAAACAAAACTTTTAGCAGCTGATAGGAGTCTCAATCATCAAGTATTTCTATTTTTTCTCCCTGAGCATTCCCTAGAATTCTACTTCAAAATGTGTTCTTCCGTAGACTATTGAGGGAATACATTTCTAAATGCATTTCTAAATGCTTAAATGAATGAATTGGTACAAACAAATTGTGTTCAAACAAATGTGTACATCCAGAGGCCATAGGTGTAATACGCTGTACATCAAATTGTGGCTGCAACTCCATGAAGTTCAGTCTGCTGTGGTCTAAAGCTAGTTGTGCACACTGCTTTCCCGGGCCTATGACCACCTTTGTTTGGACGAAAGTTCAAGGGCTGCCACGCCCCAAGGATGTGGGCACTCTCACCTGATGCAGGTTTAGCCTTTGGCACCTGTCTCTCCCTCAGCTCCTCGTCCTCCGGAGTATAGTTCCTCAGCTTCAGCTCCCTGTAAAGATAATGAGACAGGGTTTCTGCACTGAAGTTAAAAAAGCACATGCACACATCCAGAGATAAATCTATGGGGTTGCTGACTGCATTGAGACACACAGGTGTGTGTAGGAGGGGGGCGGTGGTTGTGTTAACGTACTCAAACACACATACACAAACAGTGTAGATGGAGAAACTACGTCAGCGCACGAAAAACACACCACAGACCGTAGGAATTTCACCATGGAGTACCAAAAGACACCAGAAGACGGCAGCACACACTCGGCCATTCCCTGACAGGGTGCGCCCGATCACATACCGCCGGACTGTATCACAGGAAGCAGTATGTGCCATTTTCACCAATCTTGGAATGCTACAAGCAAATTGGCAGAATCTATGAATTTACAGTACAAAAATGCACTTAAGGGATTTATTTTTTCTACTTGAAACTTGGTTCCCATTCAAACATAGCGCGTGATTGCCAATTGCAAAATAAGGCATAATTAACTCATTATTAACTAAGCTGTTGTGAAGCTTAGAGGTTTCACAACATACCTTTTTTTGCTTTTTAAAATAGTTCAAAATTGTGCGTATTGATATTCACTGGATTAGGAATTATCTCACTTAAGAAACAGCCAAGCAGTGGTTTCACGGGGGGGGCGCCACAATCAGTATGCGGGTCACTGTCGCACACAGATGGTGCAATTTATACATCAGCAACACAGCTGCACCCCTCCCTTCTGGGGAATCCAACTGCTAGAGCCGTGTGAATGAATAATATATTTTCTCTCTTTAAACACATCACAGCTCCTCCAACATGCTGCCTTGTCCCACCTGTCTCAAGGGGCAGAGGGCAATAACCAACAGCTGAGCGTTTTGCCAGGCCTGTCGTTTCGTTTGAATCTAGCGATGCCTTTCATGGCAAGTCGAAGCCTGGTCATGTTCTGAAATATATGCAGTCGCTGCATCAGTGCTCCGCCCCTAGGGAGCCATAGGAAAGGCTCAGGGCTGCGGTCACACAGTAGTAGACTAGTAGACCACTGAATGTCAGTAACCACATCGCTTTGAACAGGAATTCCTGAGTGACTGAGCTGGCAGATGTTCAGCAATATCTGACATTTCTGGGGGTGCAGGAGGCACAGAGGGGGCAAGTGCAGGGCGGTGGTCTAAAAGTAGTCAAGGCCCACCCTTGTATGGTTGGAAAGGTGCTATGGATAAGGCCTGGAATGTCATCTGCCTAACCCCACGCTGGCAACGCATTCCACTGAAGACTTAATTACCCACAAAGCACTGCAGCATGGGCAAACCTGTGCTAGCCCCCCTCCCACCCCATAATGTGATTGTCAAATTCTGTCATTGCTGCTTAATGCATAGCCAATCATCTTCCTTAAAATAAACCACAACAGTTTAACATGCATTTAACAGAACACTCAACTTGCATGAAATCACCATTAAAAAATAATCAAATATTAATAGCTACTCATATTAATCTTTAGAACCTATCAATCCAAAACACACAACAATGGCAGGAGTAAAGTCCACCCCGCCTTGTTCCCATAAACCAGTTAGGGAGACTTTGTTTGGCAGTGTGTTGGCCTGCAGTGTGTTGGCCTGCTCTTATGGTAAACTCTAAATCCCTGGCCCGACTCGCTCTGGGCAGGGGATGTGTGCCACTGCTCTTCCGTCAACAATGGAAAAAGGTCTCAAGTGGAAGAAAGATGGATGCTCTTTCCCAGTGCCTGAAATAGAGTCCTTCAGACCGGCAGGATATCTGAGCAACTATTAACACAACGGCCCCCGTCCCTGCTCAGTGTAAACAGGGGTTGGAGAGTACGATGGGAAACTCACTTTCTGATTCTGATCCAGGACGGGGGGTGTGTGTGCAATTGTTAAATTGTACTTCAGTTCTGCTTTTATTACAACAAACATCCCCCCTCCACTTTCCAGGGGACAGTTTAGCCACATAAAATATGGAATGTATAGAAAAGGCCCCCTCCCTGCCTTTCCGCAGAGAGCTTATCCCCCTTTCCTCTCTTCACAGAGGACCAGACTACTGTGTGTGTGTGTGTGTGTGTGTGTGTGTGTGTGTGTGTGTGTGTGTGTGTGTGTGTGTGTGTGTGTGTGTGTGCGTGTGTGCGTGCGTGTGCGTGTGCGTGTGTCCGTCCATTATGGCCTAACAGGACTGTTTGTGGTTATGCAAATCCAAGAATACACTACTTGGTCTAAGACGACGTGACTGGCTTTGTTGGTCTGCTATGTTGTAAATATACATGTACATCAGACACCATGATCTCATTCTCATTACTGGCCTAAGCCCAAAACCAAGTTCATTGCCAAAAATTCAGTTTCAGACACAGTGCTCTCAATTTCATCACAGTTTGTTTGTTTTGTGTGTGTGTGTGTGTGTGTCAGTGATCAACTGACTGGTTTCTCGCTGGGTTTCTCTGTAGGTGCCACTGTTTTGTGTGCGTGTGTGTCAGTGATCAGCTGACTGGTAGATCTACTTCTTTGTGTCTGTGTGTGCATTGGTGATCAGCTGACCTGTGTGCATGTGTGTGTGAATGTGTGAGTGAGTGAGTGAGTGAGTGAGCGTGTGTGTGTATGTGTGTGTGTGTGTGTGTGTGTGTGAAGGTGAGTGAGCGTGTGTGTGTGTGTGTGTGTGTGTGTGTGTGTGAAATGTGTGAGCGCATGCGTGTGAATGTGTAAGCGTTTGCGAGTGTGCGACAAGCTGACCTGTGTCTCTCCTCCGATTCAATCTCGTCCAGTGCTCTCTTACTCTCCGGCTCTCCATCGTCTGGATCTCTCCCCTGCCAGGAGACAAGACCCTATTAACTCTGGATTACCAAAAACACCAAGGATTGTTATACATCAGATGGTTGCACACTGTTCTCCACACTAACAGGACAAACCTGTTGCAAGACAAGCTTAAGAGTTGATAGAGCGCTTAAGAGCACAACGCAACATTCACCGAGCACCCTCGGTCTGTCCAAACCTTTATGCAACCACCTTGAGTACAAACAAAACGTTCATTTGAAATTAACCAGAGGCCTCGAGTGCTGCTGGAAAAGAAACCCCTGTATGACACTCAAAACAAAGGACAAGGGACGCCTCCCAACCCTGCTCTTTCCTGGAGAGACTTCCCGTCCACCTGCTAGAACAATACGCAAACATGGCCATTCCTTTAAATACAGTACTGTACAAAAAATAATAACAGGCCCCAGGAATGTGTACGGCATCGAACTCTCCCGTCTTCCCCCACAAACATTCCAAGAAGCATCAGCCAGGACTTTCGTGCCGATATTTATGATCTTGGAGGTCTATGTATTCACACAGCAGGGGTGAGATATATAAAATCTGCAACAAGCTACAGATGTACAGATACTCCCATAAAACTTTACACAAAGCATTCTGCGAAAGTAGTAAAAATGTTTTCACTGCCACGTAAAATTGTGGAAATGTTTTGCATCTTAAGATGGTAAAAGTAACATCTGCAGGTATGTTATCACTGCAGCTGAGACACTTCAATGAGCCCGACTGTGAGTGGACTATCATTATTCCTGTACTGCTGAGGCCTCCGTTTGGATGCAATGTTTACTCATGAGTGAGAAGTAATTATCTCAATATTTAATTGTATACATTATCTCACTGAATCGTCAATCCTATCCAGCTTATGTAATTAACCTACCAGACAACAACTATCCATTAGTAAACTGTGTGCAGTAAGCTGCATTTTGACAGAAAATAGTTTTTGTAGGAAACTGGAATAGCTTCTGGAGCACTTTGGTTAGCATGGTTAAAATCTGCCTGAATGAGGCATTCATAAATACATTCATACATACATACATAATAAGGCCCAATTCAAGACAATGCCTTTTTAAAACATTCATCAACTATATAATTGACATAACTAAATGAGTACTATAATTAAACATATAATTAAAGATATACAGTCTACAGATATTTGTGCATTTTGTCATTCAATAACATTACCTACTCAAGATCCTATTCACATGAATACAAGAGTCTGCATCCTGAGAAATCCATTCATAAAATCTGATGTGGAGTTAACCTTCCTGTGTATTGTCCTGGGATAAGTTATATGATCTTATATAAGAACATAAGAATACATAGAATGGGTCATTCTGCCCATCTAGGCTCATCATCCTAATCTAAAGAGTATCTAGTACTGTTTCTAGCCTGGACTTGAATAGCCCAAGTGTTTCTGCCTCTACTACCCAACCTGGCAAGCTGTTCCAGGCATTGACAACTCTCTGTGTAAAGAAAAACTTCCTAATATCTGTGTGGAATTTGCCTTTAACTAATTTCCACCTGTGGCCTCTTGTTCTACTGACCCACATTGCTATGTTGGCAGGTCACAGTCATAATAAATATTTTACCACCCAGAAATGTATTTTACCTCAATTAACAACAAGTCAATGACCTATTATTATAAAAATTAACTAGGTTTTTAGTGTTTTCTAGTCCATATAAACCACATTCACTCGTTTTCATTACAAAACACACACTTTGCAGCATCTTATATATTATTCTATACTATTTGTGTGTGAGTGGGGGGGGGGGGCTTTACATGTACAGCTCTACATGTTCATATCCCCAATGCTGAGGATGTCATCAAGATTCATGCTGAATTACGTTAAATGGAATTTAATTTATGATAAACTCTGAAACTCATACATTTTGACCCGGAACATGACAGGAGTGTAACTCGGAATGGATCAATTAACTAGCTAGCAGCTGTGGTTGCGTTAAAGCTCTGTTAATATCATATGAGCACTGACCCGAATTCATGTAATGGATGTTGCAATGAGGCAGCCGTAAACTGATCCAGAAGCTGTCACCGAAGCCAATACAGGGAGGGTTTGGTACAGCCCTATCAATGGTCGGCGCCAACTTCAAAGCACACGTTTTTATTTAGGAAATGAAACTCACCATCTAACGTTGTCTGTAGCTAGGCAGCTGGCTTGGTAGCTAGCCAACTCCCATTAGACAAGTGCATTTTATCGCTAGCCAGGTTAGCCTAACCAAATTATTTATCGAGCTTATTATGAGCGAATTAATCAACTTAGTTTTGTTATAGCTGGCTATGTTGCTAACGTTACAATACTTTACTTTCAACCATAACAAAGCCGGTGCTTTGGCATTAGTAAGGCAATTGATCGCTCGTGGTGCTACCTAACGCACTCAATACGGAACATTACTATATGCAACAGGCTAACGTTAGCTATTAAAAGAGTGTTAAAGCTTTAAGGAGAATATTTAAATGGCTGAGACAACACCTAACTTAGCTTAACTTAGCTAGCTAGCTAGCTAGCTAACGTTCGCTAACATGGCGACGTGCCTTTCACTTGATTAGGCCATGTTAGCTAGCTTATGAATGGATGACTTATGAATGGATCTAACGTTACCATAAACTAATACTAACTTTATTGGCACTTACGTGGAGCTGTCTGCCTCTCAACGCCTTCAATCTTTCCTTTCTCTTCAATGCTTGTTCTTGTAACGATCCAACTGTTCGCTCCATCGCGTCTGCTTTACGTTGACCCTGCCGCGTCAGGCCAGACTGTCGATAACAGACAGAGCAGAGCGCCGAGCAAGTCGATGTAAATGTTCTGAAAGCAAATGGCAATTAAATTATAACTAATGGCAATTTTATCACCTTTGTTTCTATATAAGAAAACCCGTCAGCACTATTTACGTACCATCATCACAGTCTAAATCGAAGGTATGTGAGGTTCTAATGAAACTGGAACATTTAAGATCAAAGAACTGGCAAGGTTTAAAATAAAAGGAAGAAAAACTTTTTGATATATTTTATAAATACACAATGCTTCACTAGAGACAACCATATGACAGTACGTTATTTAATTTGGTTTTGATGTTCATGCAGTCAAACCTAATAATATATTCAATTAATTCTTATTCGTTTCTGAATTATTTATTATTAACTATTATTAAACAGGATACATTTTTTCTTACCTTGTAGCATTTACCCTATAGGCTATATGTTTAAAACATAGACCATCACCTGTTTACTAATTGTGAGATGACACATTTGCAGGCAAGAATCAAGTGTCATATTTGTGCCATACTATTAATCATAGTGTCATTCATAGCCATGCATTCGTCCCAGGGAGAAGGGCTTGCAGTAATAGATGAAGCATTGAGGTGCACTTGCCATGGGTCAGAAAAGGAAAAATAAAAAGTAAACTCTCATACCAGTTATGTGTCCTCTATTAGCCCCCAACAAATGTATACACAGACACATAAACATGCATATTCCCTCTCATCAATGAACACAAAAACACACATGCACATAGTGAAAACAAACAAACAAACGTACATATACTACACATGCTCACCCTCATATGGATGCAAAGTCACACACAGACACACAGGGGGGCACTCAGTAGTGGTCTGGTCCTGGTGTGGAATGGAATGTAGGGCATTGCCATGGTAATACAGCTGCCTGGAGGTCCCCTCTGTATGTCCTACCATTGACTGAAACAAAACAGACCTGTGTTTGAGATGCAGACTTCAAAAATGACAGGGCGCCGTGTGACGAGGGTGTCACTCACACACCAGCTCCGACTCACACCCATAGCCTCTGCTGGAGGCGATCACCCCACGGAATACAGATCAGACACCTCTGCTCAATTGCCATCTGCTTGTTTCAGATGCTGAGGTTGAAGCTGTCTCCTGGCAGACACACAATTCATGTCCTGTAGAACACAGAGAGCACACTGTTCTTTTGGAAGGGGAGAAAGGATAGGCATACAGTAGGTTTAACTTTCACAGTAGGGTTTTTTCACATAAACACACCAAATTCCCAGCTCGTGAATGTTCTCACAATGTTGTTCTATTGTTGTAACACTCTGATTGGTTAAACTGTGAAACAACAGCAGTTTGTATAGGAGTGCTTTGAGTTGCACTGCTGCTTATGTATATTCACACTTTGCAGATTATTTATGATTTTGTTGACCAAAGTCCAGTTTTGGTATATGGAAGCTAGGATGGCCCAAGTACAAAAAATTGGACATTCCATAGGATATTTTGGAACTTGTTTCTCTTTACTAAACCTTTACAAAAAAAGGGTCAGATTTGGTGTAATCAGAAATGTCATTGTAATATTATTATTTTGGGGAATGGTGTCATATGTATGGGAGCTTTTTGCCCTCAAATGAGTCCTCAAGTTCAGAAACTGATCCACTGTTTCTCCTGGACAATAAATTACTTCATTAATTCAGAATCAATTGTTCTACAAAGCTAGGACATGCTATGTAAGAGGAAATCTTGTTTAATGTAGCTAACAAAAGGTTAAAACAAATTGTCTGACTACATACTCGTGGCTTGGGTGTCTTGGAATCTATTCTCAACATAAGAGAAAGACACATTCACTCTTTTGGTGTACACCTTCATTAAGGTTACTTATTATCATAGCATAAAAAGTAATACATTAGAATATGTATATGTGAATATCATCATTATAATCCCTTTTCTGTCTTTGGTGGATACATGTTTTATGAAATTAATTAATTCAATATTTTTTCACCAAAGTCATCTTTGGGGTAGTTCATCAAATAAATTCATAAAAGATTGAACTTGGCAAATTGACAGCACTTAACCTGTACAAGCTCAATCATATGCACTAATAAAATGCATTTAAATGCATTTAAATGTCAATATTCTTACTTAGATTAACCAACTCAAAAATGTTACCAATATAAATTCATCCAACAGAAGAATTACCGGAATATAATATTTTTTGGTGGTTTTACAAGGTGGTACCAGTCTCTCTTTTTTACATAAAAGTCTATATGTCTGGTCGTATATGATCTCTCTCTTGCTTTCTCTCTCTCTCTCTCTCACTCTTACTGGGTATATGTATGTCAGACGTTCTTTGCATTGTTGTAATAAATGCAAATGTTCATTCAGAAAGGGGAGGTGGATGTAAATGTGTCCGGCTGTCCACCGCCAAGTCTGCGCTTGGACGAATGACTACGGCCCTTGGGTGTGTTGATTTTCCTACCACAGCTCATTGGCTGAGCAACTCTTCAAATGTTGTACTCCAAATGGAAACATTTTATTTGGCATATGCTCTCATCCATTTATTTATAGAGACTTTCAATGTTAATATGGCATGATAGATGATATGCTCGCCACAGGGTCAACAAAAATAACATTAGGGACAGAACAGACCAAATTATTTTGAATAGACATAAAACTGAAGAACAGTGCTTATAAGTACATGCAATAAACAACAAAAACATAGTGTCTATCAATGATCCCAAACAGCAACACACTTGCACAAAAGTGACTACAGAGCTTAACAATAATCTACAAAAGTAGTTTGTTGGTATTCCTGTATCTTGCTTGTCAGACAATGCAATGCTCAAACAGCTGTGAGAGCACAGAACACAATATCCTCTGCACACATAAACTGTAATTGACACAATGCCATGCCACAAATTAAATTTGACACATCCGGGAAGGATAAGGGTTTATGTGTGTCAATAGCTCACTTTCCAGATAAAAACACCTGGCCAGTACAATCATGACATACGTATATGTAAGTTCATAGACATGTTTACTACAAACTTGCATTATCATTATTGTAATGCTGGACTTGATGTTCCGTCTTTCTTTCTCTCTTTGGCTCCAGAACACTCACAGACAGATTCACGTCTGTGTAACAGAAGTTCTGAACCACATTTACACGAGCCCTCGTAAGTCTCTCCTGGCTTTGTACCCTGCTTTCTTATGTGTGCTCTGCATCCGTGTGGCTCCTCTTTACGACTCATGTTTAAACACTGGCAAGGGCAGATGTAAACTTGCACGAGGGTGTTTACAGTGCAGGGCCTGATGTGCAAGGTGAGGCGTGGGGTGGAAATGAGGAATGTGAAGCCCATGGAGATAACAGACCTTTGTGGACAACAGACCATGGCTCCACCATTCACCAGCTCAAATGTCAGCCGCTCCAAGTGCCTATTAGATTTACAGACCGATTTGATGAAATACTTCTGAACACTGTTCTCATCTGAATCTGGAAGCTGACACTTAAAAGATGTACAGCTCATTCCTATTTAGTTGGGGGTGAACAGCTTACAGCTTTTGGAGACTTTGTTGTGGTCTGTTTGACCTTATAAGTGACTGTATTTTTGTTTTAGGTTAAATGCCTCATGAGGGCTGGCATGTGGGCTTGAACTCTTCTCTACTTTTTAAACCAATACTCCAAAAACAATCAAACAAGGTTTACAAAGATAATATATAGTTCCCTTGAGCCTCAGAGTAATTATTCTAATAACTGATAACAATGTTAGCAATATCATGCAAATGTTTATAAAACTGCAGGCCAAAACAAATATTTCACCTGACAAAAGCTGCAAGAGAAAACGAGAGAGCAACATACTTTCATCCATATGATCAACATCATATTAAGGAAGTTGAATAGTACTGTAATAATTTATTGCATAATATATATGGGAGGGGATGCAATCCAGTCAGACAATTGCTCAATTCAAAGGAAATCAGAAGAGCCTCAGGGATCTGATGGAAACAGGAATTACAGCAATCCACAACATTGGGATAATGTTTGGCATTAGTCTAATAATCCCCCATAATGCAGTTTGATAAATCTTTATTTCCTCTATCAAGTTACTTTGATATTATTTGCAACCACTGTAATACACCACTCATTACAAGTACAATATCATTTCATGGAAGATGGTAAGCGCAGACTTCTAAATACTAGGTTTATTTAACTGTAATAACACAAGTTATTGTGTTGGCTGTATCTGCAGCCTATGCCAAGCAAACAACGCATACAACCTTAACTAAAGTGGGTATCTGGAAATAAATTCATCAGAGCACTACTCTCCCACTTTTGGAATCATTCTTTCCTTTTTTTCTCCCCCCCCTACCACTAACACTGGCAGGATGAAACCAACCGTGCCCTGTCATTGCAGACTCCTGGTCAGTCAGCCAGTGATGTTCCCAAGGCTTCAGCCTGCCAGTATTGGGCTCAGCCTGCACTCATGGCGACTGCCTTTATTGACTGAGCCATTCGGCAACCTCACCTTGATATTTTTTCAACATTGCCCTTCTCAACACTGCTGTTTAAATAAACTTAAATAACCACAATTAGCCCACCTTGCCAACAGTTAGCCCACCATGCCATCCCAGGCCATGTCAGCCAATCTGATCCACTACAGCCACAACCCCTCTCTGGTACATTCCCATCCCTGATGACATTATGTGTTTATATATATACATTTTTATGTGATTCCCATATCACATAAAATACCAATGGAATTACTAGAAACATAATAGAAAATCCAACAAATATGCCATTTACAGTCAGTACTCATTTGGAAAACATCCACTGAAATGTATTTACTGATTATTACTATATATTTAACTCTTAAATTATATTTGGCCATTTTCTGTATTTTTCAGCTTCTACACAATAGGGTCTTTTCCTCAATAAATAAAGTTCTGTGACATGGCAGGGTGAAGATGGACCAAGGTGCGGAGGCTATATTGGATTGCAGAGGCTCAATAACATTGAATATTCCCTAACAGTAGTAACAAGATACAAGATCCTACATACTTTAAATTGAATGGCCTGTGTCTGTATTGTTGAACAAACAGTTCTCTGCTCCAAACTTCTTAGTTAAAAAAACCTGACTTGCAAAGTGAAAAGGTGGTCGGCAGGTAGGTAGGCAGGCAGTGTGGTATAATGGTTAGGGAACTGAACTTGTAATGTTAAGGTTGCAGGTTCAATCCCCAGGTGGGACACTGCCGTTGTACCCTTGAGCAAGGTACTTAACCTGAATTGCTTCAGTTAATATCCAGCTGTATACATGGATTGTACAGAAATGTTAACTGTAAGTCGCTCTGGATAAGAGCGTCTGCTAAATGCCTGTAATGTAATGTAATGTATGGTCCTAACATGACACACCTCACTGTAGATTCACATTAATGTATAGGAGGGTTAACTCCAGATAAATATAAACTATCTTGAAAGTGATGCCTCTGCCAAAGCAATATTAATGTGGAATTGCAAATTACTGTTCAGAAGCAGTAGAAAAAAACTGATTACTTTACTTTGCAATAAGTTCACAAATGAATTTCAGAGGCCCAGTTTCCCCTGCGTAATGTCTTATATATTCGTACAGAGCTGCAGTACAGTAGTCTTATTTGTGATACGTATATGAGCTAATAAAATTGTATCATTAAAAAGGAGCGAAAAGTTATTTGAAGCAACCTGTCCACAGCATGCAAAAGTAAAAGTTTATTGTTTATGAATTAGTAGCTAGATAAACAAAGTAGGCTACTAAATAATTCATGTTCGATTTTAAGGTGCGCCTGTGTCTTTAAGAGTGTTACCTGTCCACAATTTACGCACCCTGTCGCGAGGCCAGAGAGTATGGAGTTTCTTATTCAGTTTTTAACAAGTTAATCTGTGAGAAGCAATCCTCTGGGAGACTGCTGATGCCACTTTGGACCGCGGTCCCTTCGCTTGTGCCGTACAGGGTTCTGTGCTATACTGACGGGGAGGAGAGGCTTCCCATGCAACTATTGTGTGCGAACCTGCGTGCGCTCGTGCAGTCGAGCTCGAGAGCGAAGATTCTCTCCTACCGTTATTGGTATTCCGCGGACATGGCTGTTTATGTTACGCCTTCTCCCACGACGTCTTCCTGCTTCGTACTTGATGTAGCGAAGATACAGCACGCATCATATATTTAGTTTCTATTTTATTTTAATTCACCCAACACTTATCTGCTAACTTCAGGAGAGCTAGGCAACGTGAATGGCTCGGCGGCCGTTTAGAGGAGCGTGTTTTAGCTTGTTTGCAAGATAGCAAGCAAGAGGAGGTAGCTTGCCAGCTAGCCAGAGAACACTACGGGTATACGTACGTTATTTCCTTGTGAAATAACAAAATCGCTAGCGACACATTTAGATGCAGGAAAGTTAAATGTTTTAGCAAACACTCCATCCGAGGGTCTGCGCAGAAGGGCAGAGGAGTATGGCTTCAAAAGAAAGGCTCTACGAACTATGGATGTTGTATTACACCAAGGTGAGTGGAGAAACACCTAACGTTACACTAGCGACTGACATGACACCTGTTTGATTTTGTGAAGGGTAGCGAGCTGGATTTTGAACTAACGAACATTATCTCAAACACTTGAAAACAAAATACACTGCTTTTATTGAGACATGTCAGCCTTGACTTTGCTTGTTACTGTTGCAGGTAGCCGTGATAGTGCCGCACTGTAACGTCGTTAGCAATAAGGAAGTAATGTTTGGAGATTCGTGAAGCGTTGGATCCGTTTAGGAATGGCGAGGTCACAGCATGTTCTTTTCAGACATTATTCGATTGTTAACTAGCTAGCTAATGTGTATTAAGGTTCGCTAATGTTCTACGTTGGACTTCTTGTTTTTGTTTCCAACCATAACTATACGATTATGTTTAGTTAAAAAAAATAGAAAAGTGTTTGAATCGGCTCATATGATATATGCTATGAATACAATGTCACCCAGTTTAGCTAGTCGAAGTGTGTGAATCGAAGTTCTGGCTGGTTCGACAACCTGTCAGTGCCAGGTACGTTACTGCCCGATCGATTCTTCGGAACAGATGCTGTGGTGGCCGGATGAATCATAAATTAAACTAATTTGGCCCGTGCGTCACCAGTCCTGACTTTGACAGTTTGTATGTTTACTTAGAAATATAACTCGTGATGTAGTCACTGCTAAAGAAATGCAAACTTATATTCACCAGGCCTACAGGAATAGAAGCAAGCCGACACAAACCTCTGCGGCGCATCGTTTGTCAGACTGGCTGTCTTGCTAGTCATTAATAACGAACATCGTGGTTTTAATCCTGCGCCCTGTTTGTAAATCCGGATTACCGAGTTGCATAAAACCAACTATAGTCTATAAAGTATCTAGCTCACTAGTAAAGCCCTGGGTGAACAACACCCGCACACTAAGAAGAATTCACTGTGCTTTTGAGTGCTAGATAGCTACAGTATTAATCCAAACTTTTAAGGCACACGACGAGTGTAGTTCATTCTTGTTCATCACTGGTATGGAGTTTTTTGGTGTCTACATAAGTAGCTAACGTTAGCTAGACAATTTTGCGCATACTAGGCTACCTGTGCGTGATATGACCTACATCATTGTGATAACAGATAAGCGAACGTTCAAAATAATATAACGCATAGCAAAGTTTAAGATGAAAGTTTATTGAGCTACCCTCCAAAAACTGCTTGGCTTCGCAGCGTTCAATGTTCGTCTGTTTTGAAGCTGTGTGACGTAGTGCCATGGAAACGGGAAACGGCAGGTGCAGTCGTGTTTAATTCCTCTTGCAACTGCCCTCATGGCAAAGCGAAGTAGCCATCACTAGTAATGAAATTCTAGCTCGGGTGTTGTTAGCTGAAAATATCATGTTGAACAGAGAACAGATTGTATGAGATTCTCTCAATTATTCATCAAATTGTGAAATCTTCCAGGGCACTGCAGGCTAAACAGAGATAGCAAGTGACTCCTTCCAAACAAAAGTTCCCTGCCATGTTAAATCACAAGTCCATGCTCAGGAACCACGTTAACCTGTAACCCAGAAAAGAAAATTGCCTTGATGTTATGGGTATGTGTGCATTTGGAGGGGGCTAGTTGCCGTTACTGGCAGGGTGCACACTGAAATATGTGGTCAGTCATTAAGAAGCCGTTCTTTCCCCTGACCCATCACCATTCATAATCCGATCTGTAACAAGAGATCAGAACTGTGCTATTGGAGCAGAGCACTGTGGTGTTCCAGGGCTGTTTGTGTCAACCCCCCATTGTCTTGCCCCGCCTCCTATAACAACACATTTCCTCACTGCCTCCGTGGTTTCAGGGGCATACATGTGCACTGTTCCCTTGGTGGAGTCAGTCGTTTCCTTTGCCACAGACAATAACAGCTCTGCCCGAGAGAAGAAACCTCGCGCCATGCCCTTCCTCTCCATCGCTGCAGTTCGGCAATGGAGGGGTTAACCGGGGTGGAAGACTGAAGTCAGACGAACCTGTTCTTCTGACCTGTTTCAGCAGGCAGGAGCGCGGTCTCCTCCCTGATTGCTACGCGCTTTGTGGTCCACCCACAGACAAAATGTCAGCGTGTTTTTGTGTGTGTGTGTGCGTGTCTGCCCAGCCCAGCTTGCATGTTTTTTTTGCTGTATGAATGCTGAAGCACATCTGTGCAAGGGTGTTGAATCTTTTGGGTACATTTGGAACTTGATGTGCTTGTACCTGCATATATAAATATGTGTTAAGTTTTGAGTGCTAGACTAAATCAGTGTGACCTGTGGGTCTTTTACTGGTAGATTCACTGGTAATACATAGAGAACTGTAGAGAGATGAAAAAAAAGTAAAATATTTCAAGAAAATGGCTATTTTATTTTACCTGATTACTTCTGTCTTCTGTTACCAGGATACAGTGGCATCCCTCTTGGTCTGCATCTGCAATTAAAGCCTGAACTGGTTATATCCTGAGCTTTGTAGCAATATCAACTTTTTAAAGCTGACTGTCATGTTTGAGGAAGGGACATTTATTGTGGATTTATCCAAATTGGAGCTTGCAACACTTTTGCAATCCCCCTTCCTAAATTGACAGGGTGTATGAATGTGAACACGTTGGGCAATTTGCTGGTTGCATAGTAGCATATATGTTTTGAAATGTAAAATTTCCCAACAGACTTTTAATCTTCCCTGGTCGTTGACAAAATGCTGTTGTGGTGTAGCCTGTATGTTCAAAGCCTCATTGAATCATGCATGGGACTAGACATTACGGCCAGTACAGCTGAGGCCTTTAAGCATTTGAAAAACACGAATAATAATTGAGTTAAATACCCGTGGTGTGCCTCGCTTGATGCTACTTGTGATATTCATGCTGTGAGACTGTTGCAAAAACAGCGATTTGTAAGTCAAATACAATTGAAATAAAACACCTTTTTCAGAATCAACAGCAATATAGAGACAGAGAGACTCTTATTAAACCAGGCAGTTGTTCTGCAATGGCATATGGAGGAAGACAGGTGTTTACATTTTCACCAGTCCTGTTGAAACATCAACAGGAAGTAAAATTACTTGTAATTGCTAGTATATTATTACATTACATTTTTAGCAGATGCTCTTATCCAGAGCGACTTACACAGTTTACATTTCTTTACATACAATCCATTTATACAGCTGGATATTTTACTGAAGCAATTCAAGTACCTTGCTCAAGGGTACAACAGCAGTGCCCCACCTGGGAATTGAACCTGCAACCTCTGAGTTACAAGCCCAGCTCCCTAACCATTACACTACACTGCCAGCCCACATTATGCATCACGTCACAGATTTGTTGCTTAAACTGTGTGTCAGCAAGAATGAGAACCTACAGGAAAATAACATAAAACCTTCAGTTCAATGTTATAAGCTTCATGTCATGTGCACTTTTGGAAATACTTTTTGTGGGCCTGCTTTCTGGTGTTCTTGTAGCATTTTCAAGCTTTGAAGAAAAATATATCATATTGGGCATATTAGCTTACTGTACTCGCTGTGCTGTACTTTATTTTCAATTATTTACATTCTTGAGTATAGCACTGTGTGAATAAAATGAATGGCTAGTCAGATTATCACTTTTTGTGAACTGCAGCATGAACTATCCAGATGCCTTTAAAGAGGAACAGTATGGCATCTCATAATTAGTAATCTCAAATACATTTGTCTGGATTTATTGTTTTATTTCTGTTTGAGTCATTTTAATTAAGCAACTGTTTTGCAACAGAATCCTCCCTTCCTACAGTGGGAATAGCCCTGTTGAAATCTTAGCACAAATGTGCTTAAGACACAGAAAGCCATTTTACTGTAATATTTTATTGTTATTGCTAGTGTGCAAATATTGATGCAAGTGGTATATTACATGCTGGAAGTGGGGATGCTTTCAAGGTTACCTGATAGGCGATTTTGTGATGAATCCTGTGCCGTGTAGCTTAAACCATTTATTAAACTGAGAAAAATACTTATCTTTCTACTGCGTAACTCCCAAAATAAAGGAAACCCCATCAGAAAGTGTTTTAATAAGGCGTTGGGCCGCCACAAGCCACTAGAACAGCTTCAGTGCGCCTTGGCATAGATTCTGCAAGGGTCTGGAACCCTATTGGAGGGATCCAACACCATTCTTCTATGAGAAATGGCATCATTTGGTATTTTGTTGATGATGGTGGAAAACGCTGTCTCGGGCACCACTCCAAAATCTCCCATAAGTGTTCAGTTGGGTTGAGATCTGATGATGTGGTATATGATTTACATTGTTTCCATGCTTATCAAACCATTCAGTTTGGATGTGGATGGGGCATTGTCATATTGGAGCAAACCACTCCCATCAGGATAGAAATTCTTCACCATGAAGGATGAAGATGTTCACTCAGAATGACTTTGTATATGTTGCCATTTACCTTACCCTCTAAGGGGTTGGACATAAACCACGCTGGGAAAATGCACCCCAAACCATAAGAGCCTCCAGAAACCGTTAATTTGTTCAGTTGTTTCCTTTATCTCGGCAGTTACCTGTATACACTGTATATGTGTATTCTGTGGAAAATATTGTAGTTTGCTACTAAAGATGTTGAGAGCTACCAAGGATTGGTAGAGCCAAGACATTTCCCAGAGCCAAGAATTTCCTGGTTCTTGTTCAGGTTGATGACCTTTTGTGCGTCACTGTACTCATTCATATGAAATGCAAAAGTGAGTTTGGGGGCATCTTGGAGGAAGCACTTAGGAAGACAAGCTGTGAAAAGAGTTTAGTACACAGTTCACTAATGTGCCTAAGAATAGATTCACAGGCAGTCTTAGCAGCACTACACCATCACCACTACCACCCTTTAGACTGGTTGTTTGAGGCCTGGCGTGGCTATGACTCTTGACTAGCAAGGGACATTTTTTTATGATAAATGAAAAACGTTCCTTGCTAGTTTTCTTTATTTGTCATAGGTTCCAATGTTCCCTGGAAATCCTTGAATATTTTACATCAATAAAACCTTGAAAGATTTGAGGGGAAAAAATCATTCTAACATTTTAAAGTGCTTGATTTAGTTCTTTGTCAAATTGTTTTGGTGATAATCTTAAAAATCTTCATGTCCACATTTATAAATTAGGCCCATAGAAATGAATCCTGTATCAGAATACACATTCTATTCAAAATGGTTGGGGTTTGGATTGAGGTTGAAAGAGCTGATCCTGGGACAACATTCTTCTGATTGATATTTCAGCCATTTTGATATTGCTTTATTGTTGGTCTGGAACACTGGTGATATAGCCTACTTACTGTGCAGTTTTTTGGGCCCCTGCATTTTGGGGAATGGAACCTTGAATTGGTGGCATAGGTAAGTGTAGGTGCTTTTCTCACATTTTCAGTTTGAGGAGGATGGCCCTGCTCCTATCTGTAGAATGCAGACCAGACCCAACGAGGTGTCCAGGCAACAATTAGAACTTCAACATGCCTGGAGACTAGCATGGATAAACCATCCAGCAAGAAGAATTCTGCATGTGACCCCAGTCAAAAGTCCAGCTCCGAATTCCACCCGTGTTATGGATATCATTAATTTTTGGAGCTTGAATAATTGTGGGCCTGTGCTTGCTCTTGTGTCACAGTGTGGAGGGATGGTGCATTAAGACCTGCAGAACAGCAGCGTGATAAGGCTGTCTGAGATTATGCACTCTGTCTGATGGCTAGAGCTCCCCCTGAGTAATCTAGGGCCCTCTTTGTTCCCACTCCTGACTTTCGTCTTATCTCAGCTCCCCACGCTTGGCCCTTCGTGGCAGGGGGTCCTTGAACGGCCCTCGCAGCAGGGGGCCCTTGAACGTGGAGCTACTTGAAAGATTAACAGCCTGTTCATCGCGGTAGTCCAAAGCCATGCTTCCATTAGCCTCATTCTGTCTTACCTGAACTATATAAGCCCGGTGTAGCCTGGGCTAATTGAAGATGTCAGTCTTGTTTAGTTTGTCCAGTGCAAAACTGTTGAGGACAAAGCAAATATGCCAGCAATGGAGAGATGAAATGTCTTTTCACATACAATCGATTTTTGTTTGAAACATTTCCTAGGGAAAGCTGTCTACATAATCTTCCCTCATACTATGTGACTAGCCAATGATACGTGAATTCTACTCAGATGTGACATATCTCGCTCTGTCAATCAGTTGTTGAGACTGGGTAATATAGCAATATGTAGTGATGCCATGTATCTGCTGCACTTTATTTGGTCAATTAGTGACTCATATGATCCAATCAAAAGAGACTGCTCTATCTTTTAGCGAAACACTGTAGCTTGATGAAATCCTCCCATTTAATGTTTGTGCTTCGTCTGAACTGATCCAACTGAATAATTTGTTCATTAAAAAAAAACTGTGTTTGAAAATGTCTGTATGGGTGTCAGAGTTAAAATGTAGGCTATTTCTCGTGCTTTTTGAAGTCTCAGAAAAGGTAACCTCTTCTGCCACATCTGAACTATAGTAAAAATGCAACCTAATTCATTAGCAAAATAGGCCTGACCTCAGTATTTAGCAATTTGATCTATCTGTATTTCCATTTGAGTGACTTAACTATGTTTCTTTCTCTGTTTCTGATATGAACTGGCTTTACATGGTTTTTGATGTTTCACAGGATTAGCGAGTAGCGTATACTTCCTCTTGACTCCTCTTGCTCATGGTGAACATACTGGTAAACCTGAGGTTGGGCAACATACATGTTGGCCTAGGGTAAATGTACTGTGGAAACGCCTCTGGCACACCTCAGGTGTATCTGACTTGCAGTACAGCTAAGGTGAGTCAGTGCCAATGTGTCACTTCGGCAGGCTTCCAAACCAAACAGACACCAAAACCATTGAATGATTTTCTCATTCTAAAGGGTGCTGGCAGACAAGAAATGTAACCAACGACTGTCTTTATTAGACCAGCTTATAGGTAGTGGTCAAAAAGGTGGAAACACCAATATGATCCAAACACGGTATCCTGTTGTGTAGAGTTCTCGGTGGACCGTTCTTTATGAAACTGCTTGCTCACTCCCTAGGTTAAAATTAGCTGTCATTTGATTTAGAGTCGCTGTTTAGGCTTACACCTTGAATTAATGCACGGCCATCATGATCCAGGAGTATGCACTTCTGATCACAGCCCTTTTGTGATGATGACTTTCCCTTAGAGTTCCATGCCGACATTACCTTAGACACTGTTCCTCATTAAATATCAGAGAGTTGAGTTGACTTTATCACTGAAGCTCCTGCCAAATGTGCACCAACAATCGAAATCACTGAGTCTTCTAGTCATGCTAGCCATAACTATAGGCAGCCAGGCCTGCCCAACATTTTTGTACACAAACCTGAGCATCCTGGGATGTTAATTGCTTAATTGACAACACCAGTGTGGAAGCACCTGCTTTCAATATACTTTGTTTACCCAAGTGTTTCCACCTTTTTGGCCACCACCTGCAGCTTCCTTCCCTGGTTCTGAGAGTGCGTAGTAGTTTAAAGAGAAATAGAAAACCTGCTTCATTGCAGCCCTCCGTGACCAGGTTAGTGGCTCACCCAACATGGGTGTAACAATCTACGAGCAAAAGCACTTGCACTAGGGTGGCCTAACAGTCAAAGCATTTACCTGGAATGCAAGTTGCCCACTGCAGCCACAGTTCGAAACCCGGCTGGGCCAGCCCGGGCTTGCCGAGAAGTGCGAAAGGTGTCCCTGTATGGGAAAACTGGCTTGCCTCCGAGGACAAGCGGTGGGCCCGTGGGGGAGGGTAAACTGAAAGAAATAGAGGTTATAATTAGCTACTAAATTGGGAGAAAATTTGGAAAAAGGCCCCCCAAAAACACTTGCACTGAAGTATGCATCCCTAGCCAAATTAAATGGGGTAATAAAGACAAAATTATAGTGTTGGTAATCAGGTTTTGCATCCCTGAGGTACCACCTGGCTTCAGCTGGGATATTGTCACCTTCTTAAAATAATGGCCTAAGTCATCTCTTCATGATGCTGGCCACCTCTGGTAAAATTGCCTTAATTGAAAAGATCATGCTGTTCCTACCCCGGTAGTATAATGGCCTACGTCAAGAGTGTGACTTTTTATTATTATTTTGGCCGTTTAATTTTTTGCATAACTCACAAGACATTGTGACTTAGGAAATTTTACAAGCTTTCAAGATGGCGGCTGCCTAAGTCACTTACTCTAGAAGTAATTTGGCCTAAGTCAGGTTTAAAATTGCCTAAGTCACAACGGCATGTTCGTAAATTGGCCTAAGTAATCTAATCCTCTTATGTTACATAATTGACAGACAGTTTTATTTGTATGTCAATAGTCATATATTGTCATAACCTTTTTGTGTGAAATGATTAATAAATATCATATATTCTATATTTGGTTCAGTTTATTCTGTTTTTTTAAAAACTTGAATATATGACTTAGGCCATTATTTTAAGAAGGTGACGATATGCTTATCTGAAAAAAATAATTTTGGCCTCTTCAACCCAGCAGCCTGTTGCTGTTGTTTTTTTGCAAGATCAAATACAGGAGATGAATACATTACAAGCAATGCCTAGGCTACACTTTGTGTGCAGTAACAGACCTGCCATGCAACCAAGGCCCAATTGACAATGGGGGTAGTTTAGGACAAGGGTATGACCACCAGAGGCATGGCAGTTTTAGGCTGATGACATTTACCCTGACCTCTACCCTTTTCCTCTCCTCCACTGAGTAGACTGATAGATCTGTGATGTGTGTCTGGCGTGCATCTGCTCATGACAGCAGCAATGTCTCAATGCCCAACCAACCACTTCCTCCTTTGACATTCTAGCATTCTGACAACAGCCAAAAAAAAGAAAGCCACTTCCTGTCAGGGACTTGCTAATCTTTATGACAATGACAGCAGCAGGGGGATGTTTGTTTTATTGTTGTTGTTTTCAGGCTTCAAAATTCAGTCCTGCGGGAGAGAGAATTCGATTTTTGCATTGCCAATTCATGTGTTTCTAGTAACCGTAAAGGATATTAGAATTATGTACAGTTCAGTCCGTAAGTATTTGGACAGTGACACATTTTTTGTTGTTGTGGCTCAGTCTCTGTACTCCAGCACATTGGATTTGAAATTAAACAATGACTGTAGGGTTAAAGTGCAGACTGTCACCTTTAATTTGAGGGTATTTACATGCATATCGGGTGAACCGTGTAGGAAATGCAGCCGTTTTTATACATAGTCCCCACATTTTAGGGGACCAAAAGTAATTGGACAAATTAACATACACTCCAATGAGTTTTGATGCATTCGCTTGGATCTTTCTGTATACCTCCGCATTCATCCTGCTGCTGCCGTCAGCAGTAGCATCATCATTGAACGCAAGTGGCAGCCATACTGTAGATGCCCAAGCCATAACACCACCTCCACCATGTTTGACAGATGAGGTGGCATGCTTCGGATCATGAGCTGTTCCTTTTTTTCTCCACACTTTCCTCTTTCCATCACTCTGGTACAGGTTGATCTTTGTCTCAGCTGTCCATAATACTTTGTTCCAGAACTCTACAGTTTTTTTAATGTGCTTTTTTTACAAACTGTAACCTGGCTGTCCTATTCTTGAGGATTACCAGGGGTTTGCATCTTGTGGTGAACCCTGTGAGCTTATGCTGGTGTAGTCTTCTCTTGATGGCAGTCTTTGGCACATCTACGCCTACATCCTGGAGAGTGTTCAACAATTGAAAAGGGTTTTTTTTTTCTCTGTTGTGGCCATTCATTTTTTTTTGTTTGCAGAGGGGAATTTGGGAAACCAGTGATGCAATCTAACCCAAGTTATTACAGTGGGTATAAAAAGTATCCACCCCCTTGAACCTTTTCCACATTTTATTTTGTTACAACATGAAATCAACATTGATTTAATTGGGATTTATTGCTACTGATCAAAACAAAATATTAAATAATAATAATAATATTTTTTCTAATTTATTTACCAATAGAAAACAGACGGTAATTGATTCCATTATCAGTTGTCCTCAGAGGTCACATCATTATTTGAGTGGAGTCCACCTGTGTACAATTATGACGTTTCAAATGATTTCAAATTAAATACACCTGTCTGAGAGGTCCCACAGATAGTTATTGCATTTGCAAACAAGAGCTTCATTATGAAGACCAAAGAACATTCAAAGCAAATTCTCAAAAAAGAGAAAACGGTTCTTCAAAGGCATCAATCAGGGGAAGGACATAAGAAGATTTCAAAGACTTTGAATATCCCCCAGAGCACCGTTAAGTCCATCATAAAGAAATGGAGAGAATATGGAACAACTGTGAATTTGCCTAGAACAGGCCATCCTCCAAAATTGAGAATCCGTGCAAGAAGGGCACTTTTTAGGGAGGCCACCAAGAGGCCTACGGCAACTCTGATGGAGTTAGTCTTCCATAGCAGAGATGGGAGAAACTGTCCATAGGACAACAATAGCCCGGGCGCTTCACAAATCTGCTCTTTATGGGAGGGTGGCAAAAAGAAAACCATTGTTGTAGAAAACTCACATGAAATCTCACCTAGAGTTTGCCAGAAGGTATGTGGGAGACACAAACACAGTGGAGGAAGATTCTATGGTCTGAAGAGACCAAGATTGAACTTTTAGGCCTCAACTTTAGGTGCTGTGTTTGACCTAAGCCTAACACTGTGCATCATCCCATGAACACTCCCTACCGTGAAACCGGGAGCCTAATGCTATAGGGATGCTTCCCTTTTTCAGGGACTGAAAACTTGAAATCCCAATTACACGAACCTTGGAAAATCTTTTAATCCATTTTGATTCCATAAAGTACGAAAATAAAAATGCCAAAGGAAGTGAATACCTTTTATACTCATTGTAGGTTTTTGGAGTGGCCTCTCTTGCCTCAGATCACATGGTTCAGTTAGAAACTGGGGCATTCCACAGTACAGCTCCCTTTGTGGCATGCAAAACACCTAGTCAGTTGCCAAAAGTAGCTGTCAGCTTGATGAAGTATGTATTGTTCTGGATCTCACCTGTTTGGATTAATATTGTATTTCAGGTCCATCATGTAGGCCTATAGAAGGTCATTAATTTGTCTTAAAGGGGATATTTAAAGTGGAATCCCCAAGCAGTGATTGGCTGAATACATTAAGCTCCGCCTAGCAAGCAGCTATTTTATTTTGCCAATGCATTCAAAGGCATAATTGCATTCTTTATGTGAACTGATGCCTCTACTGTTTCACAACAACCTGTCATAGAAATAATAATTGCTCTGTACAGTAAGACAGAACATTCCCCTCCTATTTGTCCATGAATGCGCTTTCTACACCTATTATTGTTCTGTACCGGTAAATCAAGATGGAGCATTAATAATATGTCTGACTAACCCAAAACCTTAAGAGCTCTCAAAATGACACCATCGCCCACATAGAGCCATACTCTGTTTCCATCACACGTGCAGTTTAAGACCTTTTGTTTTACTAGTCAAGCAGACGCGGTTGGAAAATGCTGAACTAGCTGCTTATGGTAAAATAGCGGTAGAAGAATTTGTCATGTCAAAAAGAAAAGAAAAAAAGGCATGTAATGTTGACAGGAAGCCACTCTGTGCTGTCTGAACTGTTGCATTGTGGGGTAGTCTACTACTGCACATATAGGTGAAAACAGATGCTCCTGTAGTCGGAGCCACATAGAGACGCATCCTCTTCCCCTCCACCCATCGCCCAGTATAGGCATGCAAGGAGCCGCACACAGACAGGCACTGCTGTGTCCAGCTCTTTGCCTACTTCATCTTGGAACTAAGTACCAAGGATTCATTTGCCTCAGTGTGGTTTAATTGATTTTGGCATACAAAGGAAAATACAAAGGTCTTACTTACCAACCATGTGTCAGGCCTGAGAGCATATTTATTTGCAGCTCTAAACTGAGGTAATTCACATATTCCGTTAAGTTGTTGTTGTAGTAGTAGTAGTAGTAGTAGTAGTAGTAGTAGCAGTAGTAGTAGCAGCAGCTTGTAGTAGGCGTTTCTCATTTCAAGATTGAGAAACACTCCTCCCTGCAGTTGGTGTCAGTCCATGCATACTTATCTCATTTAAGGTCGACAAATAGGTATCAATTGCGTCAACATTGACTGCCCCTCTTACTTGAAAACGGGTTCATTCAGGTGCAAAAGTCAGCTATTTCTCACAAAGATATCTTTATGTAAACATAACTGGTACATTTCATTGGCACTTTGTCTTGAAATGCTGTCAAACAGCCAAGGTTCAAAAAGGTCAAACATAGCTGTCAAAAGTGATTAAAATGTTACACGGCTCAAACAATAACCTGGCAGCTTGCTCTGCTCTGTAGCTTCTGCTTCCCACAATGTGTGGTGCCATCAGCATAGACATAATTTCACTTGCACAAAACATACACATAATTTTCTTTATTTTGTATTTATTTATTAACTGAGGGAGTGTTCTCTGCTTTTATTAAACAATTCCAGGAATGTTTTATTTGTTAATCTTTTTTACTTTATTTTTTTTACCAGCTCAGTGATTTGCAGTTTGAAATGTTACCAAAAATCCTGAAAGAAAAACAAGTCTTTGTGCTTTCCTAGAGAACATGTGAGACGGGTCTTTTTAAGCTCCTGTAAACACCGCTGATTTAGAATTGTGGCCAAGTAAGTGTTCTTCGACTGCACTTTTCAAATCATCAACAATGTAACAATTTTAACAACATCTCTAAATATGTCCAACTGCAGTGATGTCAACCGCTTGTTAGTAAAATACCCCCATTTTTTGAACGAGGACCATTGTCATTGAGGTCAAGTTTAGATTACCGTCAGCCATCAAACTGGAAAACAACCGAGACAAAATGATTCCCAGTCATTTATGAATCACAGAAATGCAACAAAAAAAAAAGCTAAACACTGCTTCAAGGGGGCAGCTTGGTGGCTCAATCTGCTCTGTCCCTGGGTTGCAGTTTATGGATGTTCTCCACGGTCTGGTATTGAATTCTGAACGGGGCTGCGCATAATCGACCGTAGCGATGTGTCGGCAGGCCTGTCCTCTGTTTGCACAAAAAGACACCTCTGCTCCAGCTGTGCCTGTTCCAAGTTCAACACAATAACTGAATAACTTCACGGCTCAGCAGGTAGACTGCAGGGTGAAAAGAAGCGGTGGCTGGGAGATTGCGCTTTGGAGTAGAGCGTGTCCACGTCTGCGTTCTCCCGAAATGGACGGAGGACATTGCAGCGAAGAGACGGGCCTATGAATACAATCAGACATTCGTTTGAAAAAGGACACACCTGGATCGAGATGTTATTTTAAAAAACCGCACTGCTTCAAAGAACGGAAGGTCAGGGGTTTTCCTTAACTGTTGAGACGAGAAATAAAAAAGGATTATATTTGTTTGCATTTTAACGTATTATTTGAAATACATTGGATAGACCTATCCTTTCCCTTTGTGGAAGCCCCCCCATCTCAGTGATTCTCAGTCTGATGAGTGAAACCAAATGCAGTGAGCAGGACTTGTTAAAGCCTGTCATTAGAGGAGAGCTATGTGCTTTCCGCTGTTCCCCCAGGGCCGGGCTATCAAACAGGTGTCCCTCTGGAGCAGAAATCCCCCATAATTCCATAATGTGACTTCACGCCAGGCTTCAGCTTCTTGTTTCTTCTTGGCCACCAGTGTACAGATTTCTCTGTGTGCAGTAGGCCTGCTGCTTCAGAGATTTCATACTTCTCCCGGGACAAAATACTTTCACTGAATAGTCGGGTTATGTGAAAGTTTTATCGTCCAGGTATTTTTGCCAATAAACGTATCTCCTCCAGTGTCTCCCAGACAGGTCTGGGCCTGTGATCTTTTTTGAAAGACAATGCTTTGTGTCATTGTTTCACTTCACCTCTTTATGATATTATCTTCCTCTTTACCAAGTAGGCTAATTAGTGACAGGTGCCAGGGTTATGCAGATGAATCCATTCGTTCCACCAGCCTCCTCACTTAGGCTATTTTTCCTGGTTGAGTTCAACAGTCACACAGTACAATAGGCAGGGAGAGGCATTCAGGTCAAGTCATTGCCTTAACAAATTATGGATAGGTGTCTAGTATGTACCTACATTCATAAATGTATGTTTAAAAACAAAATTGGGCTGTCTAGATTGATTTATTTTCAGTGAATTGATTCGTTTTAAGTACATATGACTCAAAGAGCTGATTCAAGCGTTTATGAGTGCATCTCATTAACTTTGTCTTCCAAGCTCACTGGCTCATTTAACAAGGTGGGCAAGGTGATATAAAGTCCACCTGGACTGAATAACTAAACAGAAATGGCAGTTATTTTCTCCAAAAGAACATTTCACAGTAAATGTGTCAACAGAAATATCAAGGCAGTATATTATAGTTCATATATACTGTTCAAAACAGTTTGTTAGCCTATTGCTTTCATTTTCGTTCATATTTCCTGTATGCCCAACTCTAATATAAGATAGAAGAGGTTGCTATATTATTCAATTGGTTATATTAGTATATTTATGTTATTTGTTATATCACTGCAAAATGCAATCACATTGAATCATGACTGGAATCATCTTTGCCAATAAAATAAAAGTACATTCACATGCGCTATGTACTTAACATTCATATTATTTACCAAATACTTTGTCAATTGCATGCATACGGCAATATGCATGCAGCACCTTTTTTTTCAGGTGAGGTTGATTTATTTTTTCCACTGTGGGGGTTAATTGGAAAGAAAGTGTGTGTGTGTGTGTGGTCCATTTCCTCCAAAATACCTTCATAAGAGTAAAGGCATGAATTTGCTCTGCTCTGTGGTATTCTTTTAAAAGGGAAGTGATCTGGAAGGGTAAGCAAAGAGAGCTAACCTGTGCACTGTTGTGTAGATCACAGTGTAGCCTAACCAAGACCCAGCACAACCTGCCACCCTGTGAGCTGCATGAGAACTGAGATGACCCTTTGCGTTAGCTGCATTAAACTCTGAGTCCATTGTACCAAGCGTTTCATTTGTCTTTACTTCACCTTAAGATTACAGTATAGTTAATAAATGCCTGCTTGTGGGTCTCAGGCTGAGTGGATCAAAAGAGCTAACTCTTGCTGTATGGGGAATTCATATACTTGGCTCAGTGAAATGTTTTGTTCCAAATCAATGAATGGTTTATGACCGATACTCTTTATAAAGAATCGAGTTTAGGGTTAGAGTAAAGTATGGTCTACTGGTCTAGAGCAGTATTTTTAATAGAAGCGTAAAATATCAAACAGACAAAACACTAGTAACACTCGTTTTGTGTGGCTAAGTGAGGGTGCTATCCACTTTCAGTCAGCTCATTCTTTCAGTCTGCATTTCTAGACGTGGCTCTGAATGTGAAAGCTATTGTTTAACAATCATTTGTGTCTAGTAACACATTTAACCAGTGGTATGCTAACCGAAGGCTTTGCAGTGTTAGGTGGGGGAGTGTGTGGGGCTAAGCAGTCATATTGAAAGTCATAGGAACTCTTGTTTTGCCATTTTACTGGCCCATTACACATTGATGATGCACAGTGAATTTTCAACCTCCCGTTCTGGTCTCATCTGTGCAAAAATAATTTTGTGAGTTGCGTGGGGTAGGAAACCATATTGGGGGAGGGTGTCGTATTGAATGACTGGAACTCCTACGGCATGATTTTATATGCCAACGCAAAGCAACTTTCTGGGAATACTCATTGTGTAAAACAGATGCCGAATTGTCGACATTGATGATGATATAAATACACTATAATTATAAAAGGCAAAACAACGTTCCAGTTGTCAGAAATATCAACAAATGTTACAGGTAACATCCACACATCCATCCACTGGTCCCTGAAAGGCCAGAAAATGCACACTTTCTTTGGTCAAGTCTAAACTCTTGACTAGGGGGATGTTTACCTCCTGGTTCCACTAGCGTCAGGCCTACAGGAAATTGTTTACTCTAGGTAGAGGGTGATGCTGGGTTTACACTTTGTAAAAAGTGGTGTGACTGTAAAGCAACAGATGTATTATTTCTGACCTGAGGAAGACGCTAATGCCACCCTGTCACCGTGATGGGCTGGGGGTTGGGGAATGGGCCTTTTCAGGGTGATGAGGGGTGATTATTGAAAAGTGAGCGAGGGAAGCAATAAGCTGTCCAGTAGAGGAAGGAGGCTGTCGTCCACAGTAATTAGCCCAGAGTGTGTCTGGCTAATGACAGCCTGTGTTGTGGTGAGGCTGTGCAACAGTGATAACCCGGCTCTCACCCACACAGCTGCAAGGACCGCTGACGGGGTCTGTCTCTCCTCTCTTCTTTCTCCCCCTCTCTGCTTCTTCTTTCTCTGTCTCCCTCTCATTCCCTCATACACACATCTCAAGGGTCAATCTCCCAGCCAGTCCCCACTCCAGAGTGCACTGAACAGCCCTATCTCTCTCTCTCTCTCTCTCTCTCTCTCTCTCTCTCTCTCACTCACACTCTCTCTCTCTCTCTCTCACACACACACACACACACACAGGGAGAGATGGTGTCTCTTACTCCCTCTCATTGCCAGGTGATAAGACGTTACACCCTTAAACCCTCCACATATCGCATGCCTGTGGCAGCCCATTAATCAATACTCTGTTTTAATTATAACCCCCACCACACACACACTCCCATGCCCATCCCTGTTCCCGAGCGACAGCGGGGACCAGGAAACCCAAAGCACTCTTTGTTTCTCCCCCGCTGGCGCAGGAAGTTGGAGCGGCTCAGCATCTCAAGCAGTACAGCTGCAGGTTCACATTGACACTGAGGGTGATGGTGACATCACCACGTTCAGAAGGCCTTTCGGACGTTCCCCACTGAGGCTGTCGTCCACTGCTGCAGTGTGCGTCACACCCACGGGAGAGATTGTGTGCGTTTGTGCACTTAATGTAAACAAAGCACCCAGGAAGCAGTCTTCTCTACCTTACCAGTCGTCTTACACCTCCCTCTCTGCAAAATAACAGGATATCTCAACAAAATGTGTAATTGTCATTTGGAACAAAAGTAAGTTTGGAACTGGCATGGTTGAGAGTTTCGAACATAGACTCCGATTTGCATGGAGATATTTGCGTAAATGGCACCTTTGCATCCATAGTTATTTATTAGCATCATTCCCATGTGGAAGGACTGCAGCCTGTGTGTTATGAAAATGTACTGTCGCTGGGCCGTGTAGTGGTTCCTTATCAGGTGCCTGTCGGTACGCACAGGAGAAGATGATGGGATAGGTGTCACTCTCGAATCTACAACAGCTTCTGTGATTTCTCTGTTTCACTTCTTGCCTCTGTCCCATTTTACTACAGACCACATTCTCATTTCCCTTCTTGTATCACAGTGTTTGTTTTCATTATTTAGAGCTTCTCTTATTATTTGTATTCTCTTGTTTAGAGAGTCCAACCCTCATGCTTCACAGTTTCTGTTATTTACAAAGGTTGCCTTTTTAGCTCAGGAACAGAGGAAATCATTTGAATCCTTTACTTTAAAATGACGCAGCTGGTATTAAAATGATCTTGTTTGTTACACTGCCACTGAACCAAAAGAAGAAGGAACGATGTAAAATATCGGTGGCGATGAATATTTAAGCTGTTCACCAAAAGGCCTAGTTTGCCGTCCCTTTGAAGCAATACTCTACGGAAAAATTTCACATGAATTAAAAATGTGTCTGTTGGGTGGCATATCCAGATAAAGCATTGATGCGCTCCACGGTCTGGAATCAAATCGTGACCGTTGCCAGCGCTGACTGTAGCCAGGAGTCCCACGGGGCGATGCACAATTGGCTTAATAATATTGGATGGATTTTTTGGGATGATTGCTTTCTCAACAAAGATATTCGAAGTCTTGTTTCTCCTTGCGTGCGTGAGTCATGATGGCAAATTACTGGTTGTCAGTGGGGATAAAGCCAGTTCCAGATACAATTGCATAAATACAGTCAATTCCAAAATTACTCACACACTTGGATTGCTGCAAATGGATCTTTCAGCAAGACAATGATCCCAAGCATGTCTCAAAATCAACCAGGACATTTTTAACTGACCATAGTCCACAAGTGCAGACCGAAGGATCTAAAGGACCTTAAAAATATTACACATGGAAGAACGGTCAAAGATCCCCCACCCTAATATATTCACCAATCTCCTAAAACACTATAGAAAGTGATATATTAATGCTGATTTATTTTTCTGGTGTTTAATTTCAAAGAATTATTAGGGGTGTGAATAATTGTGACATATCTATTTGGGGGAAAATATGCCTTTTTAAACAAAATATTTTTCTCTGACCAATTGTATTAGTATAACATATTATAATTTCCCCCATTTTTTGAGCGCACAATATAGCTCATTATCCGTATTGTTTATTTTACACAGCCTTATTTTATACATCTTTACCAAGGGTGTGGATGATTTTGGAGTCGCCTGTATATCCTTTCTTGTAACACTGAATCTCCATCAGTCCACCTGTAAAGACTTCAGGAAATCTTTGCTGAAAAAATGAGCATTTTCAATAACAATTCTCCAATGTGAACTCGTTCAGTAAAGGAAAATGAAATTTTGAATTGTGTGGGTGCAGCAATGGCTTTAAAAGTCTCTCCTTCGGTGTGTCTTGGAACGTGCCAGGCCTTGAACCTCACACACCTCGACAAAGGGGAGGAAAGGACAGAGTTTTTCAACGCTCCAAAGGCTGATCTTGATACGGTGCACGGTTGTGTTACTATACCCCCGCGAGTGTGAATACGCCTTTTCAAAGGAAAAATAGACTTGCACACTGATAAAAAATTACAAACAGATTTGGCTAATGAAGTACTGAACAAATGAGCTTTGGTGCCACGATTTGGTCTTTATCAGATTCGTTTTGACTGTTGGGCCTTTGAGCGCGAGATGTCGTTCGACATCTCCGATAACAACGGCACACTGCTCCAAGGTTAATGGCGACGCCGACGGCTGTTTGAACTCAAAGCTGATACTGATTATCCCGGAGAGAGTGGGAGGAGGTGGCCATGTCAAGAAGAAAGGAACTTCAAATTGCACAGAAGATTTAACTGGTTAATTACTGGATCACTGTGGACCCTGCCCACTTAGGTGGGTCTCCCCCTGTGAGAGGGCACAAGTGTTAAGGTTTGGACCTTCTAATGTCACGTTTATATCACATATCTTAAGTCATTTTAGTTGTTCATTTTCTTTTTCATTTGTTGGTGCAATTCTGCCTGCGTTAAGCTGCCCATTTACTTCAATCGAGACAATTTGTTAGTGTTAGTGTCTTATTTGGGGTTTTCGATAGTTTATCTCGAATTAATATTAATCGGTATGAATACGGTCAGCAAACAGCTGATTCTGAGATGGTATTTATTTGAACTGTAAATGATATGTTAATTTTTTCTTCACCATATCAGTAAGTAGCTCTAAATAAATGGCAAATGAATAATTGAAAAAATCACATGAAGTGCTTTCATTTTCGTGACCAATAGCTGGCCCCGAGACAGCTCTTAAAACCATCTATTAGCACATTTAGTACCCAAGTCTTTGATCAATCATAGAAAGTTCTCTCTCATTATTCAGAGCTAGTAGCCCTGTAGATTTAGTCATCAATTTAGGCGACAAATTGATCAATTGCAGTATGTCCAGGTTGTGCCTGCAGTGTGTAGTTCCTCCTACACACCAAAATGTGAGTAAAGGTTACTGTTTGCTATTCGGTTCTTTCGCTTTCACATTTTTCTAGTTGAACTATTCATTTTGTATAAAATTTTAATTTTCTTTATATGAATTATTTAGTTCAAACTAAACTGGAAATTCAAAACATTTTTATATATATTTTTTAAATGCCAGTGTATTACAGTACTGCCATGCAGGATGGTGCTATGGCCAAACAAGGCATAGTCCCACACCTGGGCACGGGCACAGTCAGGATGCAGTTCTGGACCGTGGAGTGTGTCACTGCACTGACAACAAGTGCTAGCCGTTTAACCGTTTCATTTGCTTTCCTGAGAACCGGTACGAGCCATTGAGTTTTAGAGCTGTGTAGAAGCTGCCGTTCTGCGCCTTTTAATAAATGTTCGCCTTTGCTCAAATGAATGTTGAGCAACATGCCTTTTCCACTACTTGCTACCATTCAAATCAATGTGCGATTACAGGAGTGAAAAAAATAGCTTAGCTGTTCATGCTTGTTTAACATTTGCAAATATTTGGCCATGCCATTCTTCCATAGCCTTCAATGTACTGTTCGGTGTAGGATATCAAAGGGCATGCCATGACCACACCCTTGGTGAGCATTATCTAGACACCAAGAATAATGTTGCTGTGAACCATTACTGTTAGAATTTGCAACTTGTATGAAGTAAGAGGGAAGTGTTGAAAATGTGTCTTTTTTCCTGTGGCATTACAGTTCTGCCAGACAGTTGAGATGTAGGTTCAAAGTAGGAGACATTTTGGCTGGACTTGTGCACACCAACCTGTGTAGTAGCTGGATTGTTTGGCCTTGATGTTTGTTTGCTCTGTGACGAGGTTGTCATGCTATTTCTCTCTTCACCTGTGGCAGATTTAATCATGACTCGTGAGGAAACAGGCCAAGCATGTTCTATTCTGAAACTGAGTCCTGTGACAGTGGTTCTCCTGGCATTCACCGACACATCATCTCCTTCCCTACTAGTCTTCTGCATGGCGTTACTGGTCATTTTATTTCGCCTCTATTTGATTGGCAGAATTCTTTATACAGGGTAACTTGCACATCTTACATCTCACATGCTGTCCATTTCTACAGCTGGATGTTTACTGCTGAAATTTGGGTAGAGTTGCTTTTTCAAGGGTACAACACAAGGGACTCACTTGGATTTTGATTCTGAAACCTTCTGGTTACAAGCTCCCTCACCACTACGCAACACCCCTGGCCATGCATGGCACAACATGAGACTCCAACCGGCAGAACCCAGGCCTGTGTTACAGAATGAGGATTACAGTTCCCTCATCACAGTGCTTCCTCTCTGTCCTCAGGGTAACTTCTGACTGAAGGGCCAGGGGGGTAGTACAGTATCTAAAAGGGTGGCCTTGACCAACTAGCCTTAATTGGTTAAAGAGTCCTTCTGGGTGCCAGTGTGAAAATTTGGCTGTGGATATAGGCCTTATGTCTATAGAGACTTCAGGCATGTGTGTTTGTGTGTTTGTGTGTTTGTGTTTGTGTTTGTGTGTGTGTGTGTGTGTGTGTGTGTGTGTGTGTGTGTGTGTGTGTGTGTTAAAAATGAGCCAAGTGAAGGAATGAAGCAATTCGTGTGACTCTAGCACATCTCACTTGATGCAGGCAGGTTATGTAAACCGAATAGCAAGCTCGGTAATGGAAGAGGAAGGTGGAAGGTTTACTGCGTAAACACACCTCTCATCTCTGTTTCCTTACTTACCATCTTCTTTTCTTACTGATCACCTTTACAACCCTCCCTGCTTCTGACAGTATAGCAGGCACACACACACACACACACACACACACACACACGCACACGCGCGCGCACTCTTGTCACAGATATCAGACCCTAATACCGGCAGCAGCAGTGGAGTATGCACAGTGTGACACAAGCGCACCCCCACAGCTAACCACCCTGTCCCAGATACACACATCTCTTACCTCATACTGACACAAGCTGTGGAGAAATGTGTGTGTGTGAGAGGGAGAGAGAGAGAGAGAGAGAGAGACCGATAGTAACAGACAGAGAAGAGCGTGAGAGAAAGACGCGCACACATAAAAGTGCAGTGACAAAAGAGGAAGGGGTTATGAGCGGGTTTAGTTGCAGCGTGGAGGAAGTGTGTTTCGGTTAAAGTGACTTGGCATTTCCTGGTGGCTTGACAGAGCGCGAGAGCGAGCGAGAGAGATCTAAAGAGTGCAGCGACGGTCTGCGAGAGCGCTGATCTTTGGGCTCATGCGGCGTCCCGAGAGACTCTGAAGCGACCCGCAGATCGGGGGCTCCAGATCTTCACGAAGCTACAGGAAGAAGGTGTGGAACTGGGCCGGGTCTCAAACCCTCCCCCTCCCTCCTCTCCTCCCCCAACACATCTGCTCTGGCAATGAGAGATGGACTGGTCCTCAGACACAGAGCAACAGGTAAACACCCCTAAACCTGATTTTATAGGATGCAAAATCAGACTTGGGCGCAGCCAAGGAAATATGGGTGCAGACAGGCACTGTTGGCAGGAGGTCTTTGCTGAAGTTACCAGGGTGTGTTCAGCAGTGTATAGTACAGACCATCTTCTGTGTCATTTCTGGTACATCTCTGGTACATATCTGGCAGGGTTCTGTGCTGTTGACAGCCTGCTTCCTCTGAAGAACAGGGGGCGGTCACTCTTGGCTATTTGTTACACTCGCTATTGTGATCATTTGTAGCCTACAATGGCAGACACGTGACGCACCAAAAAAGCGAAATAATTTTCAGGCTTTATGATGTGAAGAGGTCGGAACCAGTGCAAAACCGCATGGGTGCTGTTTGTGTGTGATGCGTGTGGCTCTTAGTCAGACGTTTTGCACACAGGAAAGGACTCGGGTCACACTGTCTCTTGAGAACTCAGACTAACGTTGGATGGATGTTTTAATGGTTCTTTTATTTTGTGTTGTTTGGCCATGGGTTTGCCCTCCTGTAGCGGAAACAGATATGCTCTTAACCTTGTGCTTCTGGAAACGATGGTGGAAATTTTGTGTCATTTAGCTCTTTGTTTTGCTGGTTTAGTTGTGTGTGCGTGCGTGCGTGTGCGCGCGTGTGTGTGTGCATGACTGTTAACCCAATCTAATCTGCATGTAATCATGAGATGTTTTCATGTGAGTGTTCCATGCTTAACTTCTGCGAATGATATCTGCTTTTCTGTCTGTTCAAAAGAATAAGACTCCAGAGAGCACAACAGCGCTTGTTCTTTGACGTCACGCCGTCTCTGAGAGCCCTTTCAGACCTGTCGCTTCTCTGCGCACCTCTCAGACTTGAGGTGGTAATCACATAGCCTGCAGTACATCTGGGGCTATTTGTGACATCAATAGTACAATTCTCTTGATGGGAGTTGGGGATTAGGGCTGACACAGTGTCAGGGGGAGACAGCAGGATGTGTTGAGCTGACGAAGCTGTTAAGATCTGAGAGTGACAGGAAGTACGTAACAGATAAGCTCGGTGTTTATAATGCCTTTAGCTCATGGCCACACCTCCACCTGTTTGGAAATAAAATACGTATGTATGAAAAAACCATAGCGCTTTTGGAGACTGTATGCAACCTTACGTATGTTTCAGGGAGTAAATACCAAGGGTTTAATGTGCCTGTGTCGTAGTTTGTTTGTCAGCGTCTACAATCGCCTCCGGATAGCAGTATTTGTGAATTGGGTAACCTGTGCATTGCTTACTGTGTATTTGCATTGCATTTCGAAAACATTTGAAAGCAGACTCACAGAGGAATCACATACTTTGAAGGAGAAATGAAATTGATGAGCTAAATATTCAAATGATGGCAGCAGTGTTAGCATAATGGTTAAGGAACTGGGCTTGTAACTCATAGGTTGCAGGTTTGATTCCCAGGTGGGGACACTGCCGTTGTACCCTTGAGCAAGGTACTTAACCTGAATTGCTTCAGTAAAATATCCAGCTGTATAAATGGATTGTATGTAAAGAAATGTAAACTGTGTAAGTCGCTCTGGATAAGAGCGTCTGCTAAATGCCTAAAATGTAAATGTAAATATCATCATTAGGTACCATGTTTGAAATATTGACAGGCACCAAGCTTCCATGTTTGGCCCCTTGCCTGATAAAGGAATATCTTCATACATCATAACTCATGCTTCATGTTGATAGTGCAGATACAGTACGTTAACGCACAGCAGTTTGCACTTTCGGTTTTCATTCCTCACAGCAGAGGACAATCTAAACAATTGTATACACTTCACGTATGGCGGAGAAAACAACCGCAGTTACACCTTCGAGGCTTGAGGATATCCAGTCAAAGGAATTCAGTCTTGAGAAGAGATGCATTCACATCAGTTGCCAGACATGAAACGGCACAACAGTGAAACTGCCAAACATAATGTATCAATGCAGAGATTTACGAGTGAAACCTCTTTTGTAGCTGCCCATATACAGAAAAAAAACCAACAAAAACATGACATTATTTTAAGGCAGCTAAGAGTTTTTCTGAAAAGCCATAATTCACAAAAAGTTGTCTTGTTCTGAGCAAAGGACTGCAAATGAATGGCCTGGCCTAGTGCTTCATCATGCTGTGTTGTAGAGAGGGGAAGTGGAAGGCGGAGGGAGAGTAATGACATCCTTACAGCGCTGGGTCTCTGGTATTTGAATGTGTGTTCTGACAGTTCCCCTGTGGCAGAACGTTCCTTGTTTTCTGCGAATGGTAAATCACTAAATTATCATGACCCTGGGGCTTGATGATGTCTAATGTGAATTCTGGGGTGAAATAAGGGCACAACATTGCCAAAGAGCCTTTCATTCTTTTTGTGGTTTGCTTCCCATAATGTCCACCTATTTTGCTAAATTCTGTTGTGAAATTTCCACAAATATGAGAAAACAGAAGCGATATGTTGTCTAAAATAGATGTGCGTAAAAAAAGTGTGTCAACACATCTCGCATACAGATCCCACCAATCTCTTAGGTCTTAAGTTTCAGCTGTGGGTTCATCATTGCAACATGGTCCCAGTTAGATTGTTCTAGCTTCCTGTGCTGGGGAAGGGTCTTTTACCGGAAACTGTGCCATGTTGTTTCTGGGAGTGCCAGTTCAAGACTTTGGTTGAATACATGTCAACACTAACGGGGCTTAGACGCATTCCACGCAGTCCCAGCTTTCGAGAACTGCTTTCTCACTCGCTCTTCACTTGTGATACCACAGAACATGACAGTGTGTGCATTTTCTTCTCAATAACTTACTCTGCGTGTCTGTGTCTGTGTCTGTGTTTGTGTGTGTGTCTGTGTGTGCCTGCATTTGCATGTAAAGGTTCCACATGCATGCAAATTATGATTATTGTAGAAGCTGGTTGCATGCATGTAATTGAATATGTTTACCAACCCCGTTGTTGTACTACTGAACTATATTGCTATGCTCATCGTACAAAAATACTCATCACACCCTACACCCCAGCCAGACCCCTTCGCTCAGCCTCCTCTGGCAAACTCACTGTGCCACCTCCTCCAGGCGCCCGGCAGCAACTCCTCGCCGTCTCGCCTCTTCTCTGACCTTCCGCAATCGGTCAGGACCGCACAATCACTTGCGATCTTCCGCAAGAGACTCAAAACCCACCTTTTCAGACTACACTACCACTGAATTCTGTACATCTAACCAATTGTCATCACCACTGCCTACTTGCTCAACACTTCTTGTATATGTAGTATACAGTGTGGTATAATGGTTAGGGAACTGGACTTCCCCAGGTGGGACACTGCCGTTGTACCCTTGAGCAAGGTACTTAACCTGAATTGCTTCAGTTAATATCCATCTGTATAAATAGATTGTAAAGAAATGTCAACTGTAAGTCGCTCTGGATAAGAGCGTCTGCTAAATGCCTGTAATGTAATGTAATGTAATATGTATCCCTGCCTACTCATTTAATAAATGAAAAAAAATTAACCTAACCTTTTCCTTCCCAGTGTTACAGGTATGGTATGCAGCTGCCTACAATGATGTCTATCGCTGTATTACTGCACTGATCTCATTTCTGCTAAATGCTTAAAATGTAAAATGTAAATATAATTGATAAACATCTCAACACTCTCCCTGCAGAAAGATGTGGGCTATCTGCAGCAGTGGCTGGAGGCGTTTGTGGCGTCCTTCGAGAAACTTATCGAGGTGCACTCGTTGGAGCATCGACGGTGAGCGCTACCAAATCCCATAATGCATTTTAACAGTAATATCATGACCCTTTTCAGATTACGCTTTCGACTTTCCTTGAATGTCTCTTACCGGAACAAGGCACTCTATTATCAAGATAGATATTATCCTTTATGAACAAGATTATCACAGACAGAACACCAGTATGACAGATGCTTACAGACACGGTGACTCCTCAGAAGTATTCATTTCCCTTCCATGCGGTATTTGATATGAATAACTGATCGAAGCTTGACATTTTTGTGTGAAAACCAGAATAAGAACAAGAATAAAAAAGTGTTTAATGGCACATAGGAAGTACACACCATTCAATGCTCTTTGACAAAGTTTGCTATATCCAACCAAACACTTCCCATTGTTTTTCCATAGAACTGCTGTACTCAAGGGGCCTTCTAATAAGGCAGCAACCCCCAGTGTGACTGGAGTGATGCAGTTATTATGGCAGTGTTAGGAAGCAGTGTTCGTTATATGACCAGGGTTGCCAACCTGTGGCCTAATTGAGCCTTTTTCCTCTTTTTTCTCACTCTCATTTTTTTTCAGCCACTCTTTTATTCAGAAACGTTCAAAACTTTGATCCCGAGGCCTTGTAAAACGATTGTATACTTTGCATTGTACTTTGTCTGTATTGCTGGAACTGGTTAAAGGTGCACTAAGCGCTATGACGTCATCACTCAGTGGCGGGGCGATCCTAAACAAACGTGCTGGAACGCTTACAAACTGCATTTAGCCTGTGACGCTAGTTGTTCCTGCCCACCCCCTTGTTTATCTTAGAACAAGAAAAACAAAAGAATAACACTAGCTAGCTGTGGAACTTAAAAGCTAAAAATACATTAAACAATGAGCACAAATGGTACTTAGACAGATGGAGAAAATGTGTAAACATTGCCTATGACCAAGCAGTGGGACCCTTGCCATGGGTGATCAGGTCTAGCGATAGTAGATTGTATGG